>VZSE01003876.1:1374065-1717749 GCA_013398275.1 Promerops cafer
TGTGTGGTGTGTGTGGGGGGGAGGCGTTGCGACATCAGGTGCTATTGAAATTAGCCGCTGCCAGATTGACAATGTTAATGATGCGGTGACCTCTACAACAACAGAGACCAGATTTCTGAACTGCTGCTTGTGTCTAGTAATTAAGGCCCGGTTGAAGAAACAACACGCAGCCCCGTATTTTTTATTTATTTATTTTATTTTTTTTTTTGGTTCCCCCTGTTCCCACCCCTGGGCCCGGCGGTGCCATACCTCGGCCATGCTCCAGTGCCTACATCTCCTTACCTCCTGCGCGCCCCGCTCCCAGGTCCGGCGTATTTTAACCACCTTATCTTTTTCGACAGTTGCTTTCCGGAGAAATGCATATTTAATGATCTGCCTCTAGGCTTAAAGGCACAACAAAAGCACTTTGACGTGCATTTAAAGCTGCATTTATTTTCAGGTACTATTGATTTTAATAATCAAACCATCTCTCCTTCCTTCCGCCCGGTGAGGTTTTTTAAAATACGTATTTTTAAAGGAGTGGATTTGATGTTGCTGCCACTTGACAATGTCTAAGGCACAGCAGACACCTCTTTATCGGGCGCTCCCCCTGAACGACAGTAGTATTTCAGAATTATTTTGCCACCTCGCTTCATTATTCTTCAGCTTGACAGGAAATAAAACGACAGCGAACTTTGGGCATTTAAAAGAATTTTCTTTTCCAGCCTTAGAGAAACGTGCTTAACTTAACAATGCACACTCATTAATCCTCCGCTGGCTGCCAGTGACAAAGTAACAAAACTTCACTTCCAAACAGCAATATTTTACCCCCTTCTGACCACGGCAAGTTTTTTAAGAATTCTCACAAGTTAGGAAGCATTCATTTCTCTTTACTTGAGAGATATTTTCCTAAAGCATGTTTTGTCCAAAGTAACAAGGCAGGGCACTCTGTAATTACAGCAAACCTTGAATTTACATTTATCTCAACTAAAGCAACTGAGTATTACTCTATTAATACACACAGGATCATTTAGTTTTACTGTCCACAGATTCATTTCAACAACTAAATACGTATTTTTAAAAGAAATTCAGTATCATTGCAAGCATTTTTAAATGTAAGAGCTGAAAACCGAGAAAGCTAGGATGGGCCACATTTTGAGATCAGTTAGCTCTTTCCTAGAGAAAGAAAACCTGACTACAAACCACCAAAACCATTTTCAAAACATGTAAATCAAATCGCCATTGTTCTACAAGTTTCATTTTTAAAAAAGTATAAATATTCCCTCCACACTGCTAAGCTGGGGACTGACATTCAGTACATTTTAAATTTCTTTAAACCATAGACACGCTCAAACACACACAGACTAAACACACCAATAAAACACATGAAATGTAGTAAAGCTCACAAAATACAGCTATACACAAACCAAGTATGGAGAAAAATCACATTTTAAAAACATCAGACAATCTATTTGTGGAATGAGCACTGAATTCAATTAAAATATGAACAATGTGAAAGGCTGCAGAGGATTTCTCTCACCACACATCCCTCTGAGCACATTTGTAGCTTAGTAAAAACTAGCATAGATTAAACTACCCTGTAAGATACATTTCCCAACTCAAATTTAGGTGACCCATTAGAATGAAGACACAGACATGAACATTCTACAACAGCTAGTATATTACCATAGATTCTTGTGCAAACATACATCAAATATTCAAGTTAGATTTGTAATGCACATTTTTTACTTAAGGTGCCTTCAGGGGTTAACACCGGAGAAGGCATCCAGAAATTATTTTTAAGTCTTTTCAACTTCAGCCTACTTTGTTACTATAAATTCGTTATGCATATCAAGATTCAGCCATTTTTCTGAAACAATAATCGCACGCTGCTCCTCTAAAAAAATTAGCTAATCTGATCCGTCTATAAATCCAGGTACTCTGCACACTGACCACTTTCCCAAAAAGCACCCCACACACGCAGCCCCTCCGAGAAACACTAAAACAAATGCTCAATCCTCAGAGGCCTCTCTCTGGAAAGACAAAGGCAGAACCCTATTGTTGAAAAAGTCAACCTTATTCTCGTGTTTCCGATACTACCATTTATCTTTCAGGGAAAGGGACTGACCACCGCATCACGGTGGTGACATTTGTAAAGCATCAGATTCTCTACACAGTCTCTCCAGCATCAGCCAGCAAGCCCCTGAGCAAAGCATATTTTTAGTGCAATCTTCCATCCCCACAAAAAAGAAACTTGTCTTAAACAGCTAATCCAATATCAAAATGAAATCACAGGGTTGTTTCCCAGCCCCCCCTTCCCTCTCCTTACCATAAATGAGCAGTTTCTTGACTCATTAATGACAGTTTCCCTTAAAAGAAGTGATCTCATATCACTGAGCCCCTCTCCACCACGCATACATCCCAAAGGTTGCGGGTATCTTAGCATCAGTAGCCGCTAGCAAGCTCTCTCATACAGAGCCCAGATGGACTATACCAGAAGCCAATTCAGCGTTAATAACTACCTACTCTGTGCAGTTTAGAAGCCTTACGTGGCATAATGTCCTAGGCAACAGCAGCCGATTGAAACCGCAAATAAAAGACAACCCAATTCTCCAAAAGCATCAAAAGGAAAAAAATAATAAATTGAAGAATGATTTTTTTTAAAAAAAATCTCTTACTTGCATAAGATTAAACTGAATCCTTCACCAACATATTAAAAAGGAGAAAAAACAGATGCTGCCCAGAAAAAGTGACAAAATATTACCTCATTATTTAACAAAGCAGCATTAAGCGTCCTGCTGATTTCAAACATCTTGCCACAGATTTTGGTTAAGAGAAACAGAAAGAATCCTTTGCAAGCCCTCTGTCTGCAAAGGGTTCTTCAATTTTCTTGCGCACAACAGAATAGTCAATATGTTATTTCCCTAGAGTTCGCACATTAAAACATCTAGTCAGTGAGCTGAATTTTCCCCTTATCACACTGTAGACTCCTGTTATATGTACTGCTCTCTTTGCAAGATTAGCCTGCCCCAAACATGGCTGTTGTTTAAACTATTCTTTAAAGTAACAGTTCACTCCATAACCACCAGGTGGGCAGTGTACACAGATCCAAGTAACCATCTTAAAGATTTTTCTTGGAATAGCTGCTGGTTGTGATATACAACGTAAATCCCCCCTACACTTACCAAGCAGGAAGAAAAAAAATTGTCACTGTTTTATGCCCTTTCCTCCCCAGCGGCAAGCCCACTAACAAAACCCTAAAATCACTTAGCTTTTAACACAGATTTTTTTTTAAAGGGACCTTAAAATGTATACAGGAGTTTTTCATTCAGCCAAAGTGGTAAAACCCAATCAGTTTTGAGAACAAAGTGTAATTAAAAGGGAAAGCACACCAAACGAACTGGTTTGTACTACAGAAGAACAAAAGTCAGCATTACGATCTCAAGAGGGTTCTTTCATGGAAAGACAAAATTCAGCATGTAAATAATTCTGCTAGAAAATATGAACTATACCTTCAAGCAAATTAAAGACAGCTTGATAAGATACTGCTACGACTTACTGTGGCTTAAATTCATTTATGAAACCATCGCTGCACGCATCAGAGCACAAGACCAAAATACATGGAAAGGATCCAGTGTTCAATAGCACGTAAGTCCCCCAAGGTATCAAACTGTCCCTATTCCATCATGTCTGCGAGCTATTTAAGTATTTTTTTTCTCCACTTTATTTAAGGTCAAATACCTCAAGAAATACTTCCATTACCACAAAAAAATACCAATTCACTCAATGCTCTACAGCAACACCCAGAGGCTTGAATGAGATTGGGATCTTTGTGTTACATGCTGTACAAACACATTTGAAAAGTCATTTCATACCGAAGGATTTACAAACAACATTTACAAAACTGAAAGCACAAAGCAGAGGTGCAAGATAGAACAATAAACAAAGAGCATCACAAAATGTCTTTACCAGCTGGGAAGAATCGCTGGAGGACTAGGGCATCTCTGGCTAAGGCAGAACCCAAAAGGTTATTTACTGAGGTTAAAGAATAAATGCATTAGATGGACAAGGGCTTCTTTAGATTTACCACCTACAAAGCACCATCACCTATTTCTTTCATTTATAGCAATCCATGCTGAGTAAGTACATGCAGAGTAGTAATTTTCTTTGCTGGCCTTTAACTAATATTAAAGTGATGCAGTAATGACTTAACCTTCTTGAATATGTATTGAGTTTCAAGTCGTCCCTTTTTATATGAGAAAGGTTATTTGCATCGATTTCTGTTTGCATGAAATAAGCTTATTTTCTCATTCACCATATGCCTTGAACACTAATTAAAAGTGTCACTTTCTTCTAATGTAAAAACGTAATCACTTAGTAAATAAGTATTCTTGGCTTTTTGGTCTTTGTGATAACCTATTTAAGGACTTTTTATTTCCACATAACTTCAGTGCTTTGATTACCACACACTCCTCTCATGTAAAGAGAAGTGTTTTACAAATAAACGTTTTTGTTGGAATTTTTTTTTTTTCAAATAAAAAGAAAAAACCATCTAGAATTACATCTTTAAGGACCCACACTCCTATTACCCCGAGGCAAATCCATCCGATCAATATGAAACCATTCACATGCCACCATCTGCCAAGCTGTAGAGCAATGTGGCTGGAACAGACCTCTTATAAAGCAGCAGTGGTCTCATTTTCAGTCTATTAGGGAAGCACCAGAGCTCTCATGTGCAAGGACACAACACTCCAAGTCAGACCTCCTCACACCACTGTCTCTGTGCACTGCTGCAGAACTCCCGTAATTTTTGCTGCTTGAGTTTTCACACTAATCATCAAAGCAAGAGGGAGGAGAAAATGATCAGTAACAGTCCTATTCCACTGCAGCAAAAAAAAAGAACTCAATTTAATTCTATCCTAATATGATTATAGCAAACCATTTAAATGCTGCTGCCTGTGAACTACAACCTGGCATTTTCCATCACCTCATTTGCTACTCTTCTGGAGAACTAAACATTTATCTCTAGAACAGTTCTACTCTTTTCCAAGACATTCCTCTCATAAGGATTAAATATTAATTTTATCAAAGAGTTTTGTTGTTTGACAGATGGGAGAGTGCAGGTGGATGAGGAACCAAGGAGAGGCATGTGTGAGCAAGAGATGGATCTTGTGTACAAAATGATTTAATAAAGATAACGGGCAGGGAAAGGACATTACACAATGCAAGCACCCAGGTTTGTCCTATGCAGTAATTCAAGAACCTCTGTGGAAACAACCTCCAGTTCAAGATACCACATCAACACTGTCTTCAGCAACACTGAGCTCACAATCTTTTCATCAGAAGATCTCATAATGATTTAAAATATCCTCCACCACCTATAACCTCATGCAAATGTACTGCATGACTAACTAAAAAAGAACACTAGGAGAAAACGGGAACATGAAGGTATGCAAACCCCTTATAAATATACACAGAGAGAGGGAATTAACTAATTTAAAACCATCCATGAAATTACAAGAAACTGAAAAGCCAAACATGTAATTCATGAGATGCTGACACTCTCAAACTCAGATGAGAAGGCCAGAACTGAATTTTTCAGCTATCCCAAAGCCAGATTTCAGCAAAGAGAACAGGAAAGAAAAAAAAAACAAATCAGCCCAATTTAGCTGACTGCCCTTTACTGGACATGTGTGCCGGACATGGCAGGGACTGGGGGGTAGAGAGAAAAACAATGGCTAAACAGGTTATTCACTTATACAACAAGGGTTTTTTTCCACTGTTACTTGAACAGCTTACAATTAAGTGTATATATACATTACTTAATTTGTTTAGCTACTGTGTAACTTAAAAAAGAACTAGCAAAATAAAACACCTTACCAACTGCCCTGTGGAAATCAAGCAGGAATGGGTGATTGAGACTAACCTTGCATCACATCGAAAATGTTTTACAGGCTTTTAAAGGTTAGTGAATTAATGTGTTTGATGAAACACAGTCAAATTTTTAAGGTTTCACTGCAAAATAAGTAAGTCACAATAACTGAACACTAGCCATATAAAAAAGAAACACCATACAATTTCTGAGAAAACAGTAGGTGAAAAAGATTACTGACATGGTCTTGAGCTTTTATTAGTTTCTTTTATTTGATGATCCACTCAGAAACACAGGAACCTGTCCCTGCCTCCTGTCCTGCCCCTGCTGTGGAACCCACTGACAAGCTGTACAAGCTCTGCTGCCGATGCAACGTTTGTGGTGCAATGAAATTCCTCCTGATGCCGAGGAGATGAAATACAACACACAGCTACCTGGAAAACTATCACCTTTTGGATCTGAACCCAGAAAAGAGAGAAGGAAAGAAAGAACCAGAAGAAAAATCAGTAGAGCAGTCAGAGATCTAGCTCCTTAAAGAGCTAGACACTAGATGCAAAACAAGACAGAAAGCCTTCCTAAATACTTACAACCCTAAATGAGGAATTTAGATGCACAAAGCTTAGGCAAATAGTCACAGTTCCCACAGAAATCACTTCAGCTGCTTTTGCACGAATATGCTATTTAATGTTGCTTGCCCACTTTCTTTTTCATGCCTTATGAGATGTGTAATTTGGATGCTGCATAGCTGCTCTAAGTATCACATGCCAATTTTCCAAAGATGTGTGTATTTGCAAACCCCACTGTGGATACTTATGTTTGAATGCTGGGAGACTGGAACAAAACTCTCCAGGGCACAGCAGAGCACAGAGGTAACAAAATGAATAGATGTAAATAGCTCTGATGGGGAGAGAAGCCTTAGTAGTGATAGGAACCACATCCTCAATTCCACAACTGGAAGCTGGGCAGCCACATAGACTTAGGCACGTATGTGTGCCAGTGAATACCCTCAGCAAAGGATTCCTGTGACTGTCAGGGCACAGGCCAGCCAGGAAAGGGGGCCAGCAGCTCTGCTACAGTGCAAGAAGGGTTTGGAGAAGATGATTCAGCACCTTCCCAGCAAGCCTGAAGGCCAGCAATGTCCTTGGCTCCACACTGCTCTCCCAGCTCTGAACTGCTGCTCTGCAACACGGAGCACCTACCCAGCCCCGGTATGTCCTGCCTGGCCAGTTTTCAACACATTTTAAAGAACCCACTGTCAGTGCCGCAAGACTGAAAAGCAAAAGGCAGCATACGCTGCAGGTATACATGTTAACACAGCAGTAAGGTACCAGTAATTCTTCCTCCCCTTTCCAGTTACTTTACTTTTGGCTCAGAATATAGATTTTAATGCCTTCAGTCCCCTGATTTTGTTTTCCTCCTGTTAAATTCAGAGATACTCAAAGTTGTATGTGACAGACATCCTAAATCCTACAGCTTGCCTTCCTATCACTACAAGCAGGACTCAATCCTACCTACAGGGAGAGTTAAAACATTTCTACATCGCTGTCAATTTTGTATAATACAGTTAGCAAAGTTTCAACTGAGCACAAATGAAGATGTTTTCAAAGATTTATGACTGCATTTTTAAAATGTATTTACTTGTAAATAATGAAAGGACCTAGACACTGAAGAACTCTAGACTTACCAGGGAGATTTACATGAGTTCAGCCATTTTTAATGTGCCTATGTATAAGCACAAAAACCTTCATAAAAAATGTGAACAGGGTCTTTCAACCAGCATTGCCTAATTTTAGAACAGCTGATGGATTTGCTTTAAGCCCATCTGTAATACAGTGTGCTATACACCTTGCACTCAGGCCAAATAATATCAATAACAAGAACAAAGATAAAAACCTGAAAGGGGATTAATGTGCTGATGTTTCCAAGCTTTGAGACAGTGATAAGAGAGAGATCTGGGGAAGAGTGCGAGGTGGCTGGATCAGAACAGAGGTACAGGAAGAATCAAAGGAGACCTGTGAGCAGCATGCAGAAGGGTTATGTCTCCTGCAACTTGCAATTACACAGAAGGATGCAGAACCAGGGAAGATACAAAAGAGAATAAAGACAAAAAGCGTCAAGAGCTATTAATTGTCCAAATTACTTCTCGTTAGAGTAGCTGGCACTTACATAGGGTATTTTAGTAGCAGCAGGCAGAAGGTAAATAAGTATTACAATTTCATACATTAAAAAAAACAACCCTCAGTAATTTCCAGGTAAACCCTTTCACGCAACCTATCCCCAAACCAAGGATGCTGGAAAGGAGAAAAGTTTAAAATGGCTTTACTACAGAAACCAAGCTGACCTCATGCTCCAAAGCTTACAGCTGTATGTACCAGTGCCAGGACTTTCAAGAAGCTTCCTGTGTACATCTGTTTTATTTTACCCCTTAAGAAATAAAGGTTAGGTAAGCTGCCTAAATAACATACCCATATTTCAGGGATAAACAGTTCCCTCATGAATATGGCTCACACAAGTCTTTAGTGTATAACTTAGATTACAGAAATGAAAATTTTATAGTAAGGAAAACAAGGTAAAATACAGAGAGGGTAATGGGTATAAAAACCAGAATTGATGCAGTATTTAAAAGAAAAGCAATGCCACCACTGAACTTTCCATACTGACACAAAAGCAGGGAGAGGCTAAAGAAAGACAACAGAAATAATCTGCAGCTCTTCTTCTTGCCCTCTAAAGTTCCTGAAGCTCCTCTCTTGGGATCAGGATGACTCTAGTTTTCCTACCCAGTTCTCAGATTCTCATGCAGATTTATGGTTTTTTTTTAAACTTTGCTTTGCGAAGTGCAACATACCTTAGAAGATGATTTTTAGCTTCCTTTAAAGTAGGGCAGATGAACAATGGGTATTTTTAATACTGTCCTTTAAAAAAAAAATAAAGTAGGTATAGCAGTTGTTCTACGAGGCTAAACTTCCTAATAACTAACTTTAGGTTACAATTGCCTAGCAAGAGATATTTGGTGCTCGGGCATCAAGGGATTTGTGCAGCCCAGCTGGAGAAGCTGGCAGGTTGGCACCCAAGAGTGAGTTCACTTCTGTGCTGAACTGCCTTTTCCACAGCCACAGCTGATTTGTTTTTTCATTGAACAGGCAGGTAACAGATGAGGCAGCAGCCAGGCTGCTTGTGGTTTCTCCAGTCTGAGGAGAAAAGCTGTATGTGAGAGGATGGGCTTTACCAGTCCGAGAGGCCACTGTGGATGAATTTACCTCACCCGAGGTTCCCCATCTGCTGGGCAGCAACTTTCTCCAGCCCTTTGTACAGGAAGTTCTAGGAAATGGGCACTTCCAAAGCACAGTTCACCTGTCTTGCTCTACAAATCTGAGATGAAGATAAATCATGCTCTTCTTCCTTGGCAGCACACTAAGGAGGTCTCCAGTGATCACCAGGGGAGCCTTGCTCCAACAGGAACTCACCCTTTGGTCAGACCAATTCCACCGTGGGTTTACCAGGTGACCAAGGCAGATGGTCTCCAGCTGACTGTCACCTAAACTTTGGCCACACTAGGGTCTCTTAACACCACAGTGCAATCCTTGATATAACTCAGCACAGCTGTTCCTAAGTACAAATAAGTACTTCAATGAGTAGTGATTCAAGCAGGGCAAGTTTAGCACAGACCCACACCCAAGGCCAACACTCAGTGCACCCATAACAGCTACATAAAGCAAATCCTGCAGGACTACATTGGTCTGCACATGGAAAAAAGCATAATATCTTTGGAAGCATGTAAACAACTTATCAAAAGGAAAGAAAACCAGCAAAGTTTATTTCATGAACTCTAAGCTAGATAATCTTGCTTTCATAACAGAAGTGTTAATTCTGGACCTCTAAACAGCAAAGCCTCAAGAAAAAAAAAAGGGTTCTAGTACATCCAATTTATGACTGTTGGGAAAAGCAACAATCACATCAAAACAGCTGCTCTGAAAACCTATCCAGCTACAGGCCATCACCCTGCAGTTTAAGAATATTTCACTCCATTGCCTGAACACATTTATATTCTTCCAGGCAGTTTTCCTGATGTTTTATAAGGATTCCCCAATGCAAAAACAAACGATCTTTCTTTTAATAGTATCACTGGATGTGTTGTAACCTGCACCTAGGGACACCCTGCTCTGCTCAGATAAAACTTAATTGTTCTTCTGACATCGCACGATGAAGGAACTTTAAACTCGCATAATAAATGAAACACCCCTGTATTTTTAACATTTTCCATAGCCCCAATGCCTAAAAAAATTCACTTAAAAATGTTCCAAGCAAGCACAGATAACCAACATAGACCTAGTGTGCAAAAAATATATATTTTTTTTTTTAAGGTGTCAAATAGAGGGTAAGATTTTATTCTGCTGTGGTAGAGGGTGCTACTTCTGTGGGTAAAGGAAAGCCAGATACCAGTGATGCTGTGGAACATTTGACAAAGAATTTCAACTGCTGGCAACAAATGGCGAAATCCCTCCAGCATATTGGTGCTGTGTCTCTCCAGACTACTTCCATAATTTTGTGCTTTCTGCCAAAGTAACAGGGCAGCATAGGTGCACACCATAAAATTCTGTGGTTTGGTACTGGAAATTTCAGCTCATGACCTTTGAGGTTAATGGTGCTATTTAAATTTAGGACACAATGAAGCTATTAACCAATTACTCCCACTGACCTCACTGTTAACTGGAAGACTGTCAACACAGAAAATGAGGCCAATTATTCAGGAGCTATCATCTGTTCAGGAAGCCACCCTCTTCAGCTGGTTGGGAGACTATCCCAGGCTGGAGGATGATGACATGGCTTTATCCATTCCCGCCGTTGTCACTTCTCAGCGGCCGCATGGGCACAAAGACTTCCACGCTTGGGAAACCCCTTCTAGCACAGAACATTCCTCAGCAACCCGGACGCCTTGACATGCACAAAGGTTTTCTTTGCTCTTTCCACTGGCATCACTCAGGCCTTAGTATGTTCAAGGCCCCAAGCATCACCCTCAGAGAGCCTCCCAGACACAGGGCCTGTGCCCACAGCACCAGGTATGAACACTGCCATGATAAGGACTGCAGCTCCACACATGCTGCTGACAGATGCAGAATTCCCTCCAGTAATGAACTCCCTGAATTTCATCACTTGCTGTTCCATGTGGAAAGCAGAGCCAAACTCTCCTTCTGTATCATTAGGATCATAACAGTAATTTATTAAAAAAATCTGTCAAAACTAGATGCTATTGCACATTTCATAAGCTTTTAAGTAATGAATGAAGGAAAAAAACCATCTCTGATACAGTCACATCAACTATGCAAACCAAAATAAGACCAGATACTAAAAATGAATGTTGGGGAAAAAACAACATGTAAGTGTATACAGTAAAATCTTGCTCCAAATGCTTCCACAAGACCCAGATAGAAATAATTTTAAAAACACTGCAATCAAGCTTAATGGAGGCTTCACTTGATTCATCTATTTAAGAATCCAGAAAAAAAACCCTCTCAATTTCTACACAAGAGACTGCTTGTAAGATTCAGATTAAGATGAACAGGCCAGATGCTCCAGTGTACCAAACTTGCTCCTCAGCCTTTTCCAATCCTGCCCACAAACTCAGCCTCACCATTCTGTGAAAGGGCAACTGCTGAGCATCAGAGCTGACAGGTTAACAGGATGGAGGAAAAAAAAAGCCCATCAGCCAATGACATTCCCATACCACAACAAGATCCCAAATGTGTTGTTCAACACTACAAAAAGCAACATAACCTGGCAAAATTTCAAACAGGTTTCCAGTAGAGTGACCTGCAGAGAGCAGCATGAGCTTCAGGGAATCAGGCAAAGCAGAAGAGCTGGGAGCATGGCACTGCCATGTACTCCCAGGGTTGAGTCCCTGATGGGTCCCACCTGCAGCCTCCACCACCACCCCAGTCCAGGTGCTCCATTTAAGCTCAGGGCTGAGGCACAGAGGACAAAACTCTGGCTTTTCCATTTCTAAGTAGACCATTTTACCATTGATAAAGTGGGTGAAAAACCAGACAATAGGCTGCATAGCTCCAGCTCTAATCTCCAATACTCTATCTCAGGTTGGGATTTTCATCAGTCAGACATTTGCACGGTAAGACTAGTAAGATGCATGGAGAGGTACACAAAGTGAGTCTGTACCACACAGAGCATCCCAGTACTACAGATGATTTAACTCCATGGTTCTGCGAAGTGTAGTTAGTTCTGGGTGTTAATAACCCTGATTCAGAACTGTTCAGCAATGTACTCTCATTAGCCAGACCATCTGTGTAAAGGGAACAACCTACGCTGTCACAGCACACGGAGCCTGGGGCTGACCTTAATATCTTCCCCCACATACCAGCAGAGGACAAGAGGAGAGAAATCTGGCACCAGTTTGTCTTCACTGCTGCCAGAGGAAGATATCTGGGCTGGAGAGGAAGTTTCTCACCTCTCCAGTCACTCTGCCAGCTGTGGCAAATGCAAAGTGGCAACTGCTCTGACTCCTAAGGTCCATTGGTGAAGTGGGAAATTTGTCTGTCCTATTATGACAGGACAAGTCCCGTTTAGATATCACAGGACTCTGACTTATTGGGAAAGAGAGGCTTCACAGATCATGTGAAACAGTAAAACCTCCTGACATTATTCAGTTAGTGTAAATTATCTGGTGGACTGAAAAGTGCCCAGCATGACATGGAATTACACTCCAAATATAAAGTATTTCTTGCTTCTTGCTCCTTCCTCTGTATCACACATCTGCTAAGACAAGCTGCCTGGTGGACATTCCTGGAGGTTCTTCCTACCTGCACAATTGTCTGAGATCCTTGAGCTGACTCCCACAGGAGCAACCTACACAGAAAATTGATGCAGATCAGAGGGAGTAAGGATACATCCCAGCCCTGAGTGAAACATGCAGCAGCCATCTTTAAGCATGTTGAGGTCTAGTCCTCTCTTTTTACACACATCATTCTTCCAGAATCTGCTTTTCTGGCCAACAAATGACATGCTTCCTCCTCAGAACAAAAAAAAAAAGCAAACCAGACCATTCAGATCCAACCTGCTTTATGTGCTGCTTACTTCTGGAAATGCCATTTTTTCCCTTCTCTACCAATCTCCTTTTGTCTTTGATTCCTTCCATGCTTTCATCTACTGTGTTTATTAACTTCCTCTGACTGGTGCCACATCCAAGGAGAGCTGCAGAGAGCGAACCTGGTGCTCTCTGCTGCTGAGAGAGCCTGAGAAGAGCTCCAGTGAGCCCAGTACAAATCACAGTGTGGAGCCCAGAGTGACAGGAATTTGAATGACTCTTCCAAGACATAATTAAAGCTGATGTTTTCTCTACAACAGTGGAATTCAGCAATGAGTACATTAACAGAAAGCTTGGTATTGTGAACACCAACAGGCATCTCAATTCAAGCAAAAGTAAATTGTCTGGATTATGAGATGTTACCTAGGATGCCAGTAAGTGTATACAAAGTGCTTTATCTCTTCTCATCATGGCATGGCAGAAATAATCTCCCACACATTAAGGCTGCTAGCAGGAACCTTGTCCTGTGGAAACAATGCTTTTTAAGGCTTCACCATCCAGTTTTGCTGCTGCGCAATTCCCTAAGGGATGAGATCAAATTAAGACCCTTTTTGGGCGTTTAATTTTGCAAAGCCTGCAGTAGTTTAGCATCTTTGAAAATTCCACCTTTCTGCTATCTATTGAAGACTTGCCAATGTGTTAGAAATCTATTAAGCAGGAAATACATGAACAACAGACAAGCAGGGTAGAGAAAGGACTTCTCTTGAAAAACTAGGAGCATAATGAAACAGAAGTTATTCAAAACCAGAAACACTTGAATGAGAAACAACAATTAAAACTGTTGGCAAGTGACAGACCTGGATACAGGAGCTCATATCAGACCAGCTTTGTATCACATTAGCTTAATCAGAAAGCTTCTCTTTTGACATACAAAACTCCTCCAACAGAAGTTATTTCTTTTAAACAACATCCATTTTTATATACATTTGACCATTTGGGCTTCTGCATAAGCAATAAGCAACAGCTTGGCAAAAGGTGACTTTACATGGGCTACTGCAACTAAAGAAATTGGCAAGGATGTTAAAAATGCATGAATTGAGATATTAAAACTCATTAAAAGACATTTAGAATTATGCACTTGTAAGAAAAAATAAATACAAAAGGATATATAGTAGACATGATTGTTGGGAAGCTCAGGAAATCCACTGTTTATATACTGGACATAAGAAAACATTGCCATGTTGGTATTTTACAGCACTTGACAGTGCCTAACTGAAAAAGGCCTAAAAAACAAGGGAAAACAAGCTAACAACAGCAAGATGCAATGACTTCAGCTACACAAAGACTCTTCAGCTATACAATGCAAGAAAATATGGAGGACAATGGTTCAAATAAAGTCAACTGTGTTGGAAATAGTGCATGAAATCCCAGAAGTGATAGAACTACTAGTGAGTGAAGAAAATGAAAGGAACCAAGTGGAAGAAATCAATCAAGAAGAAAAAGTAAGCTTTTTTTTAATAAAGGCAGGCAAGGGGCCAGGTAACATAGATGGACAGACATGCAAAAAAACCCCACAGAAAAGTAGCTCTATCTCTAAGTACAGCAAGTGATAAATTTGATGATAAACTAGGAAGCTCCAAACTAAGGAATGACAGCAAGCAGTGAGGGGTGAAAACAATTTTTCTTGTGCTGGGAAAAAGCCCACCTTCTAATGCAAATGGATGAGCTGATTAACAAAGCTTGCAGAGCCTGTTGTGAAAGACGGGTGAATGGAGAGAACCCGAGGGAGACACTAAGAGCATGTAAACCAAATCAGGGAGCAGCTGACTGCATTCAGAGGGAAGAGGCTACAGGAGCACTCAGAAACACGAAAACAAGAATATGACCTAGGCTGCATGAAGCACCAGTAAACACACTGAAGTGGAGGGCAACAGGAGGCATCTGTTCAACGTGTTCTTAGACTGCAGAGTGTCAGCAGTTTTACAAATACCACCATTTATTATTAGTAGTTTTTATAACCAGGGCGAAGCACCAGAAAGCTTATTTTTACTGAAGTCATACGAAACCCACAGAGAAACTACACTTGTTTTTCAGTACTAAAAACCCAACTGTTGAAAGGTGAGAACTCCCCTTAATTTATGGAAATCCCAAACCCAATCTCCCATGCATTAACTTTGAATCTTTATGGAAACAAAGGCTGCATATTTTGTCTATTGTAAGGATACTGAAGTACTTTTTTTCTAAAATAGTTTACTATGTCAATGAAATTGCAGATGCTTCTGTGCACTTCAGGGACTTCAAACATTGCATCAATTATCTGAATAAGTAATGAAAAGACATCGTGAATAAAATAGTTCACCAAGCCTGGTTCACAAGTCAATTGCTTTCTGAATCTAGTTATATACTGTAATATTTGACATGTTATTTCTTTTTGCAAGAGGTTAAGAGTTTTCTGTGCTTCTATGCTACACTTGCTGCAGAGTTTGGAGAGGAAAAAATCCGACAAAATACGAAAGACTGCAGGAAGGACAACACACTTTCAGATTCTCCACTACAACCCTCTTTTCACACAAAACAAAACAAAGAAGGTCACTGAAACCAGAACTTTGAAGTCCAACCAAGGCAGAAACATAAAAATCCCCTAGCAGATTGCTTATCATTATAGCCCAATCTAATACTTAAAAATTCCACCTTTGACAAACTGGACTAGGTGACAATAGAACATGAAATGTCTGTTTGTTGAGCTCTCGTTTCCAGAGAGTCTCTTTCTGGCACCTGGAAACAGAGCAAGCATAAGGCTGATTATCATTTCCATAACCCCCAAGGAAAACTATCATGCAAGATGTTTGAGTAAGAGCAGTGCTGTTCGAAGGCAGCATTCATAAACAGAACAAAGACTAAACAAAAGGCTAAACAAGTACATCATAATTAACAACTACCACCAAACTTTTAATTAAGATATGTAAGAAAAATCAAGGAGAGCTAATTAAAAAACACCAGCGTATATACTTTCTTAGAAAAATCTGAATTGGTACCATGAAGTAAACAGGCTAATTAGAAGTGACCACAATTATTTTGTCACTGTTACCGAGTTTAGTCATGATTTTCCAGCTTGCTCTTTAATCCTACACCTTGTTTGAACTCCTCTGTTGTTTGAATGCAGGATTCTTCCATCAATTTATTCAAAAACTAAGCAAAAGTGAAGAAAATACCACAGAGATTTAACTCTGTATGGCAGGCATGTTTTGTCATTAGTTTTGAGACACACTTTTCTGCATAGGACAGTATCATTCTAGCAGGGCCAGAATTATAATTATTACACACTCCCCCCATTAATCCTGATCAAATCCACAGTTACTACAAATGGATCCTGATAAAACTGCCACATCAATAATGCTACACTCCACATGTTTTTCTTTCATCCAGGCAGCTAGACCAGTATAAGAATATGATGCTGTTTCACACAGATTTTACTGTTAGAGGTATCAACTTCCCTTAGGGCCAAAAAGCAGTTACAGATAATAGCAATCTAACTGGCGATATTAAGGTTTTACTTCTCTTATATACTACCCTTTCATGGAAATACATCCATTCTCATTACTTTTGCCATTCTTCAAAATTGTTACCAGGCTGATTTGAACAGTAACAGTTAATTCTGATAGAAACAAGCAAAGAAAAACGCTGACACAACCTGGAGTTATTTAAGAACTTATTTGCTACACATCTATTTCCAGAAAATTAATAAAAAGTTGCTGACTCCCAACTGTAAAAAAACCCAAGTATACCTAGGAAAAATGAAACTGGGTAAAAAAGGAATTCCCACTCACAGCCCAGAATGCAAACAGCAAAGTGACTTGCAATTAGCAACTTCTGCCTCTCCCCTACAGTGTTGGCACAAAACTCAACACTCCATTGGGATACATGTTAACTCTTTGTTATCACCAATCTTGGGAACCATCTTCCTGGTTATTTTTGCACCTACACAGAAGCCAAATTCCACTTTTTAAAAAATATACTCTTACATTTAAGAGAAGTCCATAGCCTCCTAAAACCCTATTCTGATACATCACTACACACAAAAAAGGTAACCCTCAAACTATCCAGGAAGAACTGGCTGCCCACAACAGCACCTTTCTCATTCCACATTTAAAGTTCCAGATAATTGCTGTCCCGCCTGTAGCTTTCTGACTTACGGCTGTAGGGTGTCACCTTTTCCCCCTTTCACAAAACCAGTAAACATGTAAAGCAGTCTTCTCTTAACTAATGACACACTACACATCTTCCTTGAAAGTCATTAATTTTAAACTTGTAAATTTCAGGTGTTTCCTCCATATGGAAACAAAAATAACAAGTCCTTCCTGCATATGGCTCGAAAAGGTTAACTCTGTTTCAAAATCCCTTTAAAATTTAGATAAAAATACACATGCCTGTGCCAGGTAACTCACCAGCAGTGCTGAAATGGAATGGAATCTCCATTTCCTCAGACTATTTCCAGGCTTCTCTACTGCCAAAGCTAGACAAGCACTTTCTCCCTCGTCTACATTTTTCTGTTCAATAGGTGGAATAAAGTAAAAGGCTTATTTCTGTGCAAAGGCTTCTTCCTCTGCATAGCAATAAGCCTCACATTGTAATTGATTTTTTTTTAAAGTGTCATTTAAATTATTTTGGTATGATTTATCTTTCCTTACTTTTTCCTAAAACATCTCAGAATATTAACAAGGAAATAAATGTAGTAATACTCTAACATCTTCAAACATTATCTAATTTAAAAATCTAATTTACTTTCCATCATTTAGGCTTCCTTACTATTTCAGATGTCACTCAGTGTGGATAGTAAAATTAGACTATCAATTTCATTTTTGCTTTGAATGTGTTGCAGGCTCTGCTTCGCAACCACTAGAACTTTCTTGCATAAGGTTTCCAATATTGCTCTGGAATTTTTGAATTAAAAAAGAGGAGGAACCGTTGCTTTGTTTTTATTAAAAGAACTCTCAACTACTCTCCCTGGCCCTCCTTACAAGAAAAGGCCAAGTGCTGGCACAAAACCAAACCTCCAATATACCTGTTAAATAATATTCTGTGGTCCTCTATTAATACAAGGAGATAATAAAAGTCTTAAATAGCACTGAGGGTGCCACTGGATACAACGACCTTCCAATGACGCCAGTGGGAGACCTACTTAAGAACCAATAAACAAATGAGCAAGTGATGCAATATGAGCTGTCCTGCTCTTGCTTTGGTGAAATTTAAAGGATGATTTATCACCGTAGGCAGCCTTACTGCCAGCCAGCCTCCAGAACCAGTGAGTCTTACTCAAGGCATGCCATTGCACTGAAAAAGAACTTGGAGAAAATATTTGGGGAAATCTATATTCTTTAACACAAATGTACATTGATAGAATTTGCTTTAGGAATTCTTTTTCTATATATAGCATAACAAATGAACAGAAGTTTAAACCCTATCCATGCCAACCTTTTAACACCTGGGAATACTTCATATACCGGCAGCATGCTGCAGGAAAAAAAAAAATGCTATCGGCAAAAAACCAGCCCTAACTTCCAGAGCAACTATTAGGCAATTAAAACTACACAGTCATGGGTAGTGACTTTAATTAAAAACACCTTAATTGTACTCATCACAGTAAACGGGACTGAGCCTGGAACTCGCACATGCGTCAGTAACACGTAGAGAACCAAGAAGCCCGTGAGAGGTGAACGGATACGGGCCCCGGGAGCAGCCCCGGGGAAGCGGCCGGGCACGGACCCCGGGAGGCGCCGGCGGATCCCCCCGGTCCCGCTGCCCGGCGGCCGCACCCCGCAAGCCCTCGATAGATAACTGGTCATCCTAAACCCTCTAATTTAGGAAACACGGTGCAAAATTACTTTTTAGTCGTTGTTTAGAAAAACCAAGCCTTTGTTTAAAGCGGAATAAACGCAGGCGGCATCACCCAAAGGGGTCCGAGCGCGGCCCCGGTGGCACTCGACGCCCTGGGGGCGGATGCACCGCCTGAAGCCGGGAGAAAGGGGGGTTTAACCTCCTCCCTCGCCGACGGGAAAAGGAAAGGGAAAGGCCCCCGCGCCCCGGCCCCACCGCCGCCCGCCCCGGGGGCTCCGCTCACCGCGCTCCGGCCGCGCATCTTCCGCCGCNGGCGGCACCGCCGCCATGTCCCGCTGGCCGCGCTCTTATGGCGCACGGAACCGGCGGCAGCTGTGCGGGGCGCGGGGGCGAGCCCCGGCCGCGGGCAGGGCACACGTGTGGGGCGCGGAGGTGCGGGAGGGAAGAGCCGGAGCCGGGGTAACGCACCCAGGAGGGTCCGCACAGCTCCGCTCCCTCCCAGGTGGCTCTCGGTGTGGGAATGGAAATTAATGAAGTGCTGCGGGCAGGGTGAGGTTTGTGCTGATTTCCACCGTGCAGTCTCTGAGTGGTTCCGTGACCCTCGGCCGTAAAGATGTATGAGGAAGAATTTTGAGTAGGTTAAAAAGCCTCTTTTTCAATCACCGCTCAAGGAAAGGATGATGTGACACAAATGCATGATCGTGTGCCACAAATAGAACATTGTGGGAAGCTTTTCCTTAGACATAAGCTTTGTCCTATATTTTTTCAAACAGTTTATTTTCTTGCTGTGTAGGTCATTCTTAACATTAGGCTAAATTTAGATGAAAATGCACCAGCAGCAAAGACAGACTGTCTGAGGAAGCTGAGTTAGACCCACAGCCTCAGCTGTGGCCTGGTCAGTAACCTGGGTGTGAAATTATTTACATTTTTGCTGACTTATTTTTGTTTCAGGTAGCTTGGTTAAAAGTAATAGAATCTCAGCTATTTAAATAAAATATCTGGAGTCTAAAAGAATTAGAAGCTTGTAGCTTCTAGCTTGCCTGGTTTACTTCAGTGCTGCAAGCCATATATACAACTAGCATTAATTTCAAGGGTATTTCTACCACAAAGTGAGGAAAGACTGAACATCTTGGGCCTTTTGAAGATCTGTACCTGAAACTTCAAAACAGGGTCCAATCTCCGCTTCCAGTAAGGACGGCAGAATTTGTACTTGTTTATGCACTTTGATTTTCAGTTCTTTGTGTATAAATTTAGCTGTGGGTGGAGTATCCTGAGCCAGATTCCTCCCTATATGCTATACATACAGGATTAGAGAAAGGCAGACATGATTCTGTGTTAGATTGACAAGGATTGCATTTCCCAGCAAATGCTGGATCAGAGCCATCTGTTTCAGAAATTAGCATAGCAGCAATTTGTTTGTTTGGCTTCATCTGTCTATTAGTTTGGTCCAAATCCTCTTGTTTCAGAGACATGCTATCACATAGGGGAAGGATCTGTGATACACTCTGTACCGGCAACCCCAAAAATACATGAATTATTCTAAACTGAGGAGATATGAAATGTCATAGTCAGAAATCTAGACAAAGCTAAAATAAGATTATTTGTTTTCCTGTAAACAAGTCTGACTTTCTCACAGCACATGTCTATTAAATCATCTGCCCCTAACTAGTGTCCTGGTCTCAGAATGCTTCTCTCCTACCCAAAGTAGTGTTGCTGTACTTTTAGGTGCGCTGGATATTTTCCTTGTGTTTATTTTGACAGAATGATGGAAAATCCTTCCTGACTTACAGCCTCTACAACTTTTGAAGAGGTATTGATATTCTTAAAAACTGAGAAGTCTAGCTGCAAACAACAGTCAGGAAAAGGGCATCAATCCATTAAATGATAAGGTATCACCACACTAGACAACAGCTTTTCTAAAAGCGTTTCACTTTGAGCTCTCTATACCCAAGAAAATGACATCTCTTACACAGCTTTTTTATTTGTGGCATGCCTAGGCTGCAGTATTCAGGATTTCAGTTATTTGCCTAGATTTTTTAGGTCTCGGGAAAAAAACCAAAAAAATTACTTAATACTCCAAAAACATGCATCTGTCATTTTATAGTTCCTACTGGATCTGGTTGCAGTGCAAATATTTCTCCACAGGTGTAGAGAAGGGCGTACACTGTTGAACAACTAATGAGCATTGGCTTGATGATGCAAGTTTTGATTCAGAGGATATTCCTAACAACTCTTTAAAAATGTAACCAAAAAAAGTCATAGGAAAGTCTTCTGTACCCTTGAGAAGTGTAAAGACCAATGTAGTTATTTTGAAAAGAGAATTCTAGGTAGATCTGCTCAAATACAAAGTAATTGTGAATGTTTCTTGTAACTGAATACTGCTAATGCATGATTTAGAGACTACACAAAGTAAAAGATTTAGCTCATTTTCATGTTACTTCATTTCTTAGTTACATGGTAAAACCACCAACAAAAACACCTTCTAAAATAAGAACTTACTTTTCTCCTTCAGAAAAATGAGTCGAGTGTTGTAGGCAGTGAAAGTGAGGTGCAGTCTTAGCTCAGAGGACATGAGTGCTCATTCTACACCTGCGCTGGAGATCACCTGTGTTGCTCTGTGTGCCTGTGTCTCTACCTGAGCACCACCTTGCTCACCCTTCTCCTCCCACTGCCCGCCCCGTTCCTTTGTCTCCTCGGAGCCAGCAACAGTGGGATCTGCTGGAGTTTGGAAGCCCGGGCTGAATGGAGGGGGCGGGAGCTGCCAACCAGACTCGCTTACCCAGGTCGCCGCTAAAATCCCAACAGCCAAGGCAGAGCTGTGCTCGCACCACCCGAGGATGGAGCGGCAGCAGCGGCCGAAGGCAGACGGTGGCAACATCTGGTGGCTTCTCTGTGCTGTCAGAGCAGGGCGAGGAAATTGCCCGTCCAGAAGATGCTTTGTTGAATCGATACACAGGTAATGCACACCACGGTGTTTAGGACAAATAGCAAATGTCAGAAGTAAATAGTTCTGTATTTTAAGCAATGGAAAGAGAGTGTAAGTGCTTTTCCAAGGTAAGTGTAGAAAGCCATTACAAAGCTTATCTTTGCAACTGACCTATAAAAGCTATAAACACATCAAAGGCTTTGAGGACATCAGATACAAACTTTAATTCTTCCCACAGTCAAAACTCCTATGAAGTCAATGTCCCAGGATCACGACTCTGAGTATGTTCAGTAATGCTAATGGAACTCAGACCTCCATGGGCAGCTTCACTCACAACTGTAATTTAATTCAGGTTGCAATTTATTAAGTAGTGACTTCTTGTAATGATTTTTCCTCTAAATTGCTGGATGTAAGGCAACACGATTTTTTAGAATAGAATTTCTTGGAGGTTTTATTATTACAGGATAAAAAACTTAAAATTGTAGGTGAAATACTTTTTGTTCAAGACAACAGTTTTTTGTTTGCATTTAGCAGGTTAAGAGGTTATATTTGTGTCATAAGTAAAGGCAGGCAAAATTTCTTCCAGGTAAAGAGTCTAGATTTTCATAGCAATCTCAGATTTTAGCAGCAAACAGTTTTTCTTATATTTTCGTCCCTCTCTAACCATAACGCATTTACTCAATCACAGCACCATGAATTTTAGTAACTATGGCTTTTTGATTTTCTAAAATGCTATGCAAAGATGTCCTTTACTGTAAATACTTAACAAGCTAACCTGATATCACAAGCTACCAAATACAGAGAGGATGAAAATGCCAGTGGATCCCTCTGAATGTTTTAGCCTTAAGGCTCCTGCAGGTTTTATTCGGATTCACAATAGTAGGAGTGGGAAGGAGGAGATAAATAAAACATTTGTTTCAGAAAGTAGGTGACTCTGACAGAACACTGATGTAAACCATGAAGCCTCACAGATCAGAGGAATATTGTTAAGAAGGGAGGCTGGTGAAGAACACTCAACACCAGCCCCCGAGTGGTGCTGATCAGAACAGTTCTGCTTTGCTTTTAAGTATTACTGCACCTTCTCTGCTATTCTGTAAAGAATTAAACCAGTGACTCCCACTGATCTATCACAGTCACTCAAACGTGTTTTTACACCACTCATTGGATATTTTGGTAAAGGTCTAATCTCATTTGGATTTATTACGATTTATCTCGGATTAAGCATTTATCTGCTAAGGATTATGACCCATGCTATGAGGTACTGATGAACCATCAGAGTTCAGGAATGTCTAAGCACATTAGAATGAATCAGCAATATTATTTTTTGACACAGTCTTCACACATTATCTTTTTTCAATCAACTTTGCAACATTCATACAGATAAGTAATTTTCCTTTAATACGGGCATAACCTAGAAAGCTCTTAACATCCAGTAAGAGCAAAGCTGCATTTAATTAGGAGCAGCTTAAAAGATCAGGCCTCAGAGCCACATGACTTCGTATTCACTCTGCCTTCAACTGTCCGTATAACTATTGATTTTTTTTAATACCAATTTAAATATTTTTTCTTAGTTTTGAAATGTATTTTGGTGAGTCTACCACTGCTATCACAGCTTTCTACTCTTTTCTAATTTGCATAGCCAGGAATGAAAAAAAGAACAAGGATAAAGAAGAAGACTGTGCTGTTTATATCTTTCTGGACTTTTAAGATATTTTTTTCTGTTTGAAAATGTTTAAACTGCTTCCACTATTGATATACACGGTACTGCACCTCAGGAAAAGTGTTGGATTTCTCATGGGTTTAAAAGAAGTTGGTCTTTGGCTTCAGTTTGTGGCAAAGCCACTGATGTATGCTATAGTTGCCCCAAAAAGGCTTCTAGCTATTTTCATGCTTAATCATTTTGTATATATATAATATCTTAGAAATTCCATTTCATGTTGTTTTAATTGCACAAATTTGGAGAATTCCAGTTGTAAATTTAAATGTATGTGGAATTTTTCCTTACAATTCAGATTTTTTTCTTTATGATGATACACACAAAGAAGGTTTAAATACTTTCTGGCAGTGTTTTATAATGCTGCAAATAAGACCTTGGATATGAAACTGCACAACTTAATGTGTTTAACCATTCTTATTAAAAGAATTAGTGAGAAAATACATGGTTCATTTCCAGTATACATTTCTACTATTTGCTAAATAGTGTCACATTTAGAATGTGCAGTCCTGTGACAAATGACTACACTGCAGTGTTATTGTTCATTTTGAAGATTGCCTGCAATGTCTGGTTTGCTAAGCAGGGAGTTTGCAGTACGAATGTAGCTGTGAAGAGATGAAACCTCTGCAAGGTTGTAAGGGAGACCAGTTTCAGTGTGTTTGACTTCACTACCTGGAGCAATGTAATTAAATTTTGGGTTTCACAAGAACAGTGCAAAACTCACATTTCTTTACAGTGCTGGGATATAGCATGCCCTCTTACCAATTTGTATCACGGTTTCTTATCCAATTAACGTTTAGAGCTATGGACACAGTGATGCGTGTGAAACCTTAGCTCTCATTTCAGTTACACAAGGAAAAGATTCAGCTGATGAAAAATTAGATGAAACAAAAGAGAAATGGATGAGCACAGAAAAGAATTGATCTCCCATAACTAAAACATTGATGAATAAGCTGTAAAGAGACATAATCAAAGACAAAATTATTTTTCAGTACCTTTTCTGAAAAACATTGAATAGAAAATCATCTGGATACAAAAGAGAAAGGTTCTTTACCTGCTTTCACATGAGTATGTGTGCAAGGAGAGAAAAATAGTGAGTGAAGGGTATTTTCTGCTAATGGGATACATTAACGTTGCCATGGAATTTGGGATCAGCATGCACAAGGTATTGATCTTAAACCTGCTTCTGAGCTACAAGGATGAGGAGGACATGTTAATTTACTTACTTTTGACATCATCCCAGAACTACACATGTATAGGGAAAACCTAAGGATAGGATGGATGGCAAAGGTGAACTTTGAAAAGCCTCTTTCTCAGAATCATAGAATCATTCAGTTGGAACAGACTTCAGGAGGTTTTGTAGTGCAAACTGCTCAGATCAGGGTCAACACTGAAATCACATCAGTTTGTTGAAAACCTGATGCAATGAAGTGAGGATGCAAGGATTGAGATTCCCCAACCTCTCTGGGCAACCTGTTTCAGTGCTTAAATATCCTAAAAAATAAAAAGGGATAAATAAGCTGTGCTCTGTGTTCTTCTCCAGGACACTGACAGATATTCTATGGCTTAGGTCTAAGGGTAGATGCCCAAGGAGTGCCACTGGTAAGCAGGTGCCAGGGGGAGTAGGACTTGTTAGTCCCTTGGGCCGGGCAGGAGATCTTCACCCCTGTTGCAGTGTGCCCATCCACACTGTAACGCTGCAGCTTGGATACAAGTCTGCTGGGGAGACCATGCTGAAAGCCTTGCTGAAGGCAAGGTAGGCAGCATCTGCGGCTCTGCCTTTGTCTGCACATCTCCCAGGGCATCACAGAAGGTCATTAGACTTGGTCAGGTTGGGCAAACCTTGGAAAATCCGTGATGGATACTACTTCTAATCACCTTTCTTTCTTCAGGAATGGCTCCTGCAGACTTGCACCATTATTGTCCCAGAGGACAAGCAGTAGTTCCCTGGATCATCATTCTTGTGTTTCTTTAGCATGATGGGCTTTTGGAAAGATTTAAGTGTGAAACCAGGCTTTAACTTCACAGTGAAAAGACCTGACATAGTCCACAGTAATACCCTCCTTACAAACTGGGACTAAAAAGTCTGTAAACAATTACTGATCTCCACATGCTACTGGGGAAATTTTCCAAGATCAGTGACAGCTGGGAAATCACTGGCATTTTAAGATTATATATCAGTGATTCACTTTTTTGGCATTTACGGTATTGCATTATGGCAATGAACATGCTAGATGTGTATTTAAAAAATCAAAGTGCTTTTAGCATTTTAGTATTTTTTGTTTGAGCCATATTACAAATTAAAATTTCTTGGTACAATTCAAAATAATGGGTTTGTTTATTAAAGATACATACCCATTAAGAAGAAGTTAGAATGAGGAAAATGCTTGTTTGTGTGAAAATAATTCTGCTTTCCCAACAACAGCATCTCCAGAGTTTCTTTGATTCATACCTGATTAACGACTAAACTAGGTTTTAACTCCTGTTAACACTGCAGAATGCAGAGAGCTATAGAAAAGTAAAACGTATTTTACCCTCCTAAGTCATTGTTGACACAGCCCTCAGTTACATTTTATTCTGGAATTGTTTGCAAGAGAGAGGTTTGGTTCCAAGTCATTGTCCCGTATAAGATTGCCAAAGCCTCTGGTCAGTCACTGAGCCGTCATAATTTGGGAGGAGGAGCTGAGTGCTTGCCACAAAAGGGCACAGGTACATGAAAAGAAAATGTTTATAATGTATTCGGTAACAAAATGCTAAAATCACCTCTTTGCTGGAGAATAAAAAACGTGTGGTGATCCCAAGCTTCTTCTGTGCTGCTGGGCAGGAAGGACTTCATATTAACACAGTGATTCCTCTGGCTGATGCGGGATCTGCTCTGACGCATTCTGAAGGATGCTGCATATGCCTTGGCTGGGAAAATGATGTTTTCTTTGTACTGGTCGAGGATAGAAAAGAAGGGGAAATGGTGGGAGTGGTGACTCGGGTGATCTTTAGAGGAAAAAATAATGCAAATAGGAATTGAAGATGAGCTCTGCATACTTCCAGGTTTGAAAATAATTAGTCACAGAGTTTGTACTTCACTGTCTCAGGTTTCTGCACTGCAATAATACACTTAATATAGATTTAAAAATTGGCTAATGAGATAAGCTGGCTAATGTTTTATTGTAAAATGTTTGTCATAGAAAATGACAGTCTGAATTGGGAGAGAAAAATATAACAAACAATAAGCTTATTTGAGCTAAGAACTTTGAACACAGACTTAATTGTTCAAGATATAACTGATATTATTTTAATTCCATGACAGCATCATTTCATCCACTGTGTGTCTTGACATGAGTCCTGTAAAGGTTTGTATTTTGCCTTCTCAGCATCCTTTAGGGAAATGATTTGTGATTAGGAGTACAGAGACTATTTCAAATGCCTCTTAAAATATGTGGTATTGCAAACAACGGATATAAAATGAGATTCACACACATAGCTTTGCTGGTGGCCAAGAACTGCGTTGCAATATGCCGGAAATCCAAACATCCTCCTACTCCCAGAGCCTTGCTGACAGATCTACAACAACTTCTTTCTCTTGAAAAAGCTACTTACAGAATCAGAATAAGAAAGAGAGAAGCCTGCTTGTTCTGAGAAACTAATGTAATACATAAAATGGGAGGTTAAAGATTCCTCATCAATATGAAAATCACATTTCTTCTTGAAAACTTTACAGTTTCAAGTAACATCTAGACTATCTAAAATCCTCACAAAAACCAGAGAGGCGAATATCATGTCATCTCTGAAAAAGCAACAACAGCAAACCCTTAGGATTAGTGTCATTGTTGTCTTGTCTAGCCTTTCAGACCTACAAATCATTGGGCTTCTGCCTCAGTACAGCGGTGCGTATCAGTGGAGCTTCGTACAGAAACAGAGCCTCAGCTCAGCAGATCCTCCTTTCTTGAAAAACCATTTAAAAAGGCAAACACAAGGGAATAGAAAAACAAGTAACTTTTTCAGGGATGTGTCTTTTAAACAGCATATTTTGCAAGAAAGGCTGTTGTTACATGCTACATATTTTAATTAGCTGTTTAGAAAATCAGGTTGACAATGTCCTTTAATTAGTAGACATTGACTTATTCCACATGTACTATGGCACAGTGAATCTTATTAAGATAAATGTTTCTCTCTGAAGAGATGAAAAAAAATTCCACTATCATTTGCTTGCTTACCAGATTGCTCACCATCAATATGGCTGCTATTTAAAATGATGAATTTTAGTCACATATTTAATTAGCTAATAGCTGATCTCACTGTTGGGTCTTGATCCTCCTTACATGTGTTCTTTCATCCTTAAAAAGTCTTTGGTTATATCTTGTTTTTGAAGTTTTCGTTTGAAATTGTCCTTGCGACTTTCAAACCTAAAATGCAATAAATTAAATTATTAAAAGTAAAAATTATTGTGAAAACATTCAAGGGTTTGAGTAGAGTTTTATACCTACTGCTCATTTTAATATATTGCTAGAGGCTGTGAACTTAAAAAAAAAATTACAAGGTTTAACGTTAGGTTTTCCACTTACTGCAGGTGTTTAGTTTGTGAGAAAATTATGTGCACTTTAAAAGGCTATAAACTAACTTAAGATGTCAGTGCATTTGTCTGTCACTGCTCAGCCTGCAGCCTTCTCACAGAATTCACATTGTTTGAGGGCCACAGTTTGAAAGTGCAGCCAATTCACTGTAGCCTATAATGTGTCATGATAACTATTGAAAAGAAAGCCTTAATGGTGTTCACATAAAAGACATAAAGCTCTTGTGGGTGTCACTGGTTTGGAAGAGAGTTCTTCATGGGAGATTGTCTATTTCAGTTGTTATTGTATGTGATAAACAGTGCTTCTTAATCCCACAGATTATGTCAGTGCCTAGAATGGCATTCCAGGGCAAACATCCCTCTCTCTTCACAGAAGATGACATTCTGAGTCACATGGATTGGGAGTCATGCAAGGAGCAAAGAGTTGGCCTCAATGATCCTTATGGTACCTTCCAACTTGAGATGTTCTATGGTTCTGGATGACTGCCCTCTAAACCTCTCATTTTCCTTCCCATTTGCAGCATTAGGTCATTCCAACAGTACAAGGAAGATAAGCAAGAAGAAAGTTAATAAATCAGACTTTTCTTTGTTATGGAGACTATCTTTGAAGGGATTGCAATGGCAGGTATTGTGCTGCCAAGGAGAAAGGATGCTGGAGATGCTGTAGGAGGTCCAGGCTTGCCTGTGAATAACCTGGAGGCAGCCTTGGTGGGGGGTGAGGTAAAGCCAGGCTGCACCCATTGCAGAAGGTCTGAAGGAGTTCTGCAATATGGGTTTGCAATATGAATTTATAGCTACACGGATGTGTACCTGCCATGAAATTTACATTAGTTTGAACTTTATATATAACTATCACCAAAACTTGTGAGTGAACTTTCTTTGAAAGGACATTTTGAAATAATACATGGTCAATGATACGAGTTCCTAGAGGAACTGTTATGGACCAGATGGCTTGAAATCAAGAATTTGTTTGCTGAAACCAAAGGGCATGAGGGTGCCTAGAGCTTGGTGGTAGTGGGTCACATAAGACACCACCAGACAGGGTGGGATATCCATCAGGCTTGTTTTGCCACTGCCAGTTTCCTCACAAACACTGAACAGCAATCAAGTGTCAATCTCTATCAAAAACTGGCTATGTTACTAAGAGACAAAATATTCTCTGACCTCTGGAGCATGTAGTTACAAAAAGAAGGACATAATTGACTTTTTGGTTATGCAATTGTTCTCACAGTTGTCCCATAACAGCATGGGTTATAAGCCTACATCTTAGGCAGGCAAAACTCAGTTACCTTAGCCCTGCTGTTTAAATAGCATTTACAACTGGACATTGTTTATACCCCAATAAATGTTGCCTGAGTGAAGACTTCCCTTTAACCAATTATACCAGATGCTTTTCTGTGAAGGTCCTAATTAAATAGCATCTATTCTTACATTTCCTTTAGTCGTGCCTCTTGTGTGGATCTCTGTCAGAGTGCCATGCCACACCGGAACTTTTACCCACATTTCTGTCACTTTCAGGTTTACTGGCTGGCTGCAGCTGCTCCCCTTAAAAGCTCTTACTTTCTGTATGGGAGGAAGGCCCTGATAGGCAAGCCTGGGACTTGGGAATCCAAATCAGTTTCTTGCGCTGTAGCAGAATCCTTGAGTGATTGCCAAGTCACACGTGACCCCATCAGGATGGTGTAACTTCAGGTGGCTGGTGGGGTCACTGCTGTAGTGTCCAATCCTGCAGACTCCAGCTCAGAATTTTAAGCAAAGCTGGAATTTACTTGGAAGCCCTCCTTGACATTGTCAAGGTGAAGATACTGTGCCTGGCTTTGTGAGCAGCTCTGCCCCATTTTACAATTTTGGCACAGTTTCAGGAATGGTCAAGATTAGCCATGCTGGACAGTGCTGTGCCCTCTCCTTAATCAGACCCTCAGTATTGAGCTTCCCTTCTCCCATATAATGGAAAATTACTTTCTGGCAGGTAAGATTTTAAGCACTTTTCTATTCCAGGTCCTTTTTCTAAGAGCTGATTCCTAAGTTGCCACCACTGTTACGTGTGCTCAAAATATGAAAAGGAAATCAGCTTCCTTTCTCTGGTACAGCAGCCACCCTCCTAAGTGAGTCAATGAGTTCCCAAATGTAGTATTTCAATGCCACGTGAAAAAGTATGGAGTGAGAGATGTATTAGTGGGAACACTGTCTCAGTGCCAATCCTTATGGGTCAGAGGATTACGAAATAAAGTAGCCCATCTGTGCTTCACCAAATATCTTCATTTAGAAGATAAACATGGTAATGTAACCACATTTTTTACTGTGTACTTCCTTCATCCAAACGTCAAGTGATTCTAATTTCATACTAATGCCTTAATTTTTAAATTGTCCTTGATTTCAAGATGGATTAGCTAGTAATTACATTAAATTATTTCTGCAGATTCTGATCAGATACATATATACCTGTTCATTTCCTTAAGATCTTAATTTGAAGAGTTTTTTATCATCTATAGGGTCATTTTGCAGTGAGGGGCAGAAAGTTTGCAGGCTGGAAGGGTCACTGAAGCTTAAGAATGCAGAAAATATTATGGATACAAACCTTAAAAAGTTCATGTAATTTTTTCTACAGACTCTAGGTTCAAGGTTGGGGACAGATAATTGGGTGTGATTATGTCTTACTGGATATTCACTTCTCAGCACTGCTATTATAACAAGGGAAACAATTTTGGTAATCATGGTGTTCAGGAATATCTAGAATTTTGTATTACTTGGATGAAATAGAGAGATTAAAGAAAAGATGCTGTGTGTTTCTTGTCTTCAAACACATAAAATAGTGATTTTAAAATGCTACTGTGAATGTGGCCTTGGCGTACTGATTCTCTAGCACCACTAAAGCCAGGTCTCTGCTTATCTCACCATAGTCAGGCTGGAGTTTTCGTGGGGAGCATTAGTCCCTGATCATCTTCTGGACCATCATCAGAAATGACATTGTCCTTAGGGGCATAATGATCTTTTTCTCTTGAGTTCTCATTATTTTGCCATAGCAAGTACTATTTAGGACTAGATTCACTGAACAACTCTATTTTTTGTATTCTTGAGGAAACCTTGTTGGCCTTGGTAGGTCCCATATTTTGCTTTACTCTGTACCCTGGATTCCACAGAGAATGGGTCTAACATGTTCTTATCCCTTTCCTAAGCTGATGGAGTGCTGCTATGGGCTTGAGTTTTCCTTATTGTACTATGATTAAAGTCAAATGTTGATAATATTTTGCACTACAAGGACTTGTTTTGGTGGCACTGAAGGGCTTATGGAGTAACTGGGAGGGCAGCAATGTTCCAGTGAAGATGAAAGGTGAACCAGGATCTCCAGGGCTGGCAGTCTCGAGCCCTCACAACAACTTAGTTACCAAAGGCAATCAGCCTGCAGCCCCTGAGTTCATTCCTTGGATTCCTAAAAAGAATAAACCCATCGTTATTCATCTGTGTGGCTGACATTGGCACAGATCTCCTTCACTCCTATCTGAGTACTTGTAGGACTTGTATATGATAGGAGCAAAAGAGAGTTCCTTGCCACTTAGTGTGAGAAAAAAATGCTAGGGAAGACAAGTGCATATTAGGGTGAGCCAACTGTTTACCATGATCTGCTAACAAATGTGAAAACTAAAAATGGCCTTTCTGCACTGGGATTTTATCGTGTATTAGTTGCCATGTGTTAGTGAACATAAGCTTATTGCAGTCTCAAGTAAATTCCTGCCATTTCAGTTTACCTCCTCTCTCCCAGCTGCTTCCTGTAGTGATTGTCTCTCAGAGATTTGCTGCTCCTCTTTCTGTGCCACTGGAACCTTGCAAAATCATGAATTTATTTTATAAGTATGGAATTTAACATGGTTCCTAAATTCATTATGAATTCTTCTTTTCTCTAAAGAATTAAATTTCAGTTGAGGGCCAAGTAATCAGTTTCAAGACAGCAAACAACTGTTAATCCAAAATAAAGTTCTCATTGTACCTCTCTTATTTTTCCAGATGCTCATTGGCTACATTAAAAAAAATTATCAGAGTAGATACTGAAAAGGATTAAAAGACAGCAGAGAAGTGTAAAGTTTATAGATTATTAAAATGCAATGCATAAAATGAGTCTGTAAATATAGACACAGGACTGAGTCTGGACAATGTCCATAATAATATTGAAATATTAATGAAAAACTAATACTTAGATATTAAATATTTCCAGTAAGTGTATTAAAACATCACACAAGCATATATTTTAATTTCTAAGTATAGGTGTAGTAATCTTTGCCACCAGGACTGGACCAGGATCCTGTAGACCCTTTGGGAACGCCTGTCAAGTTACAGACTGTGTTTAGCAGCTGCACAATTAGAACCCCCTGGAAAGCACTTCCTCCACTGAGGGCTTCCAGGGGATTCCAGGGGTCCAGTGTAGAAGAGTTCTTTGGGCTCCTCCTCTGAGTGGCACAGAATTCTAGCTTAGCATTATTCTTCAGGTTTGAAATTCTAAACCATCTTGATCCACATGCTCAAATCGCAGGAGAACTGACTTAGCCCTTCACCTTTCCCAGATAAAGTGCGCTTTTATCACATACGTGTGTATACCTTTCTGATGGGAACTTAAAAATGAAGGTTATTTCCTGAAAGGAATTTGAAAGTCTCATTTTTGTAATAGCAAGGGTTTACTCGTGGTCTTGGGTAACATTTCATTTTCCATTCTGCACCCAGGTGGCTGGCATTGACCTTCCTTCCCTTTCCTAGTCAAACGCAGGGCAGAAGTGCACGCTGGCAGCCAAGCCCTTGTCAGCCCTGCCTGGCTTAGAGGGACACTGAAAGAGCAAGGACGTGCACCTGAGAGAGCTCTACACGTTGGTGATCTCTGGCTTTTACAAGCCCAGAAGTGCTTGTGGAGGAGTGGAAAAGCCAGGTAGCATTCCACATCCTGGAGGCACAAGTTGTTCACCTTCCCTACAGTACAGCTGTCGTTTGCAGCCTGGGTTCCTTTGGGCGGGCAGTGTCTCTGTGTAATTACACAATATTGATGCACATCCATGAGAACAAACCGTTAGGAACAAACAGTTCAAAATATCTATAAAACGTAGAATTAAAAAGAATATTTTCAGGTGTGAAATGAGACGATGCTTCGCCTGCATGGGCACAAATTGATCCAAGTTTTGTGATGATAGTGTCACTGGTTTCATATCAGTTATCTCAGCATAACTTTTTGATTATTTCTGAAATCATGCACAGAATGAGGGGAGATTCAGTTTGACCTTTCCAGACTTGCTGCATTTTAATTTTTCCTATGCTTAGAAATAATATAGGAAAAAACCCCAGCAGGTAATATTATTTTTGTATAAAGCTCTTTAATTATACTAGGCATGTTCGGAATACATTAAAGATACTGTGCTGACACAAAAAAATTTACAGTGTGCTTTTAGATATTACATAACTAATGAGAGCAATAAATGCTGGGAGAACGAATGGATCAAGGTTACAATAATAAGATTATAGGATTCCTCCACTATGTGTGCCTAGTTTAAAATTCACGTCAATTTTGCTACCTCAGTCTGGGCTTTGGTTTTTCATTTTGGCTTTTTCTTTCTTTATCAGATTTAATTTTATCTCTGAATCCACCAGACCATAACAACCTGGCTAAAAACTCTGACCAGACTTTTGATTTTCTTTCTTTTTTTCCTTCTTTTTAAATTTGGATTGTGCCTGCTCTGCTTGCACAGCCAACATTGATGCCCTGTTTGTATCAGAACTATTTTTATGGCCTTTTCTCTGACAGTAGTCACAGCTTAAATACAACTTGAATGCTTGCACTATTTCATTCTACATGAGGAAAGGCATACAAAAAAAGAGTAATTATGTAATTTCTACACAATTCCACCTGGATTCTTAAATCCCCACGTTGAAGACCCAGAACATGCACCATGCATGTGGCGTGTGAAATGCATGCAAAACTTGTACTAATGCTCCATCTTCTCCTTCTCATCCAGGCTTAACAGTCACTTACAAACGATTTGTGAAAAAATCAATAATGCACCTTACTGGCTTTTTTGTAATGTATAAGAAAGGGCATTTTTTGCCAATTTTTTAAACACTGAAAATATCAGGAATGTAAAATTGGATTTTTATTGATTTTCTTTGGGGTTTCGACAGACATGTATTGACAGCAGCCACCTCTAGCTGAATCAGAAGTATTGAATGCATAACACAAATCATTCCATCTTCAACATATTTGAATTATCCTCATGTTAAAAAAAAAAGTGATCAGGAATCTTTTTTCCTTTCAAGTCTTTGCTCTTGCGTTACTATTCTTTCTTATGTTCTTTAATCACTACAGCCTTGCAGGCTGCAAACGAAAGATAAACAAACAATGGAATATCTAATGTTTCAAATACAAGCAAGGTAAAAAAAGTAAAGCATACTCCTCAAGTCCTTATAGATTATAAATAAGTAGAGAAATGGCACAAATCTGTATTTAGAAAAATAATTTATTTCTCAATATTTGTCATGAAGGGAGTTGTCAGTCACATTAATTTTTATGTAAATTTACCTAAGCTGATGAATCATAACTAAAATATTGTCTAATCTTCCTGGTTTTGGCCAGCATTTCCATTTCTATTTTGATTGCTTCAATTTATTTTTGTTTGGTTATATAATGAGTTTTAAGGGTCCATCCCAGGACCCATAATGAGCAGAGTGAAAAGAATGTGAAGAATGCTGCTTCAAGGCACTGCCAGTCCCACACGAGCAGTGGCTGCCCAACACATCAGACCGGTCCCCATGACAGACTCTCAGCTTGGCACACAGCTGACGATTCATTATCATTCCTTCGGTAGACATCACAGCAGAGGAGATTTTTAGGGAGGGATTTGAAGGAGGAAAATTAAGTGAGTGGGAGTGCGAAGCAGCAGCGAGGGAAAGCATGAAGGTGCTGGTTTGAAAATGTAACAAGTAGAGAGTTATTACTGAATGAAATGTGTGGGGGGAAGCCGTTGGTTTCTCCATAGGCTATTAAAAGATGGTGGGGTGGCAATGAGCTGCAAAGAGCCACAGAAGTGAGGCAGCTTTTGCTTGCCAAGATGCGGAAGGGGGCGGGGGACGCGCTGGAGCAAGGAATAGGGCTGAAGCAGCAAATGTGAGGATAACCGGGGCACCAGTGTCTTGCAACGGTGTTCTGTTATCCTTTGTTGTTTCGTAATGTCCAAAAGCAGATTGTTGGGGCCAAAGGCCTCTTTGTACTAATGACAACCCCAACGTGTTCCCAGGTGCTCTAAAAATGCACAAATAAAAATAAGCAACTGCTTCTCCTGAAAACCAGTTCCCTCATTCTTCAGCCCCGATTTGAGTTACGCTATTCAGTTACCTTTCTATTTGCAAAAGAACTTTCTATATGAACTTTCCAGTTCTCTCTTGTCAAATTATCTTACTGTTTTTGGAAAGACTGCATATCATCTATATTTAACACCACTTCAGCTTGGTGAGGTGACTATAACATAGCATTAAACTCAGACTAAAAAAATGAGTGTGGCATTTCTAGGTTTTTCAAGTGTGTTAACTCAGAAGAGATAATTTGACTGAAAAAAGTGCTTTCCCCCAAATGTCTCCGATTTCAATAGAACTTCTTGCAGGTATTTGAGTTGAGTTAATCGGCTGGCAATTAGATGCAAAAGGCCTTTGGATTAGTATTTGTGGTCACCATAGAAGCGAGTCTCAGAAATGTGAATAAAGAGGTCACCCGAAGAACAGATATGGAAGGTCTCTCCACAGGCACTTAATTCTTAGAAATTTACAGATGAAAAATGCTATATGGGTAATAATAGATAGGAATGAAATATGGATGAGGGGACACTAAAGCTGAAATAGCAAGTAGAACAAAGGGAATAAGGGAATGTGGGGACATGGTAAGAAACCAGACTAGAGCTGCAAACTTGGACAGAACTGTTTAAGATCTAAAAAAGAAAAAAAAAAAGAAATATCAAATTAAGGAATGAAGAGATCAGTACTATAAGAAATTATTTGAAGGAGAGTTGGGATGGGACATGGCTATCAGGGAACATAAAAGAAAGAAGAGAAAGATCAGAGTATATGTGGCATATTCTGAAGAGGTGCCAGGATCATTTGCCCTGCAATAAATAAGGAAGAGCAGAAGGCCTGGGTGATTTGCTGGCCTGGAGCACGGCTGTAAGGGAAAGAATGTGTCTGTGGGGGTGTGTGCACTTAGTGTAGCTCACTGTCAGCAGCGAGACAAATCCACCTTTTTAGTATGCAAGTGACCACCTATAGTTTATAAAGACTGCAGAGGGGAAAGTTTGGAAAATATTTTTGCAGAGCTCAGATCTAGATGGCCTCCAATATTCTTCTATGCAATGGTGTATCTTCCAACCCCATCAGAAAGCCCCCTTGGTACAACCACTTCAGACAGGTATTTCATCATGGAACAGGAATGTGGCTAAAGTAACATTCAATTAGCTTATATAATACTAAAGTAAGATACTGGTAGTAAAGAGAAATAGATAAAGGAAAGAGGCCTAAGTGCCCCTGAAAAAGAAAGGAAACAGTAAAGGAAGTGAAACCACAAAAATAAATGCTGCAAAAATAACCAGAGAACTATGAACTGAAAGAAGAATGAACAAGGCTGCAAAAAGTAGCAGGCTTTCTCTTTTCCAGGGAGAAAGGAAGCAACTGACCCACAGAAAAATCTAAGCATGTAGAACCTGTAGGTATTATCCACGTGAGTGTTGTTAAGAGGAGCTGAACTGGAGCAGAAAAGGCTCATACTAGGTAGGAAGACAAAGAGGTAAAGTGATGTTTAAATAACAGAACTTAGATGGAGAAAGATACAATTTTACATGCCTTAATATTTAATCTTGGATCGTTTCCCTGACTAGTCACTGGTCACTAGGAAATGGTTACATTAATTTACTAGATTTAAGGAAGCAAACACCTGAGTGTGTGCATGACCATAAGCAGTCCTGCCTGTTCCCATTGCTTAGGGTACTCCCTGTTACAGAGTTTTAACAGCCACTTGGTTCGGGGTGCAGTCAGCCCCACGTCTGCCTGTGTATGCACATAAACATGAGTCTTGATGCTTTGCTTGTAACGCTGCGCTCGTCCCGCGGTCAGCCTCGCTTCCGAGAGGCTGGAGCTGTCTGCGTAGAGGATGCACAATGGAGCTTGCGCCTCAGCATTAGTGAGACACGCATGATCACACCCAGCCTGCCGGGTCCCCCGGGACTCACACACATAATTAGCCCCTGTGCACCAGAGCCTTCATCGCCGTATTTGCCACATGGTGAGTGTCACCCAGCGGGCCCGCGAACACGCGCGCACAGAAGCCCTCCCGTCCCCAGCACTGCATTTGCCATATGGTCAGGCTCACCTGCTGGGGCTGGGGCAGGGAGACAGACGGGCAACACTCACACACATAATGAAGCTCCCCACAGGGCTGCCTTAAGAAATTAAAAAAATATAAAATAAAAGTTGACATAACTGCCACATGACCAGACTCACCTGCTGAGTCTTGGGGCAGGGTGGGGCAGTCACGCACACATGAATTGGCCATGTCTGCCGGTGCTGCATGTCAGTGCATGAGGCTGGAATCGGAGCAGGAGGGATGTGCTCCCTTCCCCTGGGGCGACTGAACCCACACAGGCCGCCGGCCCCTCTGCCCCGCGCTGCCCTGAGCTGTGTGGAGGGGGACATGCGCCTCCGTAACACCAGGACATCGGACAATAGGAAGATTTCTTCACAGAAAGGGTGATTAGGCGTGGGAATGGTCCGCACAGAGAGGCGATGGAGTCGCCGTCCCTGGAGGTGTTAAAGGAAAGACTGGACGTGGCACTTGGTGCTATGGTCTAGTTGACATAGTGGTGTTTGGCCTTAGATTGGACTCGGTGATCTCAGAGGTCTTTTCCAACCTAACTAATATTCTGGGATAACGAGCCTCTCCTCAGCGCCCTGTGAGCACCTCAGGCCCACACCGACTCCCACGGGCAGGCACGAGCCCCGGGAGGAGCTCCGGTACCGGCACAGCCCCATCCTCCGGGGCGCAGCGACGGCAATTGCCGAGGTGGCAGGCAGCCACCAGGGAGCGGAAAACGAGCCCTCCTTCCCCCGTCCAAGCAGCGCCGGTAAACAGCGGCCGCGGGAGGCGGGGCGGGGCGGGGCGGGCGCGGCCGTTCGGGAGGGAGCCGTGCTGCGTGAGGGGCGGGCGGCCGGGGGTGCTCCCCTCACGCCCCGCCCGCCACCACCGCGGCGGCCGCTGAGCTGGGCGAGGATGGGAGCGGACGGTGCTTCCGCGCAGGCTGTCCCTGGGCTGGCGCTCCCGGGAAAGGCTCTCTCCGGGCAGGATGAGCCCGGGAAGCCGCTCGCAGGGAAGGCTGTCCCCGGGTCGGCTGTCCCCGGGGAGGGCCGTCAGCCCCGCCGCCATGTCGGGGGGGGCGCGGGGCTCCCCCATGGCGGTGACGCGCGTTGCTATGGCGACGGCCGGGCGGCGTTGGGGGGGTGGCGGGATGACAACAAATATGGCGGAGAGGAGCAGGACGGCAGAGACGGGTCAGTGCCAGCCGCAGTCGCCTGGGCGGGGGGAGAGGGGGAGCCCCCCTTCTCCAGGGGCTTCTGGCGGTAGAGGGGGCCTGGCTCGCAGCGGAGTGCGGAGACGGAGCCCTTCTGGGGGAGATGGGGGGGAGCACCTCTGGCCGAGGGCACTGAGGTAGTGAAGGGACCGCGGCAGAGGCTCCTGCCCGAGGAGCTTTGACGAAGGGCAAAGCCCCTTCCCTTGGGGGATGAGGAGAGTCTTCCCAGGGACAAGGTGGTCGTGGGGAAAGCTCCTTCAGGCAGGTTGAGAGGGAAGAGCCCCCGCAATCTAGGCCTGCCTGAGCGGGACTGACCCGCTGTGGCGTGGAAGGCGTGAGGGCCAGAGGCCGGCTCACCTGGCCGGCGCTGCGGGGCCGAGCCCCGGCGGGGCAGAGGAGGAGGCTGATGGTGGGGCAGCCTGCACCCTTCTCCATCCTCCCGCACCCTTCTCCATCCTCCCGCACTCTGCTCCATCCTCCCGCGCAGGGGCAAAGGTGGCGGTGGCGAAGAGCAGAGCAAACCGGCGGTGCAGAGGAGCTCCCCTTACACAAGAAACGACTGCCTGTGTGAATTAGCATGAAAAAGTAATACGTGAAGACACAGGTCTGGAACTGAAACTGCAGCACAAGGCTGGTAGCTTGCGGGTTGACCTGCAGGTGCTGCTTGACCTGTCTGGGAGGTGTAAAGTACCCGGAGGCTGCAGAGGGACAGCGAGCAGCACACCTGACAGCTCCAATCCCTTACACTGTTACTGAGGATTTCTTTAAGGAAGGTGCCAAATGTTCTTCCTGTTCAGGATGTATAAACAACGGCTTTAACTGTGTATGTGAGATAAGTTTGTCTGTGAAACTGAAGCTTTGTGTCTCCTCCTAAATGATAAGGACCCTCTAGGTACAGGGGTCTTTCCTGTTGTAACAAAACACAGTTAAGGTCTTTTCCAATCCACGTGAAAACAAAAGCCCTCAAAATATATTATGAAAATTAGAGATGCTAACATTTGGAAGATGGAACAAAGATGACAGTATTCCTGAATATTTAATCTCCCACAGTACCATACGTAAGTTATCTGGGTTCCTGAACCAGGAGTTCATTTTCCCAGCCTGTTGTGTTAGCTGCTGTACCTCTGCTTTTCAGCCTCAGAAAGTGGTTCAAAATAAATATGCATTACCCAAGAACTGATCTTGGATTTTTGGGCCACTTAAGGTGAAAAAAAGGGATAAGTATGTCAAATGCTGCTGTGTTCTGGGAAATGATACTACAGAGTTTACATCTAAATGAATTGTCCATATGGTTCTTGAACTCCCTGTGTTCAGCCATACTGTTTATGAACCTGTGGAAAAACACTGTGAAGTTTATTACGTGTTGAGCTTGTCCATGAGGCAGGTGATTATTTTCATTGTCTGCAGTCTGCAACACTGCTGACACAGGTGATCAGCTCTGCCTGAGCTGTGAATTGGGGAGCAGATCTCCAGTGCCCATTGGACTTTGTCAGCTTTCCTGCCTACCCCCTGTGCCTGTGCCCTTGTCAGTAACTTCAACATGGAATGTAACTTTCATACTATTTCCAGATTAACTTATATTGTGTTCTCTGCTGTATTACTTAAACCTGCAGCTTCACAACATTTGCTTTTTAATTTTAACCTTGCCCAGAACTTTTTCCACTTCTGACCATTGCAATGATTTTCTCACAGATGTTGTGTTTCAGCTTGTGCCAAATTCATGTTTAGTTGCATGTCCTGTACATGCCTGCTTGAGTTATACAACACTTGTCTGGCCACTTTGCAAGTTTAATTTGCAGGTCCTTCTGTTTTGGAGAAACCAGATAAGGAATTAAAAATGCAAAGAACCACAAAGACAGGGAAAAGACCCAAAACCCTCAGAGAAAAGGAAGCAAGCTTGTGATCTTGGCCCACTTTTAAGAAAGGTCATGGAAACTAGGCTGTCAGAAAAAAAGGTGGGGTGGTTTGGATTTTTTCTGACTGTCAGCTGACACTAAGATGACAGGCAGGTTCTTTCCATGGCAAATCCCTCAAAGAATCTCTTTTTCCTTTCCCTTTACTGCTGGGTGACACAGACACTGTTGTTGAGCACGTAAGTGGGGAATGTTCCTGCTGCATCCTCACTGCTTAGTGTCTTCATCGTGTGTGAGATCTTGAGCAGTCTTTAGGAGATACAGGAATGTAGCTCTGGAACCTGCATTTTGCACAAATGCAAGGAGAATAAAGCCATTACAGAAGGACTAAACATTGTTCAAACCATATAAATCCATTTAGCCAGTATGAGTATGTTATACTTGCTGGATTTTCTTTGTGTTTTTTTTTTTTTTTTTTTTGGTTTTTTTTTTTTTTTTTTGTTTTTTTTTTGACAGCAACATCATGTTTTTATTGTGGATCAGAAAACACAAGTAATCTCTTATCATCTTGTCTTCCCATCTTGAAACACTGATTGTTATTTGCAATTTTTGCATAAAGAAACTGTGTTACAGAGAAATTGAGGGTAACTTATTCATGCTTTATAGCAGCACAGATTGCTGTGATGGACCATTCTTTACTGATTTAGTTCAGAACCCAGGTTTGACAAGAGTCAATGTCAGAAAAAATAGTGTGCACTTAGAGATAAGGGATTACAAAAATTAGGTTTCTTCCTAGAAGTTATCTGACAGTGAATTATGCACATCTAGGATGCTTATGACCCCTCTAAGCGCTTAGATTTGAAAATACACTGTGTCAAGATGTTTTGTAAATTAATTGTACTTTATGGAAAATACATCTTTTTATAATGCAAGAATTTTTCATTTCAGTTTTATTAGTATCTCTTTCTGTTATAGCAAAGTTAATATCTTAATCTGTTTTATACTGGTAATTATTCTTACTCTTTCCCTATATACAAACATTTTCACGTTCCATTCCTTTTCCCTGTAGAAGATTTTTGTTTCTGTTTTTGAAAATTTTTAACCTTTTTTTTTTTTTTAATTGGGGATGGGGATTAAGACACACAGAATTGCAAAAAGCATTTCAGAAGAGGGATTTCCATCAGCTTTTAGTCTACTGTTAGGCTCAGCATTATTCTCTACATCATGGTTTCAGTGCAATTTCAAGTAAAATTGAGACTTATTATGGAAGGTAGATTATCTCACACCTGTCTAGTACAGAGTTCATATTCTGCTGCTGTCCTCACTGGACTAGGAAGACATCTGCTCTAATCCGTTAAAATAGTTTCTGTATTCTGATGTTTGGTTAGAGTGTTGCAAATCAGCTCACTTTAATTAATCATTTTACCGTTGTGGTGGGCTCCTTAGTCCTACCTGCTTTCTTGAAAGTGTTTAAATGAGGTTTTTGCAGTGAACTCTGAATTTGTATGCCTCCTGTTTGGTTTTCCTGGCTGAAACCTTCATGTCTCAAACTGGGAATCCAACTTAAATGTAAAGTAAACCTTCACAAATTAAGTTTGCAGGAGGATGAAAATGACTGAGTCTAGTTATTTACTCTCAGGAGCTTCTTGGTTTGGCTTCCAGTTGTTCTGCTCAGCTGACCTGGCTGCCATAAACCTCTGGAAGATACAGGATACAGGAAAACAACCAGTTTAGTTAAGTTTCATCAAAACCAGATGAATGTTATTTTTCCAGTTCTGTGGCAAAGAGGACATTTTAGGTTCACTAAGGAAGGTTTAGGAGTAGGTTGTAGTGAGTACAGAGTGCCTGTATTTGCTAAAATTTTTGACCCATGAACCAGATGAAAGTGTTTTCCAATTTAGAATTTCACTAGTTACCTCATTCTCGCCCGGTTTCTGTTCAAGGCGTCTGTATTACCTTCAGAGGACTTGCATCTGGAGACCTGAACGATCCAAGGGTGCAGGTTATCTCTGAGTTCTGTAATAGTTTTCTATCTGAGGCAACTGTGTATTAGCCTGGATTGACAGTTCTAATATGTGTTATTCCACAGTTGCTAGTCATTTTGTGGATATTAGTATTTCTGGTATTTCATTGTGTCATCATCACTGAAATCATAGTGAAAGCAAGAAAAGGCATTTACTCACAGTACTGGACAGGATATAAATAAATGTCTTTAGACCAAAAATCCTGGTTAGCAGAATGAACAGGCTTCCCAGCTGAATGTGGAGTTTTTAATGTTTATTTACATGTCATGGTCGGTACCTTGCAGAGTGGTGTTGAGTCACATTTCGTGTTAAGAATGGTTGGAATTTTCAAAGTGTTCACAGCCGTGCTGAGACCTGGCTTCAGGGAGGAAATCTGCAAACCTTTGTTGAGTCCCACCCAAAATTTGTGTAGTAATTAGTGTTCCTAAAACACTTAGTGTTCAGCTCGTTATTTCAGAGATCTGCACGTGAAGGGGCCAATAGAACAGCTGTGTAAATTCTGCAGTGTTTTCTAATTGATTTTAATATGATAGTGCTGAGCTGGATTGGTTTGAAGATAGCTTTTCATTATTCTTTCAAAAAAGAATAGTTATTCTTTAAAAAATATTTAATCACGTGTGGTGTGACAACGTTCTAGTATCAGGAACATAACTGCTTTCTTTTCAGTGGCCTTAATTATAAATAAAAAGCCAAACTAAATAAGAACATAATGTATTTGTCTTTAAATATAGGCTTTTTGTATAACTAATTCACTGGCTTTATCATGAGGAAATTTAAAATAGGAGAGGTTAGCTTATTACTTTAACAATATTATTTAATCTTGGTCATTAAAGTAACACTGTACATCAGTGGGACTTCTGATTCTCCAGGTAAACTTAATTTCTTCAACTGAATTAACTTTTCCTAAATGATTCTGAATTTTGAAGTGTATACAAACAACAGAGCTTACTTTGTAGTATACCTGACTAACCTGTAAGCATAGCAGAATTCTGGTGTCTGGGTCAAGACATTGCAGCCTTCATGCTGAAAGGGATCTGCCCGCTGTATCCTCCTATCTACACGAGGAGGCTTGAACATCAGTGGAAAACTGTGGGGACTGGGCCCAGCCTTGCAGATGTTCACACAGCAGAAAGAACTGTTTGCAGTTGTTCATAAAATGCTGCAGGATAGATTAGTAAACAAATCTAAAATGGGTTTTGTTCAATAAAGACATTTGCCAGAACTTAACCTATTGCATTGGTACATTTCAGCCAGAGCAGTTGGAAGTCCAGGCAACATTAGAGAAAGGTTTCTTAGTAAATCTGAGGCCCTTTGTAAGACTTAACTGTTTCAGTTGTAACCGTGTAAGTTGAGATACTCATTGAAGTTCTGTACAGAAATTAACTCTAGTCGTTGCAGAAAGGTGTTACAGTGATCATTAGACTCTGTTGCCAGTAGGCTGCTATGCAAGTAATTTCCAGCATTTTTCAGTTATCCACTGGAAAAAAAATACCCACTGGAAAAATTCATTGAGGAAGAGCTGCTAATATATATTTGGTACTTAAAGCTTTGATCATATTTTTGTTACATAATTTGCCATATAAGGAGACCTGAGAAATACTAATGAAGGCTTTATACAGCCAGAAGATACAATTTCAGAAGAAGAAAGAAACAGAAATGTGTTGGGTGTTCCAGTTGCCATTTTTCAATGGTTTACCATTTCCTAGCCATATTTCATACATTTTTTTCTTTGAATAATCAAAGCTTTGAGCTACCTCAAGCCTCCCAACATTTTTTCTTTCTGTGAAGTTCAAAGCACCCTATTAATTACTAGCACTTGTAAGAGGAGGCTTTTGAATTTGTAAAAGGTAAAATGAGACATATTGAGAATTTTAATATACTGATACTACTGATACTGATTTTGATACTGAAATTTGTAGAACTGAAGTTTCTGCAAGTTTCTTTAGTGTGGCTGTCACTGTTTTAGTAGGCAAAAGTCTCATGCAAAAGACCAGATCAACCTCAGAATGCATTTATGTGGCCTACATAGCTTTTCTGTTTTTGGAAGTGGAGCTATATGGATGTAATGCTCAATAAAATAGGTCTTTAAAGTCATCTCCCTGTGTTACAATGGACCCAGTTTGATCTCCACATGGGGCCACTGACAGGACTGGGACACTCCGATCTGCAGCACCAGCCCGCCCTCCAGGTGGGACACCTCACACAGCACTGTCAGCTGCCACAGAAGAGATGAACAGCTTGTCTGCACTGGGAAGTTTTCCTTCCTCCTCTTCCTCTTTCCTCCACAACACCTGCTTAGGTGTCACAGAGGGAAATGGCTGAATAGTCATCGTTACCTTTTTAAAAGTTTTTCATGAAGATGGCTGATAACATGGTAACAGGAAGCAGCAACCCCTGGATAAACGAGGTGCTGGAGGACACGGAGGGGAGTTTGTGCAGCTCTTTCCTGCTGATGTCACTGAGATGCAGCCGTGCTGCCTTGCTCACAGTGGTGCTGCTGGATGCAGAGCAGCTCCAGCACAGCCACCTGGGTGTATGCATCGGGCTACATCACTCTTCTTTCTGGAGGATTGATCATGCTGCCCTTTTCCAGAACGATGGGAATCTATAGAAACCAGCTTAGATTTCTCAAGTGATCCCCCGAGGTACTTGGCATGCAGAGCCTTGATGCAGAATTGCCATGTTTAGATTGCACTGTACCTGAGATAATAAGTTCTTCTGGGCTCAAGCTGTGTTTGCCATTAATCTGTAACAGAGGTAAACCAATTTACAATTAATCGAAGTTGGTTATGGGTACACATCAATGTATCCTATATCCCTGCTCCCTTGTCACATTGTCCCCACAACTAATTTTCTTGACTTTGCCACAGAGGCCAAGAAGATGTTTAAGAAGTGCTGTATTTGTTAACTTTGGATTTTTACATATGTTTTTTGAAGTAATTTTACTATTTGTATGTTGAAATGGTTTGGAAGACTGCTCTACCAAAATAATAATGACTTCCATTTCATTTTGTCACAGACTCTCAAACTCAGAATGTGGACTTTAGTATTAAATCTAGGGCTCTTATCCTGAAAATGTTTGGCAATCAATTTGATGTATTTGTGTATAGTAAATGCTTTTCATGATTGGTTCTATTTTAGGATAGGTAATGTATAAATGTTAGAGCCTAAAACTTACATGTTCTGATACATATATTTTCTAATATACATATGTAGCCCTGTTGTCTCAATAGGGTAAACTAGCTGATTTCATAGTTTCATTATGTCAAAAATTGAGCATAGAAAAGGGGATGGAGGAAAAAGTAGTAGTCTTAAATTATTATTAATAGATGAATAAGCTCTCTAATGATTCTATTTACCTACTAATTCAGAGAGCTGTTTATTTAGCAGTGGATTTCACAATCATGAGTGAAAACTAGCAAGATTTTCCTTTTACGTTTTGTTTCATAAGCACCTTGAAAAATGTGTTGGATTTCAATCTCCACTGAAGCAAGTGGAACATCAGTTCCCTTGAATCACCAGAGCAGAGCAGCAGGAATCCATTGCCCAGGGAGCCCCTTTGGATTCATTGCAGCTCTGCTGATGTGTTTTCATTTGCAATAAGCGTCAGAGTCGCTTCGCGATTGCAGACACCTTCAGCGCTGGGAAGCTGGCAAGTGGCTATCAGGTTTTCATGCATATAAAAATGCAGACGAGGTGGTATGATGTGTTTGATTAATGAAACATTCCTCAAATAACCTATACAAATCCAAAAGCAGCAGCATTATTTCATGGGAATGGTCCATGTGAAATAGGATTGTGAGATAAACTTGCCTCTGTACTACTTACCTACACCCAGAGCCTGTGATGCTCCAGAGTAGCAGATGTTTTGTAACTAGGCACAGTACCACTGTATCTGCTGGTTATTTTATTTCTGAGTGGTAAAAATAAACAGTAATTTGATCTCAGAGCTTTCTCTGTGTAAGCCTTCTTAAAGGTGGAATTTTTGGCTTGTGTTCTGAATATTTGAAATATTTTGTATGCATTTCATATTCCCATAAATATTGTATCAACTTAGTATTTGCTTAGTTAAAAAAACTGCTGAGTATGCTGTATTAGTTAGTAGTGTTCTCTGTAGTTTTATTCCTGTTATGTTGCTGATGCAAGACAGTTAATAGATGGTTTGTTTTTGCTGACATTTTTTATGTTAGAAAATGGGAGCTCTGAAACAATATTTCATTTTTTTTTGCTATACAGTACTTTGTGAATAAAATAAAACTGCAATGATCTAATTGTTTGAAATGAAATACTAGATTATGTTCTTAAATAAAGGGAATGTGAGTGGGCAATACTTGGATCAAAGAAATTCTCAATGGTTTAAAATACTACTCTTTGGAATAGACTGTTTTGTAAAGTAGGGGGAAATGCTATTCTAAACAAAGAAGTTAAAGGAGTTGTTTCAATGAGTAATTATAACTATGGCAGTAATTAATAGTGTAATTGATTTCAGCAACCTGGGGGAACAAATTATTTCAGAAGTAGTACTAAAATCCCCAAATTATTTTAAATATGCAATAGTGAAGAAGAGTGTAACTCAAAAGTGAAGAAACCATGGCTGAAACTACTGCTGGCTTAATTTAAATGGCAGAAGACATCCCTACATCCCTAAACAACAGATGAATAGGCAGCAAGAGCCAAGGAAAATAGCAGTTTAACCCAAAGCAGGATGCATGGATGGTGTGTAATAACCAGGATGAAATTGTCCATGCGCTGAGGTTGCCCAGTTTTCAGTTACCACACTCATGATGAAAGCCCAGGCAGCTGCAGCAGCCACCTTTCTTCCAGTGACGTGGGAAATACAAGGTCTTGAAGGGAGAGGTGGTGCTGTGCAAAGCTGCTGGTGTGTTTCCCCACAGCATTTTGTGCCTGCCCTGGAACCCTCATGGAAGGCCCAGTTTGCCGTGGATAAAGATTGATTACCACCATAATGATGTTAATGGTTGAGTCAGGAATTGAATTGAAATCTCCTGAACACTTGAATTAGTGATAAGCAAAGAATTTTTTAAAAATGTGGACAGGTGCATCTGCAAGAAATTTACAGTAGTTGCACTTTAGTATGAAAAAAATTAAAATAGCTGTTAATAGTGGGTTTGGTGTAGTGCAACAGCTGACCTGTGTTGAGGCTCACCAGGCTGATTGCTTGTGAAGAATAGCTGAGAATGAGATAAAAGCCTTTTCCAAATTAGAAAGCACAGCTGTATTCCCTCAGTGCTAACCCTGGAATAATGTCCATGATCCAGCTTGCTAGCTCAGCATCACAGCTATGCTGTCTCCCTTTGGCCTTCCTGGGATTCATCAGATAAGCTCATGCTTCCACACTATGGCATAGACATCTCTTTAAATATAAATTTGGAAGGTTCCTGTTCATTCAGCAGACATAGTAAGACATGAAAAGTGCTAGGAATTAGGCATGAGCAGGCTAATTTTCATAAACAGAAAAAGTGCTGTTTATATGTTCCATACTTGACCTTGCTGGTATTCTTGAAAGACTTCCATGGTACTTCATACTTTTAGGAAATGTCTTTTGTGGACAAACATTTTGAGTGTGATAGGGCTGAGGAGTCTGAAAACTAGGACAAGAAATAAAGCCTTGGCCCTTTGCAAAAGCTGAAATCAACCTACTTTTCTGTTATATCAAGAATATTTATTACCTATTGAGTCTTTTTCAGTTTCCTAGCTGAGAATCAGTTGGTCCCCAAGAAAGGAGACACGCAAAGTTAACTTGGAGAGATTAAACTTTGTTAGTCACTGAAGGCTATATAATCTTGGGTAAGGGTCATTGCATTGGTTGCTACATATAAGATGCTTTAGTTACATTTAGCTTGGCTCAATGTGAGTTATCTTTAGTTTAGAAATTTATTTTGTCATGACTTCTAACAGTTATGCTGTCAAGTTTAAGTGAGATAACACTCTTTTGTTAAATCTGCCTCACACCCAGGGCAGCTGTTGAAACATGGGTATATACATATTATCCAGGAGTATATATGGATGTATATACACAGCATATATCCATGCATCTCTCCTTTTCCTTCCACTTCTTCTGTCCTCCCTCACATATAACACAAACCCAGGTATACAAAAGCTGATTTGTGTTAGTATTAAATAGCATGGGAAATATTTACAGCATTTAAGATGGCACTAGCAAATACTAGGGAGTCACTTCAACCACCACCATCTTTGTCCAGTTTTGTGAGTAATATCAGGTTTTGCCCTTACCTGAAATTTCCTCCACTACAATTTCAAACCCTGCAATTGCCTGCCTGCTTGACTCGGTGTTTTTTGCAGATCACATGCCCTCCTTGTCTTTGGAAAATCAGTTGCATACAAATTTCAGAAAGATGGGGGATGCTATGGAAGAGTTTGCCTTCTCGAAGTTCTGTGATACCACACAAGGGATCAGCTTTAACTCTTCAGTTCTTTTCCTGCCTCAGAATCCCTAGACACAGAATTTCCCCTGGAATGGTAGGAACATCCCCAAAGTTTTTTTTCTTGACCCAGAACTTGAATTCCTCTGTACTCTTTGACTGGTGTTTCAGCATCTCCTCTCATTCACATGCAGACCTAATTCTCTGAGCCAGCCCTTATTTCCCAGAAAGAGTGGACTTGCTGATACTCTTTTGCAGATGCAACTCAGAGGACTAGTTCAACTCAATTGCTATTATCTTCTCTTTTCTCTGCTAGCTGGGGTTGCATATTATGTACCATATTTTTGTTTACTGTTTATATGTTTTATGCTCTTGTTTGATGTGTTTTTTTTTTACTAAGGACTGCTACTATAGCAACTGTTGCATCATGTGATACCTTTGATGTTTTCAAGATACCAAATACTTGTTAAAAATAAATTTATGTGTCATGAAATTCACTGATCCTTATAATGTTTTTAAATAAACATCTTTTCAGTTAATGTATTTGATAAAACTGTATTTTCCTTTCTTTTTATTTTTCATTTGTGGTAGAATTTTAGTTTAGAGCTTATAAGTGCAGTAAAAAGAGCAATGGATTTCTTTTTTTGCTTACTGAGTTCAAAGCATTAATTGCTTTTTAAAATTTTCATTAGAAAAATCTGTTCATACCTACTTGGACACTTTGGTTTTCACTAAAGTGATACAAAAAGTTCCATAGCCATTTGTCTCTAACAGAAAGGTATATCCTTGGGGATAGCCCACACTGAGGTAATAAATGAGCAGTCTTGAAGTAAAGCTTTTAGGTTGAAGATGGGAAACAAGTATCACATATGAAACAAGTGCAAGTCCAACAAGCTGACTTTTCTTCTTTTTCTATAAGCTCATAAGACAATGCCAGCCCCTGGGGGTGAGGAGTCATTGTGCAGAGCAGTATCTGTCTGCCAGATGTCTTCAGGTGAATGTTCTTCATTGGGTTTTGGACAGGAGCTATAACTGACCTTGGATTGATAGTTGTATCTCTGTGTGGATCTGGTGTTTTTGAACAGACCATGTAGTGGAGATTTCTCATCACCTTTTCACACTTGCCCAGCCTGGTGGTCAATGCTTTGTTTTGGGCTAAGCACCTCATGTACCTCTTTGTCCCTACTTGTCCTGGGCTTTCTACTCAGTGTATTGCAGGCAAAGACTGTGGTGCTACTGAGCCTTTCGTAGGCACCCCACGTGTCACCAGCTTTAGTGATCATTTTGCTTTACATATTTGCATATAAGAACAAGATTTTCCACCCTGAGCTTTGACTCAGACACGTATTCCACACCTTCTGCTAGAGTAAAGGAGTTTGAAAGCTTCTGAAGAGGCACAAGGTATTTAGATCTACTTATGCTTCTAACCCAAAATAAAAATTAATGGTGGATTAACTAAGGAGCTGTGTTAGGAAGGTTGAAAGTTAATATTGTCTGGTAGCCTCTGAAGAAAGAGTAACTTGTGCAGTAAAATTAAAGACCCAAACCATAAATTTTGTTTCCTTCCTATTATGCAACCAACCACAAGCTCTTTCAAATCCATGGCATTAAGATGGCAGTTTATTTCTCCTGACTACTTTCAGTACCTGTGCAAATCTCAGAATTTGCTTGATAAGCTCTGCTAAACTACAGTTCATCTTTACTTTGCTTTTCTTGAATATGAATATCATCTCACAGTTTGGAGACAGACTTGACAAGCAGTCTGTTGGTCAAACTGTAGGAGGAAGGTAATTGAAGAGACAATTGCTGCAAAGCTGCTTTATCTCAAATTTGGTTTTTAAATGACAACACGATGTTACTATTTTTTAGAACTAGACCAAGCTATATGACAATGCCTTCTTGTGGTAACCAACATTTTCCTTGCTGGACCTTTGAAATAGGTAATGGTGATAGAATGGGCACAGTACCCCAATGTGAGGCAGCAAGTGTGGCTGCTACCATGCCAGGTATTGTCTCAAACCATGGGATTTGTAGTGTAAATGTATTTTTTTTCCCTTTCTTTTCAGATCACAGTGCCTGTGATTTAAGTGCATTTCAGATTGACAGTGCTCTGCAGTATGTTTAGATTCTCCGGGTCATGCCCAAGCCTTGCTTCGGGATACATGGCTGTGAAGATCCAAATGACAGTTGTGTTTTCTTCTTTTTCTTAGCATTTTTAATTCAGTGGAGCTGGATTTCCAAGTTCCTGACTGCTGCTGCCTGTAGGATTTTTAGAATGGCTACAGAGCTTTCAGAAGTCATAGCAGAAATGGCTTGTCTTCTTGAATATCAGTGTTTCTGAAGCCTAGGCACAATGATATAAAACCTTTTATTAAAAAAAAAAGTCAAAGAATAAGAGAACATAATCAGCTATTGAGACTATAGACTTGAACTAAATGCTAGCATTTAAAAGAATTTTGCTAAAATGACATTGTTTTCAGGTTTGTGGAGCAGACACTGTACTGGCATAAATTCCTTAAGTGCTACTTAGCCAAAGTGTGAGTTGAGCAGTGTTCGTCTGGAGACTTGGTATGTTTTGGAGCTAATAGGAGTTGCTGTTGGTCATCTGAATGAATTTTTTTTGTTGCAAACTGCACTGAGAGTTCAGATTCACTTCTTTTTTTGAGATTCTGTTAACAGTACTGCTCAAGGCTGATGGAGCTTTTCTAGGATACCTGGAAACTTTTCCTGGCCCCTGGACGATAGGGATCTGGCTGTCAGATCTTTATACCATAGATGTTTCCAGCAGCAAAATGTATCCCAATTTGATTCTAAAATAAGGATCTCGTAAGAGAATGCAGGGTATCTTGATGAAATTTGTAATTAAAGAAAGACTTCTACAAAGTTGCCTTGTAGAAGCTGTTGTAGGTTTTTGTGTTACCTCACCTTTCTAATTGGCTGTCATTGTTAGGCAGTAAGTGTGATTAGACGAATGATGCAGGTTTTCCAGGCAAATTCCCACTATATTTTTCCATGTCTGTTTTAATGTAGCTGTGCTCTCCTACCTAACGTAGCATGAGGGTAGCTGCTTGCTGCTAACTCAGTGGGTTTTCATGTTTGGCACTTCTGGAACCTGGGCTTGTCGTTTTCCCAGTTCAGAGTCACTGTTACTTTCTGAAGAGGCACCTTCCTATAGAAACTACAGTGTTTAAAGAAAATGTACTTAAATTAGCATGTTGTTTATTATAGCAAATAGATTTCATTTTTTCCTAAATGAAAAAAAAAAAATGTTGGCTTTACCCTTTGAATTTAAGAAGGGCTAAAAAACTCTGGAAATTTCCAAACTCTCCCTCCCACGAGTCCCAGTCTTCTGGAACTGATTCTATTCACTTTCACTAGTTTGATGTGAAATATATCCACAACGACAACAGTGATGAATGCAGATACCAGAAGACTCTGCCCAGGTTTTATTTTAAAGCCTTATATACTTACAGAGATTTCAGGCACCCACAGATTTTATACCTGATAGAAAATTACCATTAAAGTTTAATACTGCAGTAAAAGTAAATCCTAGGGATTTGCTGGAGCCTCCTGGAGTTTAAGCTATGAAGAATTAGAATAAAATAGCTATGTGTCCTACAACCCATAAGAAAAATAATTGACAAACTAAGAACTACATTCTGAGACAATTTCTTTGCTAGGTTTTGCCTTTGCTTGTCTTAGCTAACCTTTTTTTCAAAGGAGAATCTGGTCTCCTTAAGCGGAATGTGCAGGATGTACTTCAGTTAATTCTCTTCTTTCCCTTTCAGTTTGTTTCAGACTGAAGAGCCATTTCCCTTCCCCACAAGCTTCTGCCATACATCTTTGCCTCCAGCCAGGAAAATCTGCTTAGGGCTCCCCAGTTGTGAGGACAGGATCTCTTTATTGGCCCGAGGACTGGAGCCCAGGGTGGCCGTTCTCTGGGTCTGGGGGTGGTGATGTATTCCCAGCATCGCTCTCTGCATCTGCTGCGGGGACAGGCGTGAAGCCACGTCTGATAATGGGCTCCTTTTCGGGCAGCACTCTGGCCTTTTCTTCATCACCCAAGGAGAACGTGCCAGAAGGGATGTGGTGCTGTTGTGCTCTTTAATAATGTGAAGTTCAAAGACGGCAGTTTTGCATGTTTAGAGATTAAAGATAATATAACTCAAAGTATAGCAACAATGTGTACTGAATATTCTAAGTACTGCGGAATAAAGAACATGCTAGGAGAGTAATACTGTTAAATGACTATGAATTACTATTTGATGATTTTATTCTCATTCCTGGAGGGCTACATTAGGTCAGGAGGAGCAGATGGAAACTTTTTGCTGGGACACAGTTACTTGACAGCTTCCTTCTGCATTGTGTAAAGACTCCATTGGCAGATTTTCTAAATTGCCAGGGAGATGTAACTCTCTTCTGCCTGCTTTTCCTCCACTGTCTCATGGTAGCAATGCTATGAATGTAATAGTTTCTAATTTCTTCATTTTTAAATGGTGTTTCCCAGTTATCTTTTACAATTTCTAAGAGGCCTATCACTTTCAGCTGAGACCTAGAGGGGAATATTTACCAAAAGGAGTTCAGTCTTCAAACAGCTGTACTCAGGTGACTCCCTGCCTCCCATTCTTTTACTTTGGTCCCTGGCAGCTCAGGCACTCATGGTGATTTGCAGGTTTTCCACTAATTTTTCTTTGTATCCTTGATTCCACGATGTTTGATTGCAAATGATCAGCTTGGCTAATCTTAACTGCAAGAGGTATATCTTAAATCCAACTCAGGTGAAACTGAGGAAGTGGTTTTCCTCTGGCTGCTGCTCTGCACGGAGGTGAATGCAGAGAGGTGAATTTTATCAAGGGACAGGATCACAGCCATGCAGATGCACAGATGCCCCATCTGGGCCTCAGTTTGCCTCTGGTGTTCCCAGGCTTTAAGCAAATTATATCAGAACGCTGGTAAAAAACATCCAGCTAAAATACCCTAAGTATCAATTATACACTTAAAGAAAACAATTTAAATGCCACAGATTGCTGTCTGTGGGTAATTATTCAGTCTAAAACAAATAACCCAGAGGCTACCAATAAAAATTTTGCTTAAAAAATACTACAATGCATTATTAAATATCTACAGTTTTAGATTATGATAGCGTAAGAAAAGGTCTAAATTCTGTTTGTTCTGTTGTAGTACTTCCCAAAGAGAGTAAGTTCCAAATTTCTTCCTGGGGAAGACTGGGGATTCATATGCCAAAGGTTGACCTGGATTTGCATATTTTTAACGTGGGATTTATGTACCTGTGAAAATACGGGTATATGATAGAAAGCCTGACAGACCCTTTAACTATGGTGTCACTAATACATTGATATAATTTGTTACCTCAGCTAAGGTGTTTTGCCTCAAGAGGTGGAATACTTTTATGTATGGAAAGGTCACTTTTAATTAATAAGCTGTTTTCCTCATTCAGGGACAATATGAATTGCTTGTAACATTTGTGTGAAATAGTTCTCAATATAAAAATAAAACAAATTGAGCTTTATGTCACATTTATCATCCCCCATAACCCATTTAAATGTCAAAAAAATCAGTACAGACCAAAAGTCTATTTCTAGAAGCCTTAGTAGCCCTATTTATCAGAGTGAAATAAGATATTATCATCCCATTATCCCATCACATGCCTTCTGCACTTGAAGCCATACCATTTCTTCATTTTCTATAACACAGAAGATAGTTTTTGTATTGTTAAATATTTCTTGTCCAAGCTGTAAGTAGCGAAGAGAGTGCTGAGTGTTTCGTACACTATAATATAAATGTATGATATTATATACAATTATTTACTTACTTTCTTGTACGTGCCTCAAATGGAAAAAAAAATCAGTGTTCTTCTATCCCTATTTGGAAAGAAATATTTTGCAGACTGCAATTTGCGATTATAATTTTACCATAAGGATAAAGCTTTCAGTGTATTCACTACTGATGTGTTTTGACAAAAATTGTGCCATTGTGTGGAAAATTTATGTCCGTATATATTTTACCATGAAATAAATGCCGCATTAAAAAAAATGATGCAAGTTCTTTTTCTGAGTTTTGTTTCCTAACAAGGAGGGCTCAGATAGTCACACGGCTCCATGGGTGTATGTATCTTCCTTCTAATAATTCTAAAATTTCAAACATGAGTGGGACTAAACAGTATCAAAAGTTCTAAGTTTGTTTAAGATGCATGAAAATAGGCAGCAGGATAGAGGAAAAAGATCCCATTAATGCTGATAGAGAGAAAGATGCTTCTGAGGGTTGTGATAAAGAAGCTGATGAGGAGCTCAGTTCCAGGGAATCCAGCAGGATGTAGAGAGTTCCTGTTGAAAGAAGCAGATCCATCTGAATATCAGACTAATGCATATGAGAGGGTTCAGCCACAGGTCATAAACATGCAAGAAACCAGGCTGGGTGGTTTGTTCCTTAGAGAGGCTTCAACAGATTATGCCATTATTATATCAAAATTCCTATACACTTCTAAAAGAAAGAATTCATTTACTGGTGCAGATGTTAAATGGTGCAAATTTTATTTTTTTACAAATGCGTGGGGGAGTAGCCTTCTGCTGGTTTTTTATATATTTAAAAATATATATTTTTATGCTCATGGGGTTTTTTTCATTTTTACTGCAACAGGCAGTGCCATTGGAAGTGATGACATCATAGCAGGGAATGTGAGCAAGTACATTGTTCTCCCAGCTGGTTACTGTGGACAGCCTAAAAAAGGACATCTTATATTTGACGCCTGTTTTGAAAGTGGTGAGTATTTTCAGCATTATGTTACCTAGTTGTCAATATATGAGCACTTTAAAATCTTATCACTCATCTTTTTAAAAAGTGTCCTAATTCTAAAGAAGACTTACATTAAATACTACTTAACAAATTTAGCTGATTCCCTCCAGTCACAGTATGACTTCAAATCAGACTTCAAATGTCAAAAAGGTTGTGAAGTTTGCTGTTGCCTACAATAAAAATTTAATCAGGTCCATATTTAACCACATGTGAATACATAACTGGATTTTATTCTGTCATTATTTATGTGGTAGTATTTATGTATTTATGATGTCGTATTTAAAATATGCTATTTAAAAATTTAATTCAGAAGTTTGCTGGGGCAGTTAACCCAGTAAAGTGCCAAGCCCATCCTTGCATAATTAGAGAATTTTAAAAATGTGTATGTGCTGTCTTTAAATATATTATTTGGGTTTCTTGTGGCCTGATCCTGTATTGCTGAGGTTAATGGAAGTCCTGCCTCTGATGTCAATAGGAGAATTAAACTTTAGGAAGCTACTGGAAACTGAAAGAGAAAGTATTTTTTACAGGAGTTATAGTTAGCACATTAATTCAAAGAGTAATTTTAATTGCTTATACACATGTGGGGTAGGTAGGTAAATATATCCATGAAAATGTAGCATTGTTTAAATTTTTGTGTTACATACATGTGCGCTACCAGATTTTTAGCTTAAATCTATTATTACTGGCTTTCAGACCTACAGAGCACTGTTAAACACCATATGTAGAAAAGGCATTTGGCAGGATAAACTATAGTTTTCAGCATGGTTTATTTGAGAGGTGCTGGTAATGCCAAAACTGCTCCAGTGTCTTGTAAAATGAGCTTTTTATAAAGAGTTAGTCCCTCAGGGTAGAATACTGGCTGCCAGTTGCTGGATAAATATTAAATTGAGTTATTTAAATCCTGTGATTACATAATGTAAAAAGTGCAAATGATGCAGTGAATAATAAAGAGTATCTTTTTTTTAAGGTGTGTCTCTAAAGGTTCAGACAATAGTTCTGTATTTTTAAAAATAATTTGGGTGCTATTTTATAATAGTTACGTGGGTTTTTTGCATTTTTGTATCAGAAAATGGTTTAAAAAATGAATCATGGCCAAGCCGAGAAATTTACTTTATTGTGCTAAACTTCTCTGCAATGAAAAAGATCAGCAGCAGTCATCAAATTATTTGTGAAGTGAGTCATTGCATGATGTTCATACTTTACATACTTTGGTAATAATAGAATGTGATAGAAGCAGGTGCTATTTGAAATACTGTGTTTATTTACATTATAGCATAATGAGGCTGTGATGTTGCTTTGCATATTCAGACACTTCCAAAACACTAATATGAATGAAATTAATACCTTCATTTACTTTCTCATGATGACAATGTATTAGCAAGAGTGAGACTAATATTGTGTACACTTCATATGTAAATTCACTTCATCTTTTGTTCTATGTCAGCCAAGTAATTGCTTAGAGTACCTTTACTGGTCAAAGCAAATTAGCTGATATTGGATAACTTATGAAATTGTTATTAATGTTGAAATCTATCTCACCCTATTGTCCAAACAGTAGGATACAACATTTATAAGGATATAACATTTATGATGCTCTTTGAGTATCACCTTAAATATAATATCCTATTGAAATTTCCTTTTTCAAAGAACAGATGGTAAAACTGACCCCACCTGCAGTAGTGCCCCCAGCTCTGGGGTCCCCACAACAAGAAGTACCTGGACCTGCTGAGAGGCCCAGAGGAGGCCATGAAGATGCTCTGAGGGCTGGAGCACCTGTCCTTTGGAGACAGGCTGGGAATACTGGGCTTGTCCAGCCTGGAGGAGAGAAGGCTCTGGGGAAACCTTTTGGTGGCCTCTCAGTATGTAAAGGGGCCTATAAAAAAGGTGGAGAAAGACTTCTTCCCAAGGCCTGTGGGGACAGGGCGGGGGGAAAGGGGTTTAAACTGAGAGAGGGTAGGTTCAGGTTGGCTGTGAGGAAGAAGTTGTATTCAATGAGCCTGGTGAGGCCCAGGCTGCCCAGAGCAGCTGTGGCTGCCCCATCCCTGGAAGTGTTCAAGGCCAGGATGGAAGAGGCTCTGAGCAACCTGGGACAGTGGAAGGTGGCTCTGCCCCAGGGGGGTTGGAACAAAATGATATTTATGATCCATTCCAACCCAAGCCATTCTATGATTCTAAAATAGAAGTTGTGTTAAATTTAATTCCATAAGTGGCTTTTCTTTCTTTGGCTGCATTCTCTATTTTCTTGAAAGTTCTGGTTGAGAGAACTGAAGGTTTCCTACTAGACTTATTTTTCAATGACTCTTTTATATTGTAGAAATGGAAGTAAACAGATTTCAGAATAGAGAAGGGATATTAAACTTGTAGAAATCAGGAGAAATATTAATAACGTGCAGAAGAAATGCTATTTAATGCGGTTTCATTTTTGTAATTGCTATCATTATTGTATTAAATAGCACTGAAAAGTATGAATTTGTTTGAGACAGAGGTGTGTTTTTATGTAGTCTGAAAACCAATGTCCAGCTTGCTGTTCTGAAGTGCCGTGCCTTCAAAAAATCATAAAGATAGAATTGGGCATTGGGATTTCTTTTTAGCCCATTCTGTTGTTGAGGGGCAAAATAAACTATTTTTGCCATTCCTGACAGATGTTTATCTTTTTCAGAGACTTTCAGTGAGTTTCAATGAGAAAGCAGCAATCCATTCTAACACTGCAATTTGCTCAATATAAGAAACATTTTCTTTCTATGTAGAAATGTTCTTACCAAAAAGACATTAATTCTTGTCCAGTCCTATAGGCACTGAAAGCAGATTATTCCTTTCTTCTTTGACTTAATGGAAAGCTGCTATCATATCTTTCCTTGGCCTTTCCCTCCTCAGGTTAAATAACTGCTATTTTTTTCAATAGTTCCTTAGTGCTCACATTTTCCAAATTTTCTCTCATTCTTTATATTTCCTCTGGCCTATCTCCAGCTGTTTTTATTTCCTCTGGCCTATCTCCAGCTGTTTTGTGCCTTTCTTGATTGGCAGTGGTCCAAGGTGAGCATAATACTCAGATAAGCTGATACCGATCCTATGTAGAGTTTATTACATGACATGCCTTGCAGTCTCTTTACTTCTGCAATGACAGTCCAATCTTTTTCACAATAGCATGGTACTGTTGACTTCTATAAAACTTGGGAACCCTGATACTGTCCAGGTCCTTTTCAGAAGGAGCTAAACCAGCTGGTGGCTTGCACTTTACTTAACCCTTAATGAATCTCTTACTAGGGAAAAAACCATTGCTATAAAATAAATGCAATCACTGAAAATGAAGAATGGTGCCTGAGCCCTTTATCATATTAATAACTGACAGAGGAGTAAAGAAGAGGGAGAATTATCAACTTGCAAGTATGTCAGGAATTTGTGTTTCCCATAGCTCAAGCTAGTGTTCTGCCTGGAATCTTCCTTGTTGTCTTTATTAATATTTAAGAATATATACAGCCAAAAGAAACTTTTTACATTGATTTATTATTACCATAAAAGAAACTGATGAAATTTCAGATTTCTTGCGTACCGCACCATACTGTTTGGATAATTTCAGTTTTCACAAGAAACATGAGTTAGTTTCAGGGAAAAATGGAAGCGTGGCTACCTATGCACAGTACAAATTTAAAGGAAATACATGTAACATCTGAAATGTATACATTTGGTCAGTTGTAATTCTGTTTCCTAATATTTGATAATGCATTAAATTATTAACACAGTTTCAGTTTAGCAGCAATGCACAACTGTACAAATGTTTACCTCTCATCCTACCTACTATTCTGTCAAAATGGCAATTTTGCAGAATATAGTACTCTGTGTAAAAGGATGTATTCATTTCTGCTATGAAAGAAGTCCTTCCTGATAGAGGAAGGCCCAGATTTTGATATGAAAATGTTCTTCAGGGAATCTGGCATTTCATTCTCAAGGTGAGTTGGTATTTCAGACATTGTATCTAAAGGACCTCAAAGATTACTTTAGCCAGCTGCCCCGACTGTCTTGTGTTGCCTTAGTGCTTGTGATTTCTGATGGCATCCATTAAGTCAGCAGCCTGTTCTGTATTGTGGCTAAGAGCTGTTTTATCTGCTTAGTCATTTTAACTGTAAGAGATGTTTTTGGAGATGATACCTTCGGTGCTGGAAGCCAGTTGTTTTTCTGGGAGCTTACATATCTTCAATATCTTTGCTTTTGCATGAGGTCACAAATTTTTAGTGAATTTAACATGATGCATGAGAAGCTTTTTATATGTATTTTGCAAAGTGAACAAAGGAAACATAAACCAAATGGCTCAGCCCTTAAAAGACTCCACCTTTTTTCTCACTGTGCAAAGGCTGTTTGCTGGGTGTAGCCACCAGTTGCCTTCCTGGCTCCATCACAGAATGATTCCGAGGTGGGCTCTGGTGGTTCTCCAGCTTTTGCCTCCCTGGGCTCTCCATGAAGAGAACTTTTCATCTTCTCCATGAAGATGAACAGCTCGGGCTGACACTGCCAGGTGTGGCTTTGCTGCAGAAAAATGCTGGGGAAGTTCAAATGCTGCTTTTGCCCGGTGTCACTGGGTCGCCAGTCCCCGGGGCTGTGTTGGTTGGTGGCTCTGGCCTGTGCATTCTCCGAGGTGCCCCCCAGTCCTTCTGCCTGTTCTGGGATGTCACAGGGCCTATGGGAGTCAGGCTGCAGACTCTGATGTGTTGTGAGGATGGTTAAAAACCCCAAGCTCGGCAGTTTCTGCTGCTTGTGGCTCAAATTGCTTGTTTTATAATTACTTTCGAGAATTGAAGGAGCGCTGTTGGCTCACAGAGGTTCTTAAATCTCAGCATTCACACTGTTAAATACAGGGGCTTTTAATAAGGCTTTGAAAATATATATTTTGGCTTGTTAATCAAATATAATGCTGTTTAACTGTTAAAAAATACTGTGTTTCTTGAAATTAGAAATGAAGCTGCTGTCTGCTTTTATTCTCATTTCAACCAAAAAGTGGAACTCCGCCAAGAGTCATTAAATCTTCTATCCTTTGGATGAATTCTTATTTTTTTATGAAAAAATGTTATGATTGGGTAATTTCTGTATTGTGGTTTATGTTCAAAAGGTTGTAATTAAAGTTTTGTAAAATTTTAAATTCAATCTCAATTACTGTAAGCCTCAAATTATGTTAACTGCTCTACCACCACCTTGCAATGAAAATGATTCACAAACATTAGTTTGTCTTTTCCTACAGCAGGTTTGTAAAGTATTTTGCATTAGAAACCTGATAAAAAATTCAGTGCTGATGGATTGCAGATGATATTAATCATTTAAGTTGGAAAAAGTTAAAACTTACAATGTATTAAGAGATCTCATATGACTGAGAAGTACCCTCGTATCATTTTTCTTAAGGTTTTAAATATCTTTCTATATTTCAAAAATAGGATAATGTACTTATAAAACACTTTGTGCAACACTCAAAATTGCAATAAGTGATTGTAATTCCGCTGATCTCATTGTAACCACTTACAGGCGTGAAATAGGCCATTGAGCTTTACCATGAAAGATATCTTCTGAACAAAAGCACAGATAATATAGGATGGATTGCCCTTTGGGGGTGCTTGTGTCCCAGTTGTTAAGACTTGACATGTAACTTTAGACAGCTAAAATTAGGGGTGATTAATCATAGTTGTGATTAGTAAAATATTGTAAAATTTGATTTGCAAAGCATTTTCTGAAATGGACATTTTTGTTTGAAAAAATGTTTAAAAATGAAAACTAAGACAACACAGATGATGATACTGTTAAATATCACATTCAAAGAAAAACTGAAATCCAACCTAGGAAATAGTTGTATTTTTGTCATCTAACATAGAATTGTAATGTGCTTCCAAAATTGTTAAACAATCTGACCCTCTGTGTGTTTATGTTTAAATGAACAGAAAAACCCTTCTTCCCCTTGATTCCAGTAGCACTGCGATGATATCCTAGAACAGGAATAAAGCAATACAGGCAAGTGTCATAATGGCACTTCAGCAGAAACAGAAAGTGCAAAAGCTGTGTAAGGATACTTTTGTCCAGTGCAAACACTTTTAGTAGTAGGCTAAACTGTGTTTTGGAGCAAAAACTAGTTGATATTCCAAATTTCCCATACTATAATCTCTCATGTATATCTAGAATCATTAAGCTGGAACTGTTTTGGCTTTCACTTCTACAAGGATGCTCATCTGTAAAGTACAAACAAAGGAATGAAAGTCTCTGTGTTATTTCAGTAATGATGTCTGTTTTCAGCCTGCTTTTGGGGCTTCAAGGTGTGTCTGATTAATGAAACATTTTAGTTATTTCCTTATTTTTTGACAGTAATTTATGACACATTTCACAGGAAGACATGAAGTGGTTATTGCTGCCAGTAGGGATAATTTAGCAAATGTTTCCCATTTCTGAACATGTCTGTTCCCAGTTCAGAGCAGTGTTACTCTATCAGAGTATCAATACCTTTGGACTACTGCAAGTTAAAAGTCAGAAAAAAAGCAAGAGCAGAAGATTGATTTTAATTTTTTTGTGTGTTTTAATGATGGCACTTGGCATAGATTAATGGATGTAGCATGCACAGAGTGCTATCAGTGAACATATATGACATTACTCAGATGTCTCAAACTCCGGAAAAAGCACGTGAATGATTTATGGAATTGATATTAATCTCTTTCCAGTAAATGCATTACTAAAGTTACATGGGAAATTGATGTTACTGCTGTAATGCCAAATTAATTTCTTTCTTGCTAGGTCAGCATTGCAAATGGAACTAAATATTAACCTTTTAAATATCTAAACAGATATAGTATGGAAGACATTTTTACAAATGGGGAGTGCTTGGTGGCAATGTGATACCAGCCAACACATATGGCATTAGTCAGATAGCATAACTTGTGGGAAATAGATATTAATGACCTATGGAACTAATGAAAATGCAGGAAGAATTACTGTAACAAGGAGAGTAAAGAATTAGGGTGTTAATTGCAGTTGTTGTGCTGATTATGATTTTCACAGTCAGTTTACCATCTGATTCTCACACTACCTTCTCCCGGACCAATCCTTTCCTCCCTCTTACCACGTTTGCATCTCCTCAGCTGGTATTAAAACACATGTGTTGATTTGCTCTTTGACTGACCCAAAAGGGACCAGAATAAGCAACTGGAAACAAAAGCAGGAATTTCTGTGATCAGGTTTTCTAAGCTCACAGCAGATTTTCAACAGCCTCAGTATAAGAAATAACTAAATACAGTATGGATCCCTAGTCTGGAAAAAAGGCAACTGAGGAATAATATATTAAACATCTGTAAAATCATGATATCTAGTTAAAATATTAGTGTTTCCCTGTCTGTTCTCTTTGTACAAAAACTAAGGGCCATCAAATGAAACTAGCAAGTAATATGCTGAAAGCAAACAAAGGAGAATGATTCCTTACGTGTTGTTTAATTAAGCTGTGGAACTTCTCTTGCAGAACATTGTGGATGCTAAAACTTGGTATGTGTCATGCTTTCAATAAGAAAACCAACTGACAAGCCCAGGAAAGAAAAATCAGTTGAGAGCTACTAAACACTGACACCATTTCTGGATCAGAAGGTTCATAAACTGTGCATTGTAAATTAGGGAGTTATACTGGGAGGTGTCTTCCAGTGATTGGTTTTTTTCTTTTGCTCTTCTATAGGGATCCATTTCTGGAAGTTACTCGATCTCACCTGATAGATGCATCTGATTAAATGGTTAATCACTGTTAGTACTGTTAGTAATATTCTATTATTTTCTAAAAAAAGCTTAGAGGTTATATTTGAAAGCCAGAATTAACATCATGCAAAACTATACTTTGATCAAACAATAGGAAGGAAAAATCTTACAGTTCTTGTTTCCATTCAAACTATTTTCTTAGGAGGACAGTGGCTGAAGGTGGTGTTGTCCAGAAACAGACCTGATGCAGATCCATTCTTAAGATTTTGCACATTCCTGATATTTACATTTCCATCAGATTTAAAAGTTTTCATGGGATTTTTGTAAGCTTCTTCTCTGACAGAGAAGGAATTAAAAAAGACCCTCAACAACAAAGATACTTTATATAAAAATGGCTAAGTAATTTTTCAGAATAAGCAAAAGGATTTTCCTACATATCAGGTTCTGAGATAAATTTTCCAGTTTCCATTTTTCTGGCTCTGTTCAAAATTTTCCATCTGGAAAAATGATAGAGGGAAATGCAAGAAAGAATAGCAATGTCCCTGCCAGTGTGAAGGAACATTACATTACACTGAACAAATATCCTTATCTGAATGTACAATCACTGAAATAAATGCAGCTGTGTTTATTTCAGCATAATCAGATATATTTGAATATAAAATCATTGACATAAATGCAGCTGTGTTTATTTCAAACTGCACATGTTAATATGAACATGAATGTGACATCAGTTAATCACTCAGGAATGTACAGAGGTATGTATATATAGTGACACAATAGAAACCTGGGACAGTTAAAAGTATGAAGGAAAAATGTCTAGATGAGTTTGTGCTGTACCTAAAGATTTTTTTAACACCACTGGAAGTCACTAATGAGGAGATGCAAAATTCTTCTCATATACGGTCCCTGGATTTGAATAAATCTCGGGTTACTCTATAGAATAACAGGTGACCTCTGCCTCAGTTGCTGACTAAGGAAATAATTGCTTTGAATAATTGCTTCTTAAAATAGAGAATCGTGTTAGTTTTGAGAGATTGGTAGGTCCAGGTCAATCTCTTCTGATGGGTGCAGTGCAGACCTTAACTGTACCCTAGGTTTTTATCTGATTTTGAGCCTTTAAAAGAGCTGCCAACCACCCTTCCCAAATTTCATCTTGCTGGGTTCTCAAACCCAGGGAAAATACAGTGTAGAGCAGTGCCAGTGGAAAAATTTTGGAATTTTTTATTTTGCCAGGAATGCTTCTCCTTGCAATTTCCTGAAAGTGGTACTCTGCCTTCACTGTCCTGTTTATATGCTTAACTTCTGCCTTTTGAAATCAGAGCCCCTGAGAACTAGAAGTAATTGAAGTGTTCTTTACTCTGCTTATGCATATGGTGCTATATAGACTATTACAATGAGTGGCTGTACTCAGAATAAAAGAGAAAGTGGCATCAGAACAGTAAATATTTGGGAGCTAAGAGGTATTGTAAAGGCTTTATTTTCATCTTGGGAGAACATTGAAATATTCTGCCTGACTAAATAGTGGTATTTTGTTCAGTTAGTTCAGTAACCTGTAATATTATCCCTGTTTTGCAGAAGACAGGAACACAAAAGCCCTGGTTCTTGACTGCCTAGTGCCTTTTGTAGTGAATTTCAGCTGTGTGAAATGAGTGCAAAATGGCTGAGAAACATTAGGAGTGCTTTGCATCAGATCCGTGTGAGCCAAATTCAGACTGAAATGTAAGAAATTTCATATCTTGTATTATGTCTACTAGATTTGATCAAATAAGGATGCTGTAGAGAATAGGGGAACAGAAGGAAAGGGACTGAAGCAGAGAAGAACCATTTGAAATGTTCACGTGAGCCCCTGCCCTGGAAGGGCCGCTGGCCTTGGGCACAGCGGTGCTGAGCTGCTGCTTCTCTGTCACTGTGTGACCACAACATGTGGTGCTGCTGTTGGCTCAGGACAGGGTTCAGGCAGCACCAGCTGGGAGAACAACGTTCCTGGTACTTCCTTCCCAGCCCCAGATACAGGAGTACCTTTCACAGAGTCACAGGATGGTTGGAAGGGGCCACAGTCGGTCACCTTGTCCCACCTTCCTGCTCAAGCACATGGCACAGGGTTCTGGAATATTTCCAGTGAGGGAGATTCCACACCCTGTCTGGGCATCCTGTTCCAGTGCTCAGACACTGCCCAGGAAAATTCTTCCTCACGTCCAGGTGGAATTTCCTGTGCATCAGTTTCTGCCTGTTCCTCTTGTGCCATTGCTGGGCACCACCAAGCAGAGCCTGGTCCTTGTTCTGATCCCTCCTTGCAGACACTGACAGACAGGGATGAGGGCCCCTCTCAGTCACCTCTTCCCAGGGCTGAACAGGCCCAGCTCCCTCACCCTTTCCTCATAAATCCTATCCTCTGTCATGTTTGATTTTTTTTCCCAGTGGGCTGAAGACACTGGCACAGGCTGCCCAGAGGGGCTGTGGAGTCTCCATCCACAGAGGCGTTCAAAACCTGGGCAGATGCAGTTCAGAGCAGCCTCCTCATGCTGACCCTCTTCCAGGACTAGACAATCTCCAGAAATCCCTAAGAGATCACAAGATTAACACTTTCTGTTTTTTTTTTTTTTTTTTTTTTTTTTTCCCTGAAATTAGAATACACTTCAGATAGATTCTGTTCTTGTTGTTCTTTAAATCACTTAAAAATTCTCAACTGCCTGCTGTTCCAAAGTTAACAAGCCAAATTAAGATCTTTGCTTGTTTGAGCTGCCACTCTAATGCAAGAAGAGACAAAACGCTGTGAAATAAACACTGGTCTGTACTTTTGAAAGAATACTGGCTGGAAAACATACTTCAGAAGAGGTGTTTCATAAACAAAAAGTATTTTTATTCTTGGATGGATACTATCTGATTTCAGGAGAAAATATTTTAGAATTTTTTGCTCAGCCTAACAGGAATTGGGATATAAGTTATTAGATGGGAAACACATTATTTTGGATACATGCAGAGCTTCATTTTGCATATATCGATGCTATTTAGTAACCTAATTGCCTTCTAGGTTCAGCCTTTAGCATGCTAATTTTGATTTAGTGTTTTTATTTCTGAAAACAAACTGGGAACAAACCATAAATTATCACTGTGTGTTCTTTAGACAGCTACTGGAATTCCAGTATCTACTGCAATAACATAATGTGAAGGTAAATTACCATAATATATTAAGGTAATTATAATTATTATTATGTTCTAACAGTTTCTGGTAGAATCACATCTCTTCTTTCTCATCTGAAACAGTAGCTTTTTCATATGAAGGATAATTTATTCTGTTTTTAAAAAAATTTGGTTTGAATGTTTATTGTTGCTACTGTACTACATTATGAATAATTCATTTTTAGTAGCCTTTTTTAAGATTGTAAGTGAATGTCATATTTCTGATGTGAAAAACTTTTCAGCCTTTATCATGAATGCAATATAAAATATGGAGAGCTAAGGAATAATACATCTAGGGTTTTTTCTTTTTCCTTTTAGCATTTTGGTGGTCAGCTTAAGAAATTATGTTCACAGTGAGTTTTTTGAATGATTGGCTAAGAATTTTTGTTGACACTTGTGTTCCTTTTTGATCTTTCTTCTTACTTGTAGTTTATATTATATTAGGATCCAATGATATAAGACTTTACACATATAGTTCATATTACTAACTTGTATGATGAGACACCTTCAATGCAACATAAAACTGCCCATGTACCTGCACTGGCCTCTTGTGTAGGCACAGTTAAATTAGATTATTTAGCAGTGTTAGCACAGCCCAAAATGTCTTGAGACTGGATGAATAGTGAGAGGGTGAGTTCGCTCTGGACTTTTGTGCTGTTACAGATCCATTGCTGTCAGAATACCTGAGCTTTGTGCCTGAGCTCGCTGGGGTGATGGATTGCAGCTGTGCTCCTTACTAAAGTAAAGTTAAGACAAGGAATGGGGCAGCAATGTTATAATTGATTTGTGCTTTCGTCTGAAAAATAAAAGCTGATAGCAAGTTGGAACTTGATTTCTGGTTATTAGTCCATGGATTTTTGGTGGCCCTTCTGTTTCAGTAGCTTCAGGATGATTCTCACTCATCCCAGACACTTCTCATCCTCTTACTTGATTATCTCTATACTATCCTGCCTGTTATTTCTCTTTCCTCTCTGCATTTGTGTAAATGTTATTGCTAAAGTGTCTTCTTTTGTATGTTGAGAGAATGTTGAGCCTCACTTCTTGAGCCTGTACTTTAACTGCTATATCAAATTAAATCTTGCTGTTGTCACCTCTAGGACTCCATGTTATTGGTCTGCCATTAGCATTTGTTTTGTTTTTCATTATTCCTGTCTGTGTGCTGTTCTTTATCCTTTTGGATTTAGTGATCAATTTATTTCCTTCCCTCATATTTGCATTTCATTTTCATCAGTAAACATTTTGTCCATTTTATTTTAGTCAAGGTTTCCCATTTTTACAATTTCTTTACCCTTCTTACATCCCTCCTTGAAAGATTTTCATAAATCTGCCTTTCCAAAATGCTCCCTATTTTTTCTTTTTAAATGTTTATATATATATATATATAAAACATTAAAAGGAACTGGGATTGAGAGCTATTGTCCTGATGTTTGGTTATCGTTTGTCCTTACTCAATCTGCATGCTCTTTTGGACATGAAATGTTTCGTGCCCAAAACTCCAACTTCAGCTGTGCACTCTAAATATTTTCTCTAGCAGGGGGACCTACGTTGACAGATGCAAAATCTTCAGTACCTGGTCCAGGGCAGAAATCAGTGGAAAAATTTCTGCATAACTACAATTTCTGTTGGTTCTGGGTCAGACCATAAGCTTGTGAAACCTTCTCTGAATGAGTGGTCATGTGGCAAGTGGGCGAATGCTCTGTCAGTCAGTCGGCCAAAGGCCAGTGAGAGTGAGCGCCAGAGGAGTCAGAACTGATGAGATGGCAGGAGAACATTCTCAGTGATTACCAGGAGTTCAATTAAAAGTGTCTGTCCAATATATCTGCAGTGTCACAATGACATCTAGATACTTCTTGGGATGTGATTAGGTGACTTCCAAGACCTCTGATTTTATTTTCTATTTAGAATGTTAGCTTAGTTAATAATAATAACTTATGCTTATAGTCCTTTACTGCAGGAGATCACTGTGTGCTTTACAAGGTACTTTTGTTTTCATTTTATAGTTCTAGAAATCTGAGACTCCCAGAAGTTCAGAGCTTCAGTGTTACACAGTAGAATCACCATTTGAAGCATTTTGACATTATCTTCTTTGAAGCACACTAATTGGATTTAAGCCCACACCTTTGATTACTCTTTAAAACTGAACAAAGTATGTGTCATCCTGAATCACGGTGGATAAGACGGACTTTCCTTTGTAGGGATGCTATTTTATAGTCTGCCATGCTTCAACAGATATTAGGAATAATAGATACTATTTCAGATAGAATGTAACAATAACTGGTATTATTTCAGCAACACGGAGAAACTTAAATACTGTTGGAAAAATTGTGTTAGGTTATCTTCTCTGACTCAGACTACTGAAGAATGAACCAGCTGAGTAAAGAAAGAAGAGGGAGAACAAGCATTATCTTTTGCAACCTATTCAGTTTTGGCTGATTTAACCTAGATGAGGAGAAAAGCAATATTGTGTTCTTTGGCAGTACTGTAACAAGCTTTGCTAACTGATAATAATAACTGTAAGACAAATGTTAAATTGTTGGTTCTTCTGAGAAAGGAAGAATGCTGAAATCAGAAGGTTGTATTATTGTAATTTGATAATTGTGATTTGGTCTTCTTTATCTACACGACTTCATAGGGAGAGCAAATATAGGCTACTATATTTTAACAACATAAAATTCCACAGGGTATGAACTAGAAAATGTGGAGAAAATTCAGTGTTGGGTAATTAGTATGCAATCCAATGTCATTTTACTGTGGATGTTACATTGGAAAGATAATGTTTGTGAATGATTTCCAAACTTGCAGAAAGATTTCAACACCAAGACAATCTAACAAAATAAAGTAAACTTCTTTATTAGGAGTATTCTTAATTAACCAGTCTAGTCCTATAAAATTATCTTGCTCCCTAAAAAGTGTTAGCCAATCATTCCTCCTTGATTATTATTGTTGTTGGCTGGATGATACGGGAGGAATGTCCTGGTGTGGTTTGGTGTCAAGTGCCTTGCAGAGGAGGGTGGAGGCTCAGTTCCGAGTGAGAGCAGCGGGCAGTGTCACCGCCCCGCGCTGTGACACGCGGGTGGCGCCGCCTTGGAGCGCACCCCTGCAATGCAGCGTGCTCGGGGTGAGGTCTGCGGGTGTGGTTCCCTTCCGCGGGGCTCTCCGCCTTAATCAGCAGCAAAGCACAGAGCGAATGCAAAAGTAATGAGAGAAAGGGGAAAAAAGAGACACAAATATCCATGTGACTCTGGAATCCCTGGTTCTGTACACTGAGGCCAAATCCTTCAGAGTGTATAGAAATTATTTTTGCAGGTAAAATTTTATATGAGCTTAAAAAAATCACTTTGCTGACAACATAAATTTAGTTTTTTTAAAAAAATGAAAATATAGCTGCTAGCTTTTTAGGTTTCCTGATATCCCCTATTTATATACTTATTTGTAAAAGAGTTTATAAATTGATATTTATAACACCCTTGCCATCCTAGTAATTGTAAGACGCTGCCCACCTGTTCAGAATTGGAAGTATTTTAAATTCTAATTCCCAAAGTATAAACTGTTTTCCATCTTTAGAGGGGATGGTGCGACTGCCCTGTTTCTTGAGAGCCTGGGATGTTCTAAAGCCAAAGGTCCTTCCCTTGCTGACTGCCTTCACATCAGCAGTGTGACAGAAAGTCATCTTTCAGTCACAGAGATAATGTGTTCCTGTCAGTGGTAAAAATATGAAAATGAATAGACAGACGTTTTAGAAGTTCCTGGTTTTGAAGACTGGCTTTTGAAAAAGCAGGTCTGTTTGGTTAAAGCTAGTGACATTCGTTACCTTCTTTATTTGAAAGTTTTTCACTATGGATAGTAAAATGTTAAAAATTTTTCTACTAACACATTAAGTAGCTGATTTTTTACTTCCAAGTAAATAAACTAAAGAAATACAGGTTATTAAGGGTAAGGTACTAGAATATTATTAAAATTAGGAACCACAAATAATTACTTGCTTCTTAAGGTGATAGTTTTGTTATGGAAGTCCTTGACCAGGACTTACATAATGTATTAAAACTATCCAATGTATTTAATAAGAAAAGGATTTTTGTATGTCATATTGAATGAATGTATTGTAAAGCACATACATATAGATTCAAACTGAAAATTGGAATTAACCATGGATATATTTAAAGAAGTAATTTTAATTAACGTCTTCATCTCATAGTTAATGTGCATTATGTTGTAAAGAGCCATATTATAGCAGCAGCTTCTTATATTGTCAAGTAAATTCTTATATTTACTTCTAATATATACTATTAGAAGTACAACATAATATGTAACAAAAGTAGCATATTTTGTTATTTTTAATGGAAAAGTTTTGATATTTCTTTAAAATATTGTGTAGAGGTAAATTGGCACCCCTCTTTAGAAATTCATTTGCCTAATTTTAATAGGAATAGTACTGCAAAGTTTGTGTATGTCCCTGCCTTTGAAAAGTCAAAAGCAACATTGGATCTGTATAATTGATCAAGGTCACTTCATGCCCATGAGACAATAATACAGCTCACCAGTCACTGCAAGGTTATTTAAGTACTAATTGCTTTAGAAATCCTGATTTGTTTTCTGGGTTCATAAAATAATTTATGAGAAAATTTTGTCTATTATGAAAATACACATATTTTCTTTTTTTGATTTATTTTCCTTTCTTTTTGGAAAAATATGTTCCTACTGAACACAAGCCCAGTGAGAAAAACATTGGACATAGAGTTAAATAAAAAAAAATTTAATTTTCATCTACTTAATTGGAATCCTAAATCAAGCTTAAGTAGGCATCTTGGTAGGCTAGAAACTTCTTCTATGAAAGAATTATCAGAAGAGAAGAAAAAGTGAGTATGTGATGTGATTGGCTTTAAAATCATAGTTTCCTCCACATTTTGTGAGATTCAGATAAAGGTGAAAAGTAATAGCAGGAGCACAGTGGGCAAGGGAGTTCTGTTTTGATTTTTGTTCCTTCATGCTTTGTCATTTTGAGTTTTCTGTATTTAAAAGCTAATTAATCTAGTTTATTATATAGCAAAAAAGCCTGCTTTTTGTTTAAAAGCTTTATTGGCTTTTTGGAATACTCACTTATAAGAAAAAGATCTAGGTAGTTCAATTTCAATAATATGTCTGACTCAGATTCTCATCCCATCCATCTTAAATCCATTTTCTTTCTCTAATCACCTGCACGCCCTCGTCACAGTTCCCAGGCTTGCTTTGCTTGTATGGGAGTTTGCAAATTGCACTTTTTAGATACCTGTATGTCTGAGAGACAAGGGAAATTACATTTCTTTTGTAATGTGCCTCAAGCACGGGGGGCTGTGTCCAGGAGGAAACTTGAGAGCTCACTACCTGAACCAAGGCGAGAAGCTCAATGTCAGCGAACTGAAGTGTGAGGCTGTAGGAGGATGGGGAAAGGCAGTGCTCTCTTTTTTGTCACACTGATCTCTTCAGTCTGTTGCTTAGCAGACCAATTCCACATGTCTCCAAATATGTGGAATTAAATTACTTGCCATCATTATATAATTATTGTAACGTGAAATTTTGGGAACGTGTGACAGGTGTGCAAGCAACCACGTCCTCCAAACAAGCCATTCCTCTGAAAGGAGTTTGGTGTTTGCATGGTTAGAGACAGGACCTTAACAGCTTGGTTCTGCAGGGAAAATATTGTTAAAACCCAAAATCTCATAAAGGAAAGTTGCACAATTTTAATGGACATAGCAGCGTATTTGAAAGTAGAGGTACACAAATATAAATGTCTACACATATATGTATACTTTATAGATGTCAGTGTGACTTTTCATGAAAGTTCCTGTTTGTATGGATGTAGCTACTTTAAAAGTACTCTCATCTGATTAAAATTTAAGATTAGCATTTAATGTTAACATGATACATGGATTTATATAATGTGTATGTAATGTAGAATACAGATTTTCATTGCTGGCTGCCACTTTATAGCAGTCTTCCCTTCAACTTCCTACCTTGCCCTCTCCTTGCCCTTCTCTCTCCCCATGTTTTAGGCATCATTTTCTGATGAAATCCTCATTTTGTGTTAACATGGGGAGTAAAAAAATATCTTGATGGCTTGGATATATGTTGGTGTTCTGATGATCCCTGAGTAGAGAGAGTGATGTGCTGTCACTCTCTCCATAACTCTCCAAGGTTGAGAATTCTATTTCGTCTTTCAAAATGTCTTTTAAATTCATCTGAAAATGAAAATAAGTTGAATAAAATCCAGTTTACATTTGAGCTGGGCTGCATGCTCACTTCTGTGTATAAAATCAAACTTCATTTCCTAAGGAGTTTTTTCTGTTAATACAACTTTTTTCCTGCTTTATGACAATTATCATATATGGCATTTTTTTTTTTTTGTTTTACTGCCACAGTTTGAAGTGAGAGCATTAAGTTAAATTAATTTGACTTTGCTTGGCAAACGGCAGTAGTAGCACTTTAACAGCTGTTTGCTTTCCTGGATTGTCCTTGGTGCTGAAATTGCTTTTGTATCTAAACAGCAAAATGTGTTTATAGGGCTACAGAATATGGAGATAAATTTAGCCTGTCAAACAGATATTATTGGGGCTTTTTTTGTGCTGTGTTTCTGGGAGTGGATCCTGACTACAGTGCTTTAATTCCAAGCTGTGTGTGCCTTTGGACATCTTACAGGACTGTTGTGGAGCTTTTCTCTTTGATTTATGACCTTGCCTGTATGGACTTCTGATCAGATTTTATTCTCATTTAGTGCAAGAGGGGCTAATTATGAAAGTGACAAAGATTCTTTCGTTGTGCTAAAGCTTTTTGAATGACAAAAGGGGGCTTTAAATTAAAATGAACTTTAACAAGGCATTTTCACATTGAAGTGATACACACTCTACCACTGATAGAGTAATTCATTTTCAACCCTTTCTGATTCTATAAACACATTGTCTCACAAGATCAGTAATTTTTTACCTCTCAGCCTAATGAAGAGTGGATGGTAGACCAATGAATTCTCTTTTTGCAGAACTGTTTTGACATTCTTAATTTTTTTCTTAAATATCAAAGAAAGGACAAAGAGCTGTGATTTTATTGCATTAATATTAATAATCATTTATCTGCCAGAAAAACATTTAAATATCACTTGACATTTGCAGAGAAAGATTAATGTTTAATTTACTACAAACATAGAAATACTTTGAAATAAAAGGAAACGCTTCTGGATTCGCAAAATAAAAAAAAAACAACAAAACAAACCCACCAAAACCCCAACAAAATTAAGACAGACATTCAGATATAAAAACCCATTGTAACCATAGCAGAAATCAAAAACATGCTAGTGCCATCTAAAATGTCAATATTTAAATTATCAGTTCTGATTGAAAAAATAACATCAACTAGATAGTTCTTTAAGGTCTCATTTAAGCTTTAACTAAACAAAGATAAATGAGGGTAAGCAGTGTTCTGTTACATCCATGTGGGTACAGTTCCAAAGGCCTGTATAAATTCTAGCAGCATTATAAAAACAAACCAACCTAATGTAGTTATGATGTGAACAGTATTGGCATTTCATAAATATTGGTAAATCTGAAAGTCAGGGGGAGGCTTCCAGAACAGGCTGGTGTCTGGAGGAGAGGAAAATAGCAAGACACAGGAGTCAGAAAATTACATAAGTGAAAATAGAGGAGCAAGTTCCATTACCTACAGAAGGATCAAAATGCTGTATAATAAAGAGAAAAGCAGAGAAATCACCTTGTTCTACAAAAGAATGTCAGAGTAGGTGCTACAGAGGAGGAGGAGGAGGAGGAGAGGAGCAGAAGAGTTGTGTATCAGTCTAATCTGATGAAATGGCTAAAAATGTACCCAGACTGCAGAAAAGTCTATCTGTAAATTTTATCCTGGAGATTATATGGTAAGATACCACTTTTAGGCAATGAAATGATGGGATTAATGTACTGAATGAGAATAACATTTCTAGCCCCCAAACTGTTTTTGTGACTAGATTGATAATGGCAGAGAGAATCAAATTTAGTTTTATAACAAACTAAAATAAGACTGTTTCTTCTGCAAAAGCTGTATGTAGGACAGATGTTATTCACGTTCGGTATTTGTATGGAAAGTTTATCCTTGCAGTACCTTTTTCCAAGGATTCTTTTTTTAATAAGATAAAGTTTCAGCTATAAACCCAGTAATTTATTAAAGAAGGTTCTTATCCAAGATCCATCTCAAAAAGCAAGATTCTTTTATAAGGCAGTACCTGGAACCTTTCCATTAATACTCTTCAATAAAAACCTTCTGATTTTATTTACAGTTCTGGTGACTTTTGAGAGGTCCTTGAGAATATAATATAACTATAGGTCTCTGATTAAGGTTTCCATGTATTAATTTTTATTCAAGTATCAGTGTGTAGTTATACTTTGGAAGGATTCCCCTGGAAAAATGGTGATTCTGTGTATAAGGCACCAAACTAGGCCAAATGCAGAATTACAGCATTACTGTGCAGTAATAAATCAACAGGAATATCCTCTCTTGTAGGATGAAAGAACTTCCTTGTCTTTTGCATTACAAGAATTCTCAGGGTCTTTGCAAAATGATGAATATATTGAGTAGGAAGCATTACATAAGTAGGACTGCTGTGATGTACTAAAGAATAAAGAATATGCAGCTTTTAATTTTTTTTAACCATTTTAAAAACTTTTTTTGTACACTTGTGCTGTTAGGCAGCAGGAATATATGAAAATGTTTTACATCAGAGGCTGTAGAGAGCAACAGATTTCAGTGGTGTACACTGAGCATCAGGCCCTGACCGAGTCAGTGTTTGGAAGATGTTTCTGTCTTGGCACACCAGTGATGGTACATCCCACTGTGGTACTGCAGTTCCTATTCCCTCATCTGCCTTGGTTGGTGGTTGCTTCCGTGGTTAAGGCTGCAGACGTTGTTATAATTTATTTATTAACTCATTAATTATTTATTTCGGATAGCACCCATTATATGCTAAGTGACTTCCAAACAGAAATTTCCCCAAATGCTTTTCCTTTAAGAGCTCTGCTCTGAAAGATGTGGTACAAGCGCAGCCGTGAGAGACCCATTTTGGGAGCACACACTTTGTTAAAAAAAGCTGAGTTTCGTGACACTAATGCAAAACCTCTTTGTATTCTGATTTTCCTTTAACAAAGGTTCACTGCCGTGGATAAATAACTGCCCATCTGTCATTGGAGGCCTTTGGGGAATTGATAAAGAGAGAGCCGAGAAATCTGTTTTTCTGGGGATTTGGTGGATTTGGTGTAGTGGGTGTGTGATGGCCATCTTAGGGCACAGACCTCTGATTTTTAAGCACTCTTGACACTCCCTACTAAGTTTACCACTGCTAGTTTGTGTGTTTACATGATTTTGTGACTTTTTTGAGCATTTTTCCTGCAGTCTCGGGCTCTGCTGATATTTCTTATATTATTTCTTATAATTTATAAGACTCTCACAGATGTAGGAGAAGGAGTCAAGAGATTGACTCCATTTTATTCATCCTTTACAATTTCCCTTCATGGTGAACATTGACATTTTATTCTTTGCAGCACCAGGTTTTTGAGGTCCTTTAACTGAAAGCATTAGTTTTTCTTGAAAAGGGCAATTTTGAAATAGGGCTCTTTGGCTGCAAGTGATTAAATATCAATCTCATTTGATCAAAACTATTGAATTCTTTCAGGAAGATTGTATTGTATAATTTCTTAATACATATGTGAGCCTACTATTTACACAATGGTCTTTGCAGTATTTTGGGATATCTGTTACTTGAATATTGTGCTATTTTGCTCATAGTGGTTGTTGAGCAATCTTGATCACTAAATATTCAGGAATACTTGTTACTGTTTTTCACTGTGCTCTAAACTGGCATCACCATTAAGACTGCTCTACTTAATGAACATAAAAAGACAGAAAATATTCCAGTTCTAGCTGCTTGTGTTGTCTTTCTAAATTGAATTGTTTATTCTCCTGGACTATAAAAGAAAGTTACAAGTGATGTCAGTAGGCGGCCTTTGGGATTAACACGTGCTAGAACTTTACAGTTATTTATAATGTGAAATCTCTGTAACTGTATCCTCATTTGCAGGAGGAACCTCAAGCCTACTTAAGAAATTTGAATCCCTCTATTCCCCCTTCCCCTTTGCCCAGACATCATTCAAACACCTGTGACCAAGAAAAGTATTTTTTTCTAAAAGAAAAAACTCATCCTAAAGCTATCCATTGGCTGCACTGCCTGGACTCCTAGAATATGAGAATCTTTTTGTAACTGTTTTTAGTAAAATAAATCATGGCATTGTCCACCTCACCCTTCCTTCTTTTGTATTCAATGAATAGGTTAAAAATCAGTTATGATTCTCTCCTTTTTCAACCAGTCTTTCTTTCTTAAAGGTTTTCAATTCCCTTAATTTTCTGTGTGGAAGACATTTCTGCCTCCTACTCTAATTCAGATAAAAGTTTTAATTTATAAAACGCCTGTGGGTGTTTTAGTCTAGGCCACATATCATTAATATTTCTGCAATTTAACTCAATACAAAGGAATTAAAGATTTGTTCATTACACTTGTTTGGGACCACTGAGAAGCAGTAACTGTGTTCCCAGGGCCTATGGGCAGAATGCCCCCAGGAAATGGATCCAGTGCACCTTACTTATGTCACTTGGGAGGAAAAGTATTGGAGAGAGTGGAACTCTGACTGTGATCCTGAAAAGGTGTGGAAGATCAGATCAGGCTCTTGGTGTTGGGAATTGAGATCAACACCAAAAGGAACAAATAAACCAATAGAGATCCATAACTTATATCCCCCCCCAAACCAAATCAATACATTTTATTTTAATGTGGTTTCCATAGATAAACACGAAAGCTAGAATTTTCATGTGCCCTCAGTCACATTGTCTGCTTACAATAAAAGCTCAATCAGAATTTCTCGGCCTCTGTGATTGCTACATCCTGATCTACCCTTTGCAGAGATGGAACCTGGCCTTTTACCAGCTGCTGCTAAAACCTAAGTCATTGCTCCCATACAATATTTTTCACAAAAACTACTGATTTAATGCTATTTGGATGTCACTATTGATAGAAACTTAAAACATTATGGAAACAAGAATTTCAACTTCCTTAATTGAGGAGGGAAGATAGAAAAGAGACTCCAAATCAAGTCTGAAGCATCCAGCTTTTTGAGCCATGTACTTTTGAAATGCTTTGCCTATTTGATATTCTTGACCATTTTTCAAAGGAGATCTGGATTTTGACCATAAGTGGAGTCATGAGCATTGCTTTGGTTTTAACTGAAACATTGGGTTTTTAAAAGAATGCGGTATTGGTGAAGCGTACTGAGAGATTTTCTGCAGAGCATTGATTTAACTGTGGTAGTGAAGATATTACTTTGTGTTGCAGAGCTTGATATGTGCAATTTTAATAATTTAAACTATAATTTACATGCATTGTATATGTGGTTTTTATGGTATTGTCTTATTTTTTCAAATCATGCTTTGTGGTTTCAGGTATCTTGAGATGACATATGCTCTGGGCACGAATCTAGGAGATGATGCAAAAACTGTCATGGGTTTTCAGAGAGCATCCCTATTTTATTAGATTTCTTTTCCTATTTAGAAATCAAATACTATTTAAAGTTCTTTAGGACTTACTGCCAAACTATTTTCTATGAATTCTTTTCACAGGCAAGGACCATAAAGCAAGTGGGAATTTACATCTGATATTCCTAGATGCCCTCCTTTCAGAAGATATCTAATCTTTCACTCGAGAGAAGTTTTTACAGATCTCAGTCCCTGTAGTTCCTGTTCCATTTAGAACATATCGATAAAATTTCTTTGCATTATGATCTCAATGTGTTTTATGATCTGTAAGGATGAATTTCACCGAGCTTATTCCATATTCTACATTTTACCTTATTTTGCGAAATATAGAGTTGCATGAAATATAGATTAATACTGTTTGGCTATCTTGGACTTGATCCCAGGTTCAACTGGTGAAAATGATGTATATTCCAATCAGTTCCTTGGTTGTTTTTGTTTAAAGAATTTGTATAGATTGAAATGCAGCTGCAAGTGTATTAGTGATTTTCTATTGCTTACTTGTCAAGATTTTTATTGTGTGGATGAAAAATAGCATTTCAAAACCTGGCAGCATATTGACAAAAACAGAAGAGCACTTTGTGTAATTCTCTTTTGAAAAACTACCTCTTTTAGAGACAGAGATTGCCTCAGCTACTTTCATTCATATGTATCTTGATCAATAGATTTATTGATAGCTTTTAGCCAAGATTTAATTCTTTTTGTCTCCTCAGTTCACCATGGTGCTCACTTTTCTGAATTAAGAAACTAGAATTAGGCTCCTATAAGCAAGGCATACAATATGCAAGTGCTCTAGGTGTAAAAGGAGGCATTTGACCTTTTGTTGCTAATCTGTGACAGGTGCAGGCTATTTTCTTCCAAATGGTGTTAATTTTCATGTGCAAATCCACCCCCTGAAACCTGCATTCTATATATCCACCACAGGGGAATTGGTGGTCATCATGAGTACTGTAATGGACAGCTGAGAGGGATAATCACTGATATTTCAGCACATTTATGCTCACAACTCAGTCGGGCTTAGTGCACTTCTGTTTTCACTGCTTATTAGGGAGGCTGAAGTTAGTTATTCATGGCCGGACAAAAAAAAGTCTCTGAGAAAGTTCATGTGCCGGGAACAGCACATTGTTACAAATTAGTTTCCTTTACCATTTCTGGCAAACTCATTACAAAGTAATCGCGCCCTGCGCTGAAGTGCACTTCCTCTGGGACCAATAACTGTAAATAAGCAGGGCTGCAAGCTGGCTGATAAGTTGTTGTTCTGAAGATAACGGTCCTTTTTAGCAGAGTGTTTGACCTTTTTCTTTATATTGCCTCAGGCTTGTCTAAGACCCTCAAGGTCTATTTTTCATCTTAAAAATTCTCTGTAGGCAAGCACAATGTGTGGTTTAAGAAGATTTTAGGATTGCTTAACATATCTGTATTTTCTTTTCTAGCATTTTTATGATAATTGTTAGAATGTTTAGTAACTTTAGCTAGCATTTTCTTAAGCAGGTTTTCTTTCTTTGTGTAAAGAACACTTTTTATTGATGTAGGAAGCAATAACATTAATATTTTATGAGGACTAAGTGTGTGTTGCATGATTAATAAAATAGTATCATTGGGCTTTTTTCTGACTTTTAAAGAAACTTGAAACATGCTATTGACCCCTTTCACTATTCACATTTTGAGAGCATTGCACTAAACATTACTCTGTAAAGTAATTTAAGCAAATATAATTAAGAATTTCAGCTTGAATGATTAAAGGAAAGTATGTCTCCTCTTTTCTCAGTATGCTAAGAGTATTGAACAGAACTGTGACTGAAAATTGAGTGTGTCTTAAAAACAAACCCCAAGGCTAAGTGAAAGTCAGTTTATAGACATTTGGGAATTTGATTTGTTTACATCTTCCCATCAGTTTAAAAAGCTCTGTGCTAATATTTCTGTAAAGTAAAATAATAATAGAAAAAAACCTCGCAACTAATTTCAGAGTGCATAGGAGAGAAAATCCAAAATGTTTTGCAAAGTGCTGGCTACCTTAATAAATTACTTGTTTTACTTTTAAGGTATAGTCAGAAATGGATGTCATTTGACATCCAGATGTGTATCCAAATTATTAAAAAAAGGTTAAACAAGAATTGTCTTAGAATGCCAATGAGTTCAGATTTTATTGCTCATAATGTTGGATTTTTTTTCCCTTGCAGGTCACATTACTCAATCAGTTCATTAATCATACATGTACCTTAAATAGCGTTAATATCTTGTGTTTTATAATGTTAGCCCCCAAATATAGTGCTAATCACAAGATATGGAGTGATGAGGTTTTGGAGAATGCTGTATTCTCTCATATATACAACTTCTGTATTTATGGAATGGAATGATGATGAGTTCTCGTGGGCATGAACTCAGAGTGAAGTAAAGCAAAGTTGAAGTTTTAGTAGTGTGAGACTTTTTTCTCTGATTTTAGAAGAATACACTTAACCAATGAGGTTGTGAACAGACTCTCTTACTGATATCACAAGTGACCAGACAAGCAACATACACACAATAAGAACTGTGCACACGAAGGGTCATACAGTAGTTGTATCATGACTGAAAACTGTTGGTAGGTACATTACACAAAATTGGTGCTATCTGGCTTTCTCTTACATTTGTCACAGTTTCAGCACAGAAACTGTTGGCTGCAGATACTACAAAGTACAGTGTATGCGTTGTGGAATTGCACAGAAATTCCTGGGACACAGGAGGAACTTGCTGTCTACTCACTTATTAAATAGTTTTCTCTCTTGCTATATATTTAGCAAAAAGGCAGGAAAAAAAATTTATGGAACCTTTCACGGATATTAAAAAAATCAGTTTAGAGGTGGTTTGCACTGAAGAAAAAAATTGTTTATTTTCAGTGTTAAAATGTTAAAATGGCTTAATATCTAAAGGGAATGCTGTAATCAATGTTTTAATTGCTGTTCCATAGTTTCTAATGCATGTACCTGTGGTATTGGAATATAATTCTCATCTATTGGAATAAATGTATTTCCCATGGTGACAGAACTGTGAAGGCAGGACAAATAACTGTTCAGTTTGTTTTATGAGATTAACATTGGGAAGTTTATATCCTTTCTTGGACACCAAGAAATGTTTTTTTGGTGGCATTATCAGTTTTCTACAAAGCATCTCTTAAAGTGAGGAGGTGTTTTGTTCTTACAGTTCTTGGCTTCTTTGTACCAAAACTGCTGTCTTGTTTAATGACATTGCTATGTGGGCTGAAATTAGGCTGACAGATTGTGAGCAAAGGCTGTGATATTACAAACAATAGTCTATTGAGCCTGAGGAACTTGTTGAATTAGTTACCGGAGGCATTAGTGCTCAGTCCAGCCTCTTTAGCATCTGGAAGACAGAGAAGAAATAGTGGGCTAATGAAATGTCCAAATGACACCAAACTGCAAAGGGCTGCAGGTGACAATGGCAGCTGAAGTGTGCCTGGTAAGAGGCAAAAACTAATAATAAACTAATAAACTCGCAAAAGGAAAAAATAGTGCATTAGGAGGCAAGGAAGTATTCAAATTGAGAGAGAAAACCATGTTGGGGTTCCTGAGGAATCAAGCACAGAGATGATTAAATTTTAAGGGCTCTGCTGGATTTGAGATGGGTTTTCCAGAGCAGAGTGGATGGCATTGGCTCTGGAACACCAGCTCTTCACCATCCATGATTCCCCTGACATCAGTACAATTCTCCAGAGCTAGTTTAGGGATCCTGAGGACTCTGTAAAGCAATTCTGAGTGGGTCATCTGTTCCCCATCCAGTTCAGGTTAGCTTGATGTTGAAAAAGAAACTGAAATGTGCAAAAGGTCAAAATCAAGGTCTCATTTTGCTCTGTTTTAATTATTCACTTAATAATCTTTTAGTTTCTTATGCCTTGCAGTACAAGTTTTTAATGGTCTTTGAACTTTAAATATGAATTTAATTGCTTCTGTGTCCTTCTTTGGGAGTAATTCCATCAAAATTTGCACTTCTGCTCTGTGCTGCAGGTAACTTAATCCATATCTGAAATTGCTGGGAGGCATGTATATTAGTTTATTAGTTTACAAGATGGACCTAGCCCACCATCTGTGTTCATGCAGCCTGCTGCCTTAACCCTAGAGAATCTGCCAGGATCACAGGCACAGCTCAGGCTGAAGTGAATCCACACACCAAACTTTGTCCAGAGAGATCTAAATCTGTGACCTGTGATGCAATTGGAATCTAAACTTTTGGGATGAACACCTTGGATCACCTTAATCCTGAAATATCCAAGGAATATTATTATCCCAGCTATGTCATTTATACATGACATTTAATGAAAAGCACAGCAGAACAAAGTAACTTAATTAAAGGTATGATAATGCCATAGCCTGGTTTTACCATTCTTATTTACTTGGGATAATAATCTGTAGGAAATTGTAGTTTACATTAAGATTTGAGTTCTGTTGTCAGTAAGGGATGGGTCTGACCCCCGTGGCAGAATATGCACTTAGGTGTGTCAGGGACTTCAGCTAAAGCCAGGAGCTGTGGTGGGTTGGCTTTGCCCACCCAGTGCTCTCTGACCCACACTCCTCACCAGGACAGAGGTGAAAATAAGATGAAAAAAGCTCATGGGTAGAGGAGCGGACAGGGAGGGCGCTCACCAATGGCCTGCACAGGCAAAACACTCTACTGTGGGGAGACTAATTTATTGCCAGTTAAAATAGGTTTGCGTAGTAAAAATCAAAAAGAAATTAAAACAATGTGTTCTCCCTGCCCTTCCCTGTTTCCCAGGATCAACTTCCCCACACAAGGAGTGGTGCAAGGGGCTGAGGGCTGATCCTTCCTTGCTCCCCTGCTCCACCCCGGGCCTTTCCCTTCCCAGGGCTGCAGTCCTGTCAGGAGCACCTGCTCCAGCCTGGCTCCTCTGTGGGCCACTGCTCCTCCAGGAGACACCAACCTGCTCCAGCCTGGCTCCTCTGTGGGCCACTGCTCCTCCAGGAGACACCAACCTGCTCCAGCCTGTCCCCACAGGACACGGGAGTCTCTGTCCTGGCTTTCCGAGCACCCCTTCTCTCCTCCTCCTCACTCCCGGTTTCTCCTCAGGCTCCCTCGCCCCTCTGCCTGTGTAGGATTTTGCCCTTCACTGGACACATTTTCCCCAGCTGGGCTGAGGGGCTGGGCTGTGCCATGGGTGAGGCCATTCTGGAGCCATCTGGGAGCGTGAACAGGCTGGAATGGGCAGGGGCAGCGCAGCCTTTCCAAGAGCCGGGCCTGCAGCCCCGCTGCCGGCACCTGGGCAGGGACACCCTCCACGGCAGGTGACATTATTATTTGTGTTTGGCAGAGGCGTTCTGGCTTTGCAATAGAGCTGTTTTTTAAAATATTTCCAATGCCAAGTGTCTCCTTGAGGCGAGCCCTCAGGAACAGATTGAGAGCGTGGAGCACGTCTCTGCAGAGGGAAGCAGTGGAGAGAATTTTCTTCTGAAAAGAAGGATGTGGGTAGGAAAGTAGAGGATAACATTAAAAATAGAGAAGATTAAACATGTTCCATTAGTAAAGCCAGAAACAATTTAGGATAAGGTAGAAATCCTGGAACTGTATTGATAAACAGAATTAAAAATGTCTTTTTCCCTGCTTCTTTTCCATCCCAGAGCAGCAGATCAGCTGAATTCTGCTGCTCATGCTGGTATTGAGCAATGTGCTGCCAGAGAACCGTCCTATTGACTGCAGTGGGACTTGCTGAAGAGGGAATCATTTAGCTCAAATAACCTTATAAATACACATTAGAACCCAACAGTGTATTTCCAACCCAAAAATATATATCTAATGCCCAAAATATATTTGAAACCATGAACCCAGGTTTTCAGTGCTACTTTTTAAAAAGAAATAAATATAATTTAGCATGTGAGCTAAAACATGGCTCTGTCTTACAAGACCTGATGAGATGGGTTTTGGATTGGATCAGGAAAATATAAAGTCTTATTTTTGTAGTGTATAAATGAAATGGACAGTCTAAACCCTGTCTCTAAAAATCTTGGCACACTTCAAAGGAAAAATGCCATTTTAGCAATTTAAAAGCACTTAGTGGGTTTTTCCAGTGCTGAACTTCATTTCTATAGCCAGTGTGGTTGCCTGCTGAATAATGCCATAGGGGACAATGTAGCTCTGACTATATTTAAAAATACTATTCCATGACATTCACTAGGAGCAAGCTGAAGCAAAAGCTCATTTGTGCCTTTGGAAGGAGGTGATAGTGGCTGTAAATGGTGAAGGAAAAGGATTGAGTTGGTTTTTGAATCACAGAGGAGATGAAGGCTGGGCCATCTGTGGGGAGAAAGGGATGCTTAGAGCAACAGCCAGAGGGGCCAGGTGGAAATCTGGGGACTCTTTAATGTTACAGGGACTTGAACACGAGCAACAATTGGAAAGAAAGAAATCCTAACAGGTGGGGACTAAAAGACGTGCAGAGACATCATTAGAAAAGTGAAAAAAAAAGAAAAAAGGAAACAGTTAAAAGGATGTTAGGACACATAATTGGAATATTCAGATAAGACGAGACAAAAGGTCAGTTTGATTGAATAATAAATATCTGTGTTGTCTTCTTTTTGGTGTATTCATATGCATGTAGCTTACTGCTATGTATTTTATTTTCTGACTACAATTAAGCCTTTAAAAATAATTCTGAACTACCTTTAAAAAATAATTCTGAACTGTTGTAAGGCCTATTATACTTGTATATTTTAACCAATGGAGGTAGAAGTTTTAAAAACTTTTCTCAGTGTTGTTCCTGGAGAGTTGATCAGCCATTCATTAAAACACATCCTGTTTCATCTGTTCTTGGTAGGGAACCTTGGCCGGGTGGACCACGTCACAGAGTTTGAGTATGACCTCTTCATTAGGCCAGACACCTGCAACCCACGCTTCCGAGTCTGGTTCAACTTCACTGTGGAAAACGTGAAGGAATCACAGGTAAGTGGCAATAAATTAGATGGTATGATAGCTTCAAAAATTGCTTACTCCAAAATGTTTTCTTTAACAAAAAAGATGACACCCAAGGTTTGCAACTAAAAATTTCTTTAAAATGTATCTTTGTTCTTTGAAATTGTATAAATAAAAAGCAGGTATCAGCAGGAGTGGGGATGACCATGCTTTTCAGCTATCCAAGACAGGAGGTAATTGCAAAGACAGTGTAATTTTTGCCAACTAACAGAACTGGTATTAATAATGGCTGCCATGTATTTGTGCTTTTGCATTCCAACCAAATGTGTGTGTTAATACAGGAAAAAGAAATCCATCATAGCTGTTCAAATATTATCACTCAAGCCTTCATTTAATACATGTAGAACAATGGGGTAGCTTTGCGAACAGGCATTTCCCTAGTGACTTGTAGCAGAGGAGTTGCTTGCCAACATGTCCCTTGTGAAAGAGGAGGTTTAAACGTGAAGCAAATTGATAGGCAACTGTTTCACTTACTGTTAAATAACATTTTTTCAGTAAAGATGCCCCTTGAGAAAGAAACTTATTTGCTCTATTTTTTCACTTGTATACTTATGAAAGTTATATAAATATAAATATAAAAAAAAAAATTCATTTAACTTTTCAAATGTGCCTTGAATTTTTTTCTGGTGGCCTGCCTTAGTTTATCAGAATCAGTCTGTCATTTTTACTTAATGGAAATGAAACATATTAAGTTAGAGAAAAAAACTGCAGAAGCTTGATAGTTGTATTCCTATGAGACTAATATCTTAATATCCAGCACTGTATCATTCCTGTTACAACTGGAAATCATGAAATTGTTTATCTGTCGTCCTGGAGCCTGATACTTTATCAGACAGACCCTTTCCCCTGCTGTGCCTTACTCAACTATGATCAAATTATATAGTCATGAGAGGAATGGGAATCTGTCTCAAGGAGGCAAAGAGATCGGGTAGAAAGATACAATATATATCTAGTGCTTACAGGATATTTGTTTTCATGGTTGTCTACATGAAAGAGAATGGTTCCACTATTAAGTTTGACTTGTGAGGTCTGTTTTTATAATGTGTACTCCTATAATCTTTTTCTCATCTCTCCAATTTCCGTTAAAATGAGACCTGCCTGGACCTAATCTACTCTGGAACCCTTTTTAGGTCTTTGTACTGCAGGCCATGGGCAGCATTAGTCATTGCAGCTCAGCTATATTAAATGAAAGTTAGAAGTTGCTACATCAAACACACTGTGTAATGTAATTTGTTTTCTGCATTTTGATTATTTTATGTTTTACTAGAAAACAGTAACAAGGAAGCCCAAACTATTTAGTATTGTCTTAAAATGTTGCACTAATACAAATACAGAGGACCTTTGATCACATTATGTGTAGACGTGGATATTTTAATAGCTCTCTATAAATAATTACCTGGATAATATTGTATTTATTTTTGATGTATCATATATGTAATGTGTGAAGAAGCACATCTATACATTTTTATATATTAGGTCTGGTTTCAGCCTTTTGGATAAGGACTCACAAAGAGTAGCTACTTTTGTTTTTTATATTACCTACTAGTGCAGTATTTTGTGTTATTAATCTACTGATAAATGAAAAGAAAGACCAGTTAGGCATTCCAGCCAATCTTATCATCCATGCATTATTGTTCTATAAGAAAACAGGTTCTTTGCATTCTGGTTTTAATTTTCTTAAGTCATGGCGCTTCCATTTCCTGTCTCAAAACTGTTTTATAGACTCCTCTCACTTACACTCTTGCTTGATTTTTAGCCTAAAGCTTTCCTTTATTTAATCCCACAATTCCCAGTTGCAATTCTGCTGAGTAATAACTCCTCTTGGTACAAATAAATCCTCATCATCCCTAACATTTATATTTCTGTAAATTATAACATTCCTCATCATTTGTGTCTGAACCTAGCTATCATTTTTGGTTCTTTCAGCTCTATATCCAATAGACCACTTTACCTTTTAAGTATTTTTCTGCTTTGGGGCCTTCAGACTTTCATCATAAGTGAACCTTTCAGTCCTTTGATAATTAGCCCAGTTTCCCAAGGAAGTAAAGCTTATATGATCACACTGTCTACCTGCTAGCCTAGGTGTTTGTATGGCTGCTGATCCATCTCCTCTCTTTTCTCCTTCAATAACTTCTTAACTCTTGGCCAGTTTCAGCACCACTGGACAGGAATTCCTGTAAGTTTCGGGAAAACAGGCTGCCAGATGGGCAAGAGACCCATTAGTGTTCCCACTGGCAGACAGGCTATAGTATGAGATCATTTCTTATTAAACATCAGAGAATCCACAGAGGAGACGAATAGGAGAAAGTACTCCTTGGAATTTGCATTTTTAAGATACCAGAGAATCCAACCATGAAATCCAAATCCATAGCATTTAGTAATTTTTGCTTCTTGCAGAGCCTCTTGTTTTTATTATTATTCTTCCTCTTCCAGTTCCTTCAATATTTTCTTTATTGTGCGGAACTAAAATTTAATGGATAATTCTGAGTATGCTAATCCCAATTTACAGAGAAGGGGCTCGAGTCCCTTTGCTCTGTTACTGCCTCACTATAGACAGCTGGAAATTGCAGCAGCCTTTTGTTGCTGTATCACTATGGAAACTCAGGCCTAATTTGTTTTTCCCTATCATACAGAAGTCTTTTTGAGAGTGATTGCTTCCTTGCTCCTGTTACGTATGTCTGAGGTTACTGTTGTGCTTCATAGGTAATAGAGCTAAGCTCTGTACCGTGCCAGTGACAGCCCTAATATTTCCTGAATTATTTTTAGAATTTTATTATAAATTTGGTTTATTTGATATTCACTTCCCGATGTTGAAGTAGAACCAACAGACTTTTTTTTTTTTTTTAATTTGGAAGTTGGTAAATTAATTTCTTCCTCCTTATGATCTGGACTTCTACATCAGACACTTTTTGTTTTCAGTTTTATTTTATACTTTTTTTTAACAAGGAAAAAAGATTTAAAAAAAAATAGCTAATGCCTGATATATATGGGGGGAAATGAACCATCATGTAGGATACCTGCAAAATGTAAAATTTGGTCTTTTGGTCTACTTATATGGTTTCTGACTTGCAAGTCAGTTGGTCTGAAAAGATCTGAGCTATGATTCTATTTTGTTACTTGTTTGGTGAATTCAATTGACACCAATATTGGAAAAGAAAAAAAGAAACTGATACATTATATGTAAGGAAAACACATAGACTTTTCTGATTTACACATATCCATGAAAGGGAGAGTGAAGGAAGTAGGATTTGTGTGGAACACATGGTCTCATGGGCAAAGCCTCCAATTTCTCTAATTGTATCCGTGTCACAGGCTGCTCTCTATTCCTCATAATGCTCTTTACTGGGCAGGGTTTGCTTCCTATTCACTTCAGCCATGGCCCTTAAAACACCATCTACGATTTTGCTAAATTTCTTCTCTGTGCAGGCGGAAATTGGATGAACAAATTTCATCTCCCAATTGCATTTCAAGTATTTTAAATACACAGTGCTTCAGGTGCAAGATTACCTCTGAGCTAGAATGGCTTTAATGCTATTACTAGCAACAGTGATTCATTTGAGCTTTTTGGGGAAAAAAAAAAAATGTGTGTACGTGTGATAAATTATAAAAAACATGCGGATATACCGATATTGGAGGATTTTACAGATGAAAAGAATGATTGTTGTTTTTGAGGGCCATAGCCAGAAATTCTTCTCAAGTGCTTGACACTCACTGTACCAGATACTGGAACTACACTGGAAAAAGATGATCTTTGTCATGGAAAATTTACTTTTGAGCAATTTGAGAAGAGATAAGAGTTAAATACAAGAAAGCAATGAAAGGATTAAAAATATTTGAGGATTTTTGATTTAACACACAGCAGCCATTATACCACTAAGTAATGCATATCTAGGCCTCATGACAAATTCTGTGTGTGTGTACCCATAGCAGCTCTGCTGTCTGATGAATCATGTTGAGAAATGGTATTTTCACTGAGATTAAAAAAAGAATTTCCAACAGAAGGGGTTTCCTAATAGTGCCAAATTTTGTTCTGTAAGTGTTGATAAACACATTTGGAGTTCTTCATCACAAAGGTACTGACAAAATATACCAAGAAGGATAGAGGAGAAGAATGGATATTTGGCAGCTAGGAGTTGATCATTACTTACAGTTAATAAATCAATCCAGATTGAGGTTAAAATCAAAGAACCAAATGTTATTTACTTCAAAGGCAGTCTCTCTGTTACTTCAGTTGCTGTTGGACTGAAACTAGAATTTTGACTCATGCATTGTTTTTGGTTTTTTATGTGTGAGTATGGATCAGGAAAAAGGATAGCCTGTTCTTCAGAAATTTAAGCAGGATGCCCAGGTAAGACAGAGATTATCATAGCTGGACATTATTATGAATGCATGGAACTGTCATTGTAGAATTTTATGGTTTTTTGTCCTTCACTGTTTTGTAAAACATAAAAGGCTGTAAGATCTCTGTTGTCTTTAATTAATTAGATATTCAGGAAATATTTGTTATTGACAATGGATTTTATAATATGTTCAGGCCTCTTTTTACTGTCCTAAAACAACTCAGTGATCCTTAGCAGACAACTGCTTCTTTATGATGTTACAGCTGTGACTGTTTAAAGATAAGAGTGATACATGTATAGGGAGAGATAATGTCTCTCTCTATACCAACTGTCACATTTTGGAGAAGCAGGGGGTAAAAAAAGAAAAGCAGGCATAATTTGAGGTACTCAACCTTTTTTTCTGACCTAAGACCTCATTCTGTGCAGTTAATTCCTGCAGAAGCTGCATCCAAAGTAAGATGGAGTGAATATGACATCAAAAGCAGGCTAAAGTTGGAAACAGCCTACCTTTTTGCTTTCTTCTTCTTAAGCAGATATGCTTTGCTCTACTGTCATTTGGGGATTTAAGTTACTGGTATCAAGATGCTTTATAACGTTTTATACTCTTTCCAGCTTCTCATGTGAGAAGACAGATATTTTCTTTACTGTGCATTAAAGGCTATATTGCATTTACCTAGCTTTGGAAAATGCATATGTAAAAGGGCATGTTTTTATGAAGGAGTACAGACCTGAAATTTTGAAGTGAATACATTTGAAGTGAATGAATAAAGCATTTTTTTCAACAATTCCTAACCAATCTTAAATGCCTAATTTCTTTAGTGTGTTTCATTGCATATACTTTCTTAATAAATTAGGTATATATCACTCATTTATTAATAATTTACATTAATAATTTATTAATCCTCTTCTGGTCAGCTCCTGTAATCTCTCTAAATAGCTGTTTATAATAATTGGCAAGGAGAATCACTAGATGATTTGAATTTTCCCTGTTTAGGTAGCCCCCAGCTGTTACCCATCTTTATGTACTGTTGTGTAAATTTTTAGCACACTAGATAGAGACGTCCAACTCTTCCTGTATTTCGGTATTTTAGTCACTGTTTACACAGGTAGGCAAAACCTGACCTTTTTCATATCCCAGTTTTGTTTTGTCATATGAATTTGTTTTGTTTCCTTGGTTCTGATACTTTTCCTGAAAACCATCTATATTTAAGAGGTTAAATGGGTACCAGTAACCCAGCTGACACTACCAGCTCACATTCCCATTTTGACTTCAAGATGTAACTGTGAGTAGCATCACTGCTATAATTTTTCATTTACTGCCTACTGTAGTGCTAGTATTGATTTAGTTAGGGCAGTATCAAATTTTTATTCGTTTCATATATGGGTGAAGTTTTTCCTTTTCTCTTTGCTATCAAATCATGGATTTCAGTTCTTGTGGCTGAACTTGGTCAAGATTTAAACTTTGACGTGCATCTAACGCTGCTGGGTTTGTCAGTCATTATCATTCATCATTATCATCTCCTATCATATCATGATTTATTTTCCCTTGGAGAAAAGCAAATACTGCATAAAGGTTGAAGTTATAATCATTTTTCTAAGATAAAAAAGGAGACAAAGATGTCTTGAAACATTTTCATCAGGAATAATCAAGTAAAAAAATTAATCTGAATTAGAGAATGGTTTCAGTGAAAATTCTTTGGTGCTCACTAGCAAATATGACAACAATTGAGCAAAATAAGAGTTATATGTTTGTATCCTTTGGGATTCCTTTCAGAATTCAGAAGCAGCAAAAGTCTGGACTTTAAGTTGCTTTTTGTTTAATCCAGTGGCATCCCTGTGTATGACAATGTTGCACTGCATATCCTGCACTGGCCAAGTTCCTTAAAGCTGTATTTGTGTGCATATGTATATTTTATATCTAAACATGTACATAGATCTATGTCTATCGGCCCAGAAAACAGGAGAGGCTGAGGTGAGTGCATTTGGATAATAACTTTTTAGTAACAGCTTTACTACAGGGTAAGCAGATTATTTCTGTGAGTAGCACATGCCCTTCAAAAAGTGGGAAAAGAAGAATAGAGGCACAATCATGATGCAAATATTGTAAGACCTTGTGGTACCATTGCACCTGGTAATATGGGTCTTTTACTTTTTGTTAGGGATGGGCTTCAGTTATCTGAGATTTGTATTAAAAATCAAAATGGATTATTTCAAAGGAGCCTTTGTATTTTTAAAAGTAGTTTTACTGATCCCTGTGTTGGAAAGTGGTACAATTTTATCATAATTCAAAAGTGCATAGGGTTAGATAATACCTATAACAGTTGAGGTAATCATTTACTTACTGAGGAAGCCATATGAATGATAATCAAATAAGAAACAAAGTGATGACATTTAAAATAGATTGCATGTGCGTCTCAGGATTTAAAAAAGAAAAGCCAATTGAACATGCTGCAGTTTTGAAGAAAAATAATGTTACCATTTTGGAAACTTGTGCCTATATTGGTCATGTATAAAATTAGATTTATAAATGATGATTGTTCCAAGTTGGAATCCTTTCAAGTACGTACAGTTTTTTTTTGGATCAATAATTCAGTTGTGCTTGGAATAGGTTGAGGGTGCATGTGAAACTTTGGTAAGTGCAATATAGTGTGCATCTCCGTGAAATTATCCAAAGCTGTCATGACAGTTATCATCTTTGAGAAGTAATGAATGCAGGTAGCTTGATAAACACAGGAAACAGTCAGCATTACCAGAACAACAGCTGTCCTGATGAAATAGTCACTCTTGGCAAGGCAGTGTTAAATTCATAAACTTTTTCTGTTCCACGTGTCTGTGAGAACATTTCAGACGCCAGTGTTCAGATTTAACACTGCCTTTTGCTACAGGAAACTAATGGCCAGGTGTCTTTAATTTCCTATGATGGTGGCATCTGTCACTCAAAATGTCAAAAATACATTATAGATGTCATCAACAAAATCAGCGCTGTGATGATGTCAGTGATGTGACATGCTTACTTTTCTTTCAATTTAAAGATTCTTTCTTTTTGATTTCTGATTAAATACTCCCTTTTTTAGTTCCAGAGTGAATTGTCTTCCATGCAAATTTGGTTTCATTTTCCTTTTACTACTGAAAAGTCTTTATATCAGAATGTAGCATACATGGAAGAAGGGAAGATGAAATGTTTTGAACTTTCCTGCTGTTATTTTTTTTTAATCTTTTTAATTCAGAATAATTTCTAATTTTTAAAAATTCAGAATAATCTATATCTCCCATTGATTTCTGAGGGAGCAAAGTTCCTACAATGTTAAATGCCTCAGAAAAATTCCATTCTGATCTCAATTAAATATTTTCTTCCTTTGCTGTACTGCTTATAAGTATATGCTTAGTTTATAAAGCTCTGGAGCTATCACACATTAAGATACGCACTTTCAATTTATTTAGGGAGCAAATAAAATTAAAATGCCATGATTTGTAGCTACTTTTCTTTTTGTTTGTTTGTTTGTTTTTACTGTTAATTGAAACTGGAAAACTGTATGGGGTACCTGAGGTATTACATTATATATAGTTAAATTATTATGTTTCTTCCAGCAAAATATATTTTAATTTATCTATTGAAGAAGCTGTGAAATACTCTGTAAAATGACTGTGCAATTTTTTTTGCTTTGAGAAATTAAGGAAAATCAACACTGGATTTATAAACTGACTCTCAACATAGAGCTGCTGTATTTTATATACAAAACACAGAATAATCAGCTGAGTGATTCTGATGATTGAGTGCAGCTCCCCCAGTTTAGGATCTGACCTGTACACCCCGGATAGGCAACATCTGCTGTTACAGCACAGCTCAGGATGGCTCTGGTAATTCTTTGTGGTGATTTGAGAAGCTCCATGGAAGCTTCTAATTTTCATAGTAGCACTCCTATGATGAACTGTGGCTCATTACTGTAAACTGACGGCAGCTGTTAATACTATTACAGGCAGAGACTTTTTATTTAAAGGAAACATTAGCCAGTAACTGGTAGATTTCTGACACAGTATTACATAAGGCTTCCTGTTAGGAAGGAGAGCAAAGAGAAATGGATTTGAACCCATTAGTATCAGAATTACGTGTCAAAAAGCTAGAGCAGAGTTCAATTTATTTCTGCAATAAAGTGTAAGCTAGAGATTGACTTGACAATTATTTTGCCTTACATTGCTCTGGTTGTTCTGAGATGACTATTCCAACATCAAATCATCTTGTTTGGACATCTTTTACAGAATAACATGATAGTCTAAATATGCATTATGTTATGTAGGAACTAAAACTCGGCAGGTTTTTTCAAGTAGAAATGAGTTTTTTATTACTCCTTTTACTAGAGGATGTATATACAGTGGAACACATTCAGCATAGATTTAAAACAACTGCATGTATTTTCTGCTAAATCTAGTGCATGTTGTTGAATGGCATTTACATTGTAATAGAAAGGATAATCTTTCTGAAGCTTTTAGTAGCTTGGTACAAGGAATACAAATAATCTGCCCCAAAATGTTTGTTTTCTCTAAGCCAGTCACTGAGCAGGGTTGTGGCTCCTGTTCACCAGTCTTTTTCCCCTAATAATTTTCCAAGATAAGAGACAACAAATTGGACAACCACTTCCTTATTGTAATTTTCAACTTTGAGAAGAGCAGTGTTACCAAAAATTTTGCCCACTTAATATACGTATTGTCCTACTGAACACCAAAGTCTATGAATTCAGAGCCTTAACCTTCAATATTGTCACAAGCTTTTTTTGGAATGGCAATTTTTCTGTCTTGAGCTGATGGTCCTCTACAGAACACTTATTTAATTTTCTAATTGTGTAGCATAATTTTTGAAGGGTGTTGTGTTCATTGTCCCTCTGAAAATTCTCATGAAGCTTCGCAGAAGATGTTTATTAAAACTTTAATAGAAGTAACATATTACACCAATGTGCAGATTCTCCTAGCAGGTTTTTCTTTCCCTTTGCATGGTTTCATGCAGGGACATGTCATACCCAGGGGTGATGCAGGGAAGCAGAATTGCAGCTTTGCAGCTTGTTGTGGGTTCGTGTTCTGATCTTCTGTGAACTCCGTGGGCAAAGCTAATCCCACAGTCAGAGCACTACAGACAATTGTGGGTCTGTGGCAGGGCATTTCCTGGCCCTGCAAATTCGACAGTGATGCTGGGTACCTCCAGTGTTAGGTTTAGAATGGCCTCAATAGCCAGATTAAACTGAATATCCTTCCTGGCAGGCATGTGGAATGGCAATTCCATGGCTTTGGAATATCCAGGATGAAACTACAATAGCTGTTCCTTGTGGGTTGTCTCTTCCCTATGGCTGCAGAAGGATTTCTTTGAACCAGAGGTTAATACAGCTACCTACCTGGGTCAATTGTTATTTTACATGGGGTTATATATATTTATTTTATTCATTTAAAGCCTGTTCATTATAAAAATCAGCCTATAAAAAGAGATGGCATGTATGTAGGGAGATAATTTCTTTTTTTTTTTTTTTTTTTTTTTTTTTTNTTTTGCCAGAAATTTCTCATGCATAGATACAAATGAATTTCCTAAATGTAAATGTTTGGCTAGATTATTCTTCAGAGACACATATTGATTTCTGTTGTCACCCTTCAGTGAGATTTAGTGTAGGTTACTGGGAAATCCTTTCCAAGCACATACTGAAAAAAATGTAAAATATGATTTCCTTGACAGTTAGTGAAAAGAGACAGAGTAGCGTTAACAAATTAACTGTGTTTATCCCATCTTCACCAGTTTAAGAGTCTTTCAGCCTCTAAAAAATCAGCTCGTTTGATGCTTATAGAATATGGATCCATATTGCACTGGGTGAGCTCAAAATCATGTTTTGAAATGCATAGCTTAGCAAAAGGGAAGCTTTGCATTTCCTGATTTTCCTTTGCAGATCTAAATGTGGAGTTGTGACTCTCTCGCCAGAGTGGGAAGTACTGTAAAATTTTGCAGTTTAGGCTATTCTATAATGCAAGTAGTATGAGTCTCCTGGAAAACTGTGTGTGATGGCCAAGCTTAATCCTAAAATGTGTTTCATTCAGCTTTTTAATAAACCTGAAATTCATAAGTTTCTGTGTGTTATACTGAGTTTGGTAATTATGGATTATAATAATTTTACACTTCGGTGCTTAAACCCAAATATTGTTCTACAAATACTTTTTCTTTTTTTTTTTTCCTTTTTTCTTTGCTATTTAGAGAGTACAAAATGCCTTCACTAATACCAGAAGAATTTGTTGTTGTAACGTTATAATTTTATATCTATCTAAACAAGTTATTTGCAAACTTAGATAATACTTTTATGTCTTACAAGGACTGTTAGATATAAATGTTGAACAGCTTGTTATGGTTCAGTCATGTGAAATATCAAGTTCACCTAAAAATTAATAAAAAATTATTATTTCAACAGCTACAAAATCTGATCAATTTTTGCTTTCTTGGCATTTTGGTATTGTTAACCTCCATTAATTTGCTTTGTAAATGGTTTAAAAACTATTAGTGTCATGTCAGTTACAAGGTACAGTCAGTAAATGTTTGGGCTTAAAAATACATTTTCATATATAGGACATGAGACTACAATGTTGCAGTAAATTACTGTATTTTAATAAGATCTAAATCATAATTTTTATGCACTGCTTTGCTTGTTTTGTAGATAATAATAAATGTACAGAATTGGATGGAAAACTCAGCTTCTGTTGTTTCAAGGGAACAGTGATGCTTGGGTTTGTATGTGATTAGTAGTAAAGCAACAAATATTTAAATTATACAATGATGTAGTTGTATTTTCTCAAAACATTTGGGAGCATTTTGAATTCAGAGGTTTTTTTATGATCTCTCTCTGATGTACTTCAAGGAAGAAGAGCAGAAAGAATTTTGGAAAAAAATTAATATTTGTGGTAAAACTGGCTTTATAAAAAGCCAGACAAGCAGAGGCATTTTAACATAATTTTCTCCTGACTTAAACAATCTTGATTTTATCACTTTGCCAAACTGTGTTCCTTTGCATGAAGTATGTGCAGGAGATACTTCTGAATTTGCATTTTCATTAGATTTAGCATTCAGCACCTAATGCCATAAATTTGTTTTTGAAACTCTTTAATTCCCCTGAGTGTTCCAACATATTGAATGCTATTTGCTTTGTATTATGTTGGCAGCAAATCTGCAGTGAAAATGCTGTCAATATATATTCATAGCTAACATTGTTAACTAAAAGCAATATTGTTTTTCTATTGTAAGCTGTCACAAATGTTTGGCACCCTGTTGTGTAAGCCAAAAAAATGTCAAAGAAAGAAAAGAATATTTTTGAAGAAAAGTGCAGTGATAGTGTCAAGTTTTCTGTATTGAAATACATTCCGTGTTTGTACAGACCTTTACAATTTATGGAATTGTGTTTTGTAGTAATGTAAAGTTAGAATATTGTGAGAAGATGCAGGCTGTTACAGATATTATATGAAATGAGAGGAGCACAGTAAATGATACAGCCATTTTACTTTGTGGGTAATGCAATGCTTATCAGGCTGTAAAATGTATTCTACTACCCCCAAAGATTATTTTATTAATAGATATGCTATGTATATATGTGGAAAATGAATGAAAAATATTTTGCATTTTTTCCTGGTTTTGAAGATGAAGTGTATAATTAACAAGAACAAATGCAAAGTTTTTAACATTCTCCCAGGGAGTATCCTTATCTTTGTGTAAGAAACACTGATTTTATTTATTTAAATTGTGTATTCCTTTCCCAATCATTCATTCTTTTGTAATGAAACTTATATTTTTTTGTATCTGCATGCTATTATAAGAATGTCTTAGAGTATTTTAGAGAACTTCTGTGGGGAGAAATGAAAAAAGAAAAATTCTGTCTGACATGCAAATAACCATGTTAGTGCTAATACATAATAAACACCCATAAGCTAAAATGAGACAAGTGGCATCTTTTGTGCTACTCTTGCAAGTGTTTCAACCCAGAGAACTTGAAACCTAAGCCATGTAAATGGGAACTTCTGGATGAGGTACTTGGGGCATAACCGAGTTCCCTGGCCACAGGCTGGGTTCCTCTGGAATCAGCAGAGTTCAGCTGGTGGAAATGGAGAGCTCTTAGAAAATCAGTGTTTCAGCCCCACACATGGCTCTCACTGAAGTACCAGAGCTTCACAAAGATACAGATTTCCAGCACTCTCATCTCGCCAAGGTAACATTTTGCTATATTCACCTAGGTGAAAATATTAATCCATGTATAGTGAAGGACTGGCAGCCCCAGAAATGTTGTCATTGATGACACTTTGTGTCATTCTCTAGAAAACGTTTCCTTACTGAGTCATAATGTGTTGCATTTGGGAAGCTTTTTTGGTAGACCTTTAATAGATTTGGACATTGGTCAATGTAGTTTAAAAAACCCCAAACCTTAAATATTCTGATCTACTATTCAAGAACAATCACTGGTAAATCTGTTTGAACACTCTTGTTCATACAGCAGTGTATTGGTGACACATATTAACGTGTATCATCTTTTGTGGAACTGGCACATATTGTGAATACATACTGCCTGATCATGCTACATGATGCCAATAATAAGTCCTTTTTTTCCTTGCAGCTGATTTCACCCCTCTACTTCAAAATAACCTCTGCTTTCTGCACTGATATTTGCTCTGCTAGGGGAATACAGGTGCCACAAGTGATTTCACAAGGTCCCTGTTATGGACGCACTATTTTCAAAAATTTTCTAAGGAGTGCAAAATAACCCAAGTTTCCATTGACTTTAGTGACATTTCAGTACTATTAGCACCTTGGAAAATTGGCCTTTATATTCCTTGGCAGCAGCCTCTATAAATTCTCTCATGTGCTTTCAAGTAAAATTTCATAAACTTTCAGAGCTAAGTCTCCCACTACTGTCCAGATTAATTTTTTCCTGCTTTTTAGCTCCCAATATTCTTTCCTAATTTTCACAAAGAAAAAGAAACCAAACAAAAAACGTGAAATACATTTGATGTATGGAATTGCTCTCTGGGTCTTTGACTGGCATTATATAACAAAGTCAGGGATGTTTATTAATGTTCTAGGTGAAAGTCCAGCACATTCAAGTCTAAGAGAGAATGTGTCTTGCCCCTCTATTCATTCTGTTCTAGATTATTCCAAGAACTTGCACATGATTGAGTCTAATGTGTATCTGGAGAGGCAATATACTTGGACGATTACATTCACAGGTGAATAATATTTTTTAAACACAATAAAAAGCTTTAACATTTCTTAAATGGCTCACTAGATAGGGATTGCTCTTACAGAACAGGAGACAGTACTGCATCCAGCAGACAATTGACAAAATGGACTAGCAGTTTTCATCCTTAATTTGATTCTTTTTCCTCAGTGGCAGAGAGATGCACGGTCTTTCTTACATTGTTTATCTTATTTTGGCATAACAGATTTAATCATGACTATATCCATTTTCCACAAAGTGTCTTGTGTCTTGAATCATAGAATGTTTAAATCTTTTACAGGTGTGGGATAACTGTGAAGCTCATCCTACTGGAAAGCTTTGGATTTCTGTGCATTGTGGAAGAATGTACCTTTCCCCAGTTTTCAGAAATGTTTATGAAGCTTTAGAAAGTGCTGTGTCTTCTGTCTGGCAGTTAGATTTCTATCACTTCTTGCTATTGTTAGGGTTCTTTTTTATTACTTACTTTATTATATACTGTACAGGGGGACCTGCTTCTCCATTTTACTTTTTTTACTGTTGTTTTTTTAGGCATAAATTTGATGCTGCAGGAGGAATGAAGATGTGCAAACCCAGTTATTAATCACGCTCAAATATTTTCCATGTGTGTGTCTTGAAACACTTCTTTTCCTTCTGTTGCCCTTATATGAAATAAAATTGTATTTTTCTTTTTATGCTTGAGAGTTTTGACTTGATAAAAATGAAGACTGTTGCTTGCTCCCCTTTGCAGATGTGATCTCACAAAAAGGAGAAGGCCATTCCTAACTTCTTCTCCTAGCCCAAATTATGCTCATCCCTGCTAAGGAATTTAGGTGGAGGACTCCTCCAAGATGTGTTACCTGCTTTTTCTTCTAGCTGGAGTGACTCAGAATTCTCGTGAGGGTAGCTATTGCAACAACAGTGGAGCACAAAGACAGAGAAATTAATAAAGTAAATAGGAAGGACAGTAAATATAGACCAGACCATCCTCATTTACTGTTAGAAACAAGAGAGGAACAGTATTAAGGTACATAGATGAGACAAACCAGCACTTATCCATGGTGAAATCTATAAAATGTCTTCGATTGCTCAAGGGATCTTTAGATATAGCATTATTTTCTCTATCTTATGGATGACTTGACCACCTTCACTATGAATTTTTCATGATTTTCCTGACCCAGCAGCTCTTGCCTGTGGAGAGAGTAATACAGTATTGATTTGGGTGTTAGGTTTCTGCCTTTTTTGCCATAACAGGATTTTTGTAGCCTAGAAACCTCAATCCCTGATTACTCATTAGAGACTTGAACAACTTTTCTTAGATCTGGAATGTAAAAGAATAATCACTTGGTTACTTTTGTCATAGGTAGCCTTTGTAGTGGAATTTCAGCTCATCTTGGTAATGACTGTTATTATTAAGCTTTCCTGATTGAATGGGCTCAACTAGGCCTTCAGATTGCAAAAATACTGTTGCCTGTTAACAATTAGTGTGTTTGCAGCAGAATTACACTGGTGAATGTGTTTATTTAGCAGCATACTGCAAACCAGCAGAATAAGTAGGGGTCTGTCCTCCTGCATTCATCCTGGCATTGATGTCTTGGTGACTTATTTTCTGTGCCTCTTGGGCATATTAGAAAATTGAAAAGAGGCCATGATGTTGCTATTTCTCATTTAAACTGTTGTGGTTTTTTTTTTTAAATAAAAAATCCATATCTTACATCCTCTGAAAACTTACTCTCAGCATTGCCATGGAAACAAGATTTTTAAAAGGGACTTAACTGAAATTTAGCAGCAGTTTTTATTTCTTTGTGATTCATACTTCATAAAAATGCAAATGTCACACTAATACATGTTTTACCTTAATATTTTATACTACCATTTTGTCTTAATTGGTCTAATGTTTTTCCTAATTAAATTTTGAGCTCCTTTGAATGATTTCAGAACTGTACTGTGGACCTATCAAGCTTTAAATTTTGACTACATGACATACAATTTAAGACACTGTCATAGAGGAAAATCAATCATTTCAACCTGTAGTCACAGGCACAACAAAAGATTTAAAAGATTTAAAAAGCCTTTTGTCCTGACTGGAAATTTCTTGGCCTCTATAATCTTCATTTCTAGTGAAGTATCACAGCAAATAGCTTTTAATCATTTATATTCCTTGTTTTTCACTTTATTCCCTCTAACTGTGTGAAGTTGTTTAGAGGATAAATTACTGCTGTGCTAAATAAAGCTTTTATTCATAGTTCCCTTAAGAGGAGTGTTTTGTTTATGCAAAGCTACAGTGTGTGCACTGGTTTACATACATACTTGCATCAACATGTGTAAATAAGCTACATTAATTTAACATTTTATTTGTGTGTAAACATGCAGCAGTCAGTAACATCAGTTCAAACATGAAAGGATATCTGGCGTTCTCTTCTGAGTGCCTGTTTGGTCAGGCCTCACAGAACATACATTTTGCCTTCTAAAAATGAAAGTTAATATGATTAGAGCAGGGATCCTGGTGATCAAGACCAAAATCATAGAACTATGGAATCATTTAGGTTTGAAAAGAGCTTTAAGATCATCTTGTCCAACCATTACCCCAGCACCGCCAAGCCTACCACTAAACCGTGTCCCTGAACACCACATCTACACCTCCTTTAATTAACTCCAGGGATGGCGACTCTACCACTTCCCTGGGTAGCCAGTTCCAGGGCTTGACAACCCTTTCAGCCAAGAATTTTCTTTCCAATATCCAATCTGAACGTCCCCTGGTGCAATTGGAGTGTTCTGCCACTTGTTATGGGGAGAAGCTGACCCCCACCTCACTACAGCCTCTGTCCGGGGAGTTGCAGACAGTGAAAAGTGTCTACTTATCTGATCCCCCTGTTCTCCAGGCTGAGCCCCCCCAGCTCCCTCAGCTGCTCCTCTCCAAACTTGTGCTCCAGACCCTGCCCCAGCTCCGTTGCCCTTCCCTGGACTCGCTCCAGCCCCTCAGTGTCAGCCTTGGCACGAGGGGCCCAGAGCTGGACACAGCTCTCGAGGTGTGGCCTCACAGTGCCCAGTACAGAAGGACAGTCCTGCCTGGTCCTGCTGCCACACCACTGCTGGTACAAGCCAGGTGCCACTGGCCTTCTTGGCCACCTGAGCACACTCTGGCTCATGTTCAGCTGCTGTCACCAGCACCCTCAGGGCCTTTTCCCCTGGGCACTTTCCAGCTGTTCTGCCCTCCGCCTGTAGCGCTGCCGGCTATTGCTGTGATCCAAGTGCAGGACCTGGCACTTTGTCTCACTGAACCTCATACAGCTGGCCTCATCCCAATGATCCAGCCTGTCCAGATCCCTCTGCAGAGCCTTCCTGCCCTCCAGCAGACCAACACTCCTGCCTGACTTGGTGTCACCTGTGAACTGACATGGTGTGCACCCAATCCCCCTGTCCAGATCATCAATGAAGAGATGGAACAGAACTGACCCCAGCACAGACCCTTGGGGGAAACCACTTGTGACCTGGATGTAACCCCATTCACCACCACCCTCTGGGCTTTAAACTGAGAATCCAGTTAAAGCCGGTGGTTTTTTCACAATTACCTCCATTTGTTGCATTTTTTTGAATGTTTTCAACAGGTAAACCAAGCAGAAGGAGATTCATGTGAAGTTATGCTTTACTGTAGGAAAAAAAATATAGTCACAGGGAAAATACAGAAACACAGGAAGGCTTCTACCTTGATGAATTTGGGTTTTTTTTTATTAAAAAACTGTTGTCAAATAAGTTTATACCCTTTACCCTGAGATTTGCTTTGTACATGCTGAAGATTTATTGGCCTATATATTGTCCACACTCTACAAGTACCTTATTTGATGAAAAGCATCATGGATGCACATTGAATGGTGAAGATTCTGAAACTGTATTTGAAGCTCAATTGTATGCAGATTTTCACTGAGATTAAACAATACTAAGTATTTATGATTAAGTTTTGAGTAAGAAGTAAGTTATCTCATGAGGCAGTGGTTGTGTGTATTTGACCACACAGTAAAATCAGTAGAAAATTATTTTAGATATATTTGTAGTGCTTAGAGCAAGTGAAAATTAAGTATTTTTATCACTGAACTTGCCAATTATTTCAATACATTAACCTATTAAATGACTGTATCATCATTGCCTATGCTACAAATGCATTTAAAAGCCTAGAAACATGTTGGTCAGGTTCCCAGGGCTTCCCACTCAGATTTAGTGTATATAAAAGCTTTCTTTTGTAAACATAGCGAGTCCTGCAGTTTGAGCAGTGTGTTTGCCCATTTTTGCATGCTCAGCTTCCGTGCAGCCTTCTGAAGAATAATGCTTGACATTCTGCATAGGTGGTACTTAACAGGAGAGAAGACAAAATTCTTCAAAATATCATATTATTGAGGGGCATGCAGACACACAAATGTACTTACAGAAACAGTAGTGGAGTGTCAAATGAATGTGTTTGAAAAGTAATTACATCTGACTTTTATACTGAAACAAACAAACACAATTGTTCAACAATGCCTTTCTCCACAGACTCGCTTGCCAGTGTATTAATAATCCCACCTAATTGACACTATCTCTATTTATATTATATGTACTGTACTATTTTCAGTCTTCAGTTTTTCCTTGTTTAAGTAACTGTTGTATCTGCCTCTCTCTGAACATGAGCAATATCTTTTTCAAGTTAATGAGATTCCTATTTTACTTAAACAAGATGCATATTCACTATCTTTCTGTTGTTTTAAAATATAATTGCTATTAATGTGTTCAACAGTTTGACTTGGTTTCTTCAAATTGAGTGAATTAATTAAAAATTGGTGTTTGCCCATAAAAGAGTGAATGAGCACACTCAGTGCTTGATGTCAGAAATCAGACTGTAAATGAACATAATTATGTTTCACCTTCCTATTTAGTCATTTGTGTGGGCATAAGCATTTAGTTGTTTGCAATGTTATTTCTTAAACAGTTTCATTTACACTTTGGTTTTTTAAGAAGAGAGGGAGGGCAAAAGAAAAGTTAATGACTAGATAATGACTTCTTTCTGAAAGGCTGAGCATCACTTCTAATACTCAATTTGCAGAACATCAGGGTAGAAAATACTTCTCTGATGGTTTTTTGCTAACTGTATATTATTTAGAAAGGAATTCTCACCACAGAACGTGAGAGATCATTTTGGCTCCAGGTGCCAGGGTGTTATTCCTACACACATTTATGGTATGGTGTAAGCAGTACGATATGCAAAGGTGTTCTCTATCTGTATTGTACAATATACTGCTTTAAAGCAACAGAAACTGATGATGGCTGCCATTTTGTTCAAAATAATCCATATTATAGAGTCAAAATAGCATGGCTTTTCTCCTTAAATTTACATACCCAACACAATAGTCTTTTTCTATTTTGACTGCTGACTGAATGGAAAATGAAATGCAGTTCAACCAGCACATTGCTTGTTATAATTTTGCTTTTTGTGGGATTGTTTTTCTTGTCCCTAGAGAAACCCAGCATTATATTTGTTATTTGGATAGGCTTGTTTAACAGCAAGCAGTTGCTTTGTCTCCATGAAGGATTCCATGACCCAACAGTGCAATCAGATAGGAGAATAATTTGGCATTTTTATACAGGAATATTGCCTTGCTACTGAATCAAAAAACCCTGTGTGTTTTTTGACATACATCAAATAAAAAAGGCCTAAATGTGGAGAAGGATGTTATATCAGTTCATTTTAAACTGAAAAAAATTAAATAGGATGATGAACAAAAATTGTGCAGGTGAAGATTTCAGTTTTAAAAGGTTAAAATTGGAGAAAGGAGGGAATGTAGGACATAATGAGAACTTAGTGGTTAGTGGTTGAATATCCCTTTGCCATCCTGTCTGCTGCCTGAAAAATAGAGAAATAATACAGTGCTGGACAGGAAGATATTTTCTATTGTAGATAGTTGAATTCCCTGCTATTATAAATTCCCAAATTTGGCCAGCTATCCTTTCAAATGAAGTATTCCTTTAGCAAACCTGTTTGAGATGTTAGTCCTCTAAAAGTTTGAGGCCCACTAATTTCTTAACTAAATGCACTAATAACCAGGTAATACTCATTTGTTCTTTTGACAATATTATTCTTAGACTAACCATCAATTCTGCCTCCCAACTGTTCATTCCTGTTACAACTTACAGAGAACACTCTTATCCATTTCCATCTGAAAGTGAGGGATGTTTTGTGAGAGTACCCAAGCAGTCACAAGAGTTTGCCAGTTCAAGCTCATGTGCCTGCATTTACTGGCTCACGTGAAATACCAGGTGCAAATTTTCAGTTCCTTTTAGAGCACTGGAATTCTACCTCGAGGTTGAAATAACAGTGTCAGGACCACACAAAGAATTCTCTGTGCCAAACGTGCTCTTTGATCAATACATTAATCCTCTACTTTCATTAATATCAACTGTAATCTCAAAATTAGAAGATATAAATAAGAAAGTAATGAGCATAAATTGTGACCTGTTATTTTCCTTGGATGGCCCCTGAGCAGTAAAGCACTGGAAGAAATATGTCTGTAAGGCTGGTTACCACAGAAGTGTTCTTTCAGGTTTCAGGTTATTACTCAGCAGGAATTTTATCAAATATGGGAAATCAGTGGATGTTTTTCTTTCTCATAATACTGTTTAAATTGACAACACAGATGCATTTTAAGCATTAACAACTATTATTAATCATCTACTAAAATTCCTGAAATTTTATATTGTAATGCGATGCAAGTAGAACTATTTTGTTCCTGCAGAAAGGTGACCTCAGGAACTCTTAAAAGCTTGAGTGTAATAATTTTATAACAACTACTAGAATTTTCCATTTACTGGTTAACAGCTTGTCATGGATTAATAAGTAGAATATTGATAGTTAAAGGTAAATATGAGAAGAGATGCATGAATAGTAAATATAAATAGTGCAGTGCTCGTTTAGCTGCCATGTTAGACAATGAAAAGTTATTTTTTTAATTACATGAGACACAAATCACAAAATGTAAGATACCACAGCCTGAAAACTGTTATTTCTGTCCACCTTGCAATCATGAAGGGTGTATGGCCTCAAGATCTGTAGTTCAAAAGATAAAGAGTTTTAAAAGATAGTTACCTTATGAATATCTGTTCTGCTGCCCAAGGATACAATTTAATGTTCAATATGTATATATGGTGTGCTTGGGAAAGGGTGAATGAAAAATTTGCTAAAGGAAAAAACTTGACTAACCAAAATTATTGACTAAATTTTACCTGTGTTCTAATAATAAAGAAAATTTAAAATTTTGGTATAAATGTAGCTGTTATTTACATGACCTTCAAGGCTTTTATAGAAATAGAATAACCAAAGATGCAAAATTCAGGGGCAAGCATACCTATAACAAAAAAAGCTCAAAATTGGAGAGAGAACTCCAGTTTGGGCAGCAGCAGATCTATAATAATAGAGCTTGATAAGAGCATTTGATAATGCTAATCATAACTGGATAATAGCAGGTAGTATCTTATACCACACTGAAATGTTACATACTTCTGGTATCATTCATCCTTTTTCTTCCAAGACTGAAATTCAGTTTCTTAATGATAGTGTTCAAAGTAATGATTATTTTGCCATATTTTGCCAGGTTTATTTTTTTTTTTTCATGGTAGAGGTCAGAAATTCCACAATTTGCACTGCAAAGGAAAATACTATTTTAGCTAGAGCTTCAGTGGTGAAAAATAGGTGTTCTGCAATAGTGAATTGTACTGAGATGATTTGAAATCTCCATTCTTTCTTATTTTAAATGATTCCTTTGGTGTAATACTTATTGAATGATTAAAATCTGAAATGAATTTCTTTTGTAACATTAATGGTGGGAACTCCCTCAAATTCACAGGATTTTCATAATTTTAGCCCATAGAAATTGGTCAGATCTCCTTTGTCATATGAAAAGTGTGAGAGGTACCCTTTAATGGTTACAGACTTTCCATGTAGAAGGAAGGAATTTTTCAGGAGCATGACTTAAATACAGAAGTTTATGCTAGTTGGATATGGCACTATTAATGGCAATTAATGAATATATATATATATTTTTTTTTTTTTCCTCCTAAAAAAACCTCCCCACAAGTCAGGAAAGTACTAGAAAATATGAAAAAGCAAACTCTATAAATAGAATAATTAAGTAAGGGTAAGAGAATTACCTTGGAAAGCATCCTGGAAAGCCTTATGGAGTAATGGCACAAAGTCTAAGGAGACAGTGAGGAAACAGGGAGCAGTAGGTAGCAGTGATTTATGCACTTCCTCATGAACATGTGTAACTACCTTTGAGTTCCTGTTAGAATAATTAGCAGCAAAAGCAGCAACACCAGCAATAACTAAACAGCAAGAAAATGCAACAAAACACTCTCCTAGGTGGCTTCCTGATATTAATTATTTCTTCAAATTTTTATATAGGCATAAAGCAATGTATGTAACGTGGTACGTAGAAATTCCAAAGTGCAAAGGGAAAAAAAAAATATAATTTCCATTGGGTAAAATGTGGAAGTTAATATAATTTGTGGGAAGTAGAGTGAAAAATCACTGAATATACACAAACAAAAAATAATTACAACCAAGATGAAACTGCTCATTAAAGAACTGCCAGGTTTGGTGATAAGTCTAATTTTATTTGACAATTTCATAAATGATGTGGGGGAGGAATAGACCTTGAATTACATTCTTAGATTGTACTAAATTGGAAAGTGCTGTATATTAATGAGGACAATAATACTTCAAAGGTACTGGAAGGTTTTAGAAATGTGAATATAAGGTAATAGCATTATTTCAGTTTGGGTAGAAAATGAGAGTATAAAAAGGAGAAGCCCTGAAAAGAAAATTAGACCATAAAGAAAATGTTGACCATATTTTTAAAAACTGAAAAATAGAGACTTTAAAAACAAACAAAAAGGGATGTTTTTGCTGAACTAAAGCTATTGGTGATTTAAAAGAGAGGGTTTTATTACTTTTCAAGATTGCATTGCTTTTGAAAGTCATCTTGCAATGTAAAAATATTTACTTAGATAACTCTCATTGTCTTTCATGATGCAAATTACAAATATATATATATGTGATGTGTGTGACATTACAGAGTGATTTTTTTCTCCAAATTTGAGGGGCTGTTTATATCTGCAGAAATATATTCCCAGACATACTATCCTGACTTACATTCTGTAGAGATTTGTACCTTGATTAATTTTAAAATGAAAAAGTCTACTCCAGGTAAATAATACAAAGTTATGAAGTATGTGTGCCTTTGTAGGATTGTCTGCAAACTGCTCTCTGCAAAAATAGACTGATAATTTGTCTGCAAATATATTATTGCAGAATTTTAAGTATTAATGCCTTCATGCATGAATTTTTCCAATCTTTCTTTTAGAAAGTTAAAAAAGAGTAGGCAGACTATGGGATGACATTGTAGAATCCTATAACACCCTTGTAATAAGAAATAAAGCAATTTTTTATTATGGTATGAGCTGATTTATGAAGCTTGCATTTCAGTCCTATGTTACATAAGTAATAATTTAAGAAATCATTATAAATTTAAAAAATTTAAAGAAACTTAGCTAAAGGATTAAATAATACCAAATTGCATACTGCATTTCAATTTACTCAATTAAAATAGAGTATCACATTCTGCTTTTATTGAAGGAACACATATATTATTGGTTTACTTCTTTTATTGTTCTGAACATTTAGTTCTCTAAAGACATTATCTTACTAAAAATTATTCTCTTATATCTGTTTCTCATTTTCTTGTTATATTTTGCTGCTCCTAAGTTCCTATTTGTCACCTCCCAACAGTGTTACATATTTTAATCCAGCTCACATATTGCAGTGATGTTCTGAAGTCACACGAATTTCGCCTACTGATCCTGATCCTGCAAAAATTTAGGGATGTGTTTGCCTCAAGGATGAGAGATTCCTAGTTAATTTAATAGTTGGTGCACCAGTTAACCTCAGTCAAGCTCTAAAGACACCAACTCCAGCTCCCAGTCTTTACTGTCTACATCCTGGTAGACTCCTTGCTTTGTTTCCCCACCTCGTGCCCTTGGAGACTTTTCAGTCTGTTCTCCATCTGTCCATGCCTCTGCCTCACGTAAACACAGATGTGGTCCCTTGTTTTGTGAAGGGACACTGGAAAAGTGCCTTGTCTGTCTACAATAATTATATTACATTCAGAAAACCATTTCATAGAACCATGGAATCATATAGAATTTTAAGGATTACAACAGACCCTGAAGATCATCCAGCCCCAACCCCCCTGCCACGGGCAGGGACACCTCCCACTAGACCAGGGGGCTCCATCCACCCTGGCCTTGAACACTGCCAGGGATGGGGCATCCACAGCTTCTCTGGGCAGCCTGTGCCAGGGCCCTGCCCCCTTCACAAGAAAGAATTTCCTCCTAGTATCTAACCTCTTTCAATTTGTACCCCTTACTCCTTGTTCTGTCCCTACGGTTCCTGACCCAGAGCCCCTCTCTGGCTTCCCTTTAGATCCCTTCAATCACAGCAACCACTGGAGCAACGTGTGTCATTCATGTCCCAGGCCTGTCTATCTGTGGGCAAAAATATGGTGTCAGTCCTGGTTTCTCTTGTTGATTCTGGGGTATTCTAGGTTTCCTTTTATTTGCTTTAGAAAGAATGTCAGACCAACAATCCAGCAGTTCCCTCAACGGAACACAGCTTTCATCTACTTCTTGGTATCTTCAGAAGGAGTTTTCTCATAATTGGATCACACCCTTGAAACAATATGACCCTGGGAAGTGTGGCCATTAAAGGCAAGGGTCGGGCTAGATTATTCAGCAGCACAATTGAAGTAAGGTACGACAGTGTGAACTGTAAGATTTAGTGGTTAATCCCATGAAACTATCATAAAGAGGAATCCATTAATTGCAAAACACAAAGGGTGAGAAATGGTTGAGTGTATGAGCTGATCAGCTGTGGCTGTGAGACATCAATATAATGTATTTATGAAAATGATCTTGAATATAGTAAGTGAATGTAACATTAATATCACCAAAGGCATCGGTAGGACCTACAGTCTCCAGTTCAAGGGGTGTTAAAAGGAACTTAGAAAGGAACCAGTACAGATAAAGCTTGTTACAATTACTGATAAGTGCAAAGCCTATTGTACAAGAAATGACTGATGCTTTCTTTACCTAACATCCATAAATTGTGAAAAAATTGTCCCAGTTGTTGTTTTAGTTGCTGATTATCTTCATTAACAGGATATTCCTTATTTCTTTGTGTATTTGTTGAGTTTCAGCTTCGAACTATTGGGTATCATTATGCCTTTTTCTGTTAAAGAAAACAGCTGTTTATAACTGTCTGGCATTTTCTACTAAACTTCAGCCGCATCGTCCATTTGGTTTAAAAAAATGAAATTGCTTAAGTCTCTTTTTAATTCCTTTTTTCCTTGTTTGATTAGTGAAGGAAAGTGAATAACTTGCTTCTCATATTGTGCTGTCAAAATTGCAGAAAAATTCCAATCTCTATGCAAGAATTGTGGCTGCATAGCTACACTTCTGACTTTTGAAAATAGAGATGCATGTTTGCTTTCATGCATTTGGGCTTGTTTACTGAGTCCTTAAATTCTGGGCAGAGAGCATACAGTGCCTTTATAACTTTATAAAAAAGTATTATGATCTCAAAGTTTTGGATCATATTTATATTACATGACCTAAACTTTAAGGGAAGATGTTAAAATATAATTATATTCTCATTTGCACATTAAGCGTGTTTACAGATATCTATATTGTTTTTCCCACCAAATGGCACTAAAGTTAGCATGGCTTAGTGTATTGGGATTTTAGAATTGCAGGACTATTCATTCCAAAGCAGTTTTGTGTGAATTCTCTTATATTCCAGCTCATGTCAGTAAATCAGTAGATTATTCTTTAATTAGTAATGCCAGAAGGACTGCTGATGGAGATATTGTTCTCTGAAGGTGCAGATAAATTCGAGATTTTGATCTCTGGTGAACATTAAAGCTTCTGGGACCCTTTTCAAAGATTAAAGTATTGACTAAATATATTGACTAGGTTGCTTTTTGGTTTTTGTTTCTCATCTCATGGTTTCCTACTGTTAGATAATGTAGATTGTGTTTCATGTGCTGAGCACATACATTAGTAATGGTGCACTACTACAGTTGGAAAGTTAGGTTCAAAATACATGTCAGTCAAACAGACTTTTAATAAAACAGCTTAATTTTGTGAGGCTTCATTAGATTCCTGTGCTTCACATTACAGAGTTATATCCCACAGCATTTTATCCAGGACAGTGGAAGATGAAAACCCCCTCCAGCCATATTTGGAATACTTTCCTAGTTGTCTGTCTTTCTTGTCTGAGTATTTTTGTACAATACTACCATCCACATTAATTTCACAGGGAAAAGACTTTCCATTTAAAAGTCCCTCTGATTCTGCTCCAACACATTATGGAAACCTTACACATATGAAATGCAAAATTACAGAAGTTTTGGTTCTAAAAGAATAGGGGGAAAAGAAGAAAATATGTTCTAATAATGCAATTCTCCAGAAAAACAAGGTTTACTTATTGTGTTAAGTAGTTTAACTCCAGGTATATATGTGCCTGTAAATATATAGGAGCAGAGAACTGCATCTTTACCTATAATCAGAGTGTGGAATAAATAAGGAAAGTGCAGAAAATTTACTCTTCACAAAAAGTTTTATGTCTTTAACTTTTTCAGCAACAATTTCTTTTAAAATCCATGTACACTGTGGTGATTTTCATAGGATGTTCTCAGGCGGTAGCAAAATTGGTGGAAAATTTCCCATGGAAAAGAAGCCCACCCAAATTCCAGGTCTTTGCCACCACCAGAGACAAGTCTGCAAGGTTACTATACTTAGATAGTGAGGAAATGGACATTAAAAAATTGTGAATAAAAATACTCAATACAACATTTACTGGCAGAGCAAGAGCTATTTCTATTTGTGTGTATGTACCAGTCACAGAAATATTAACTGTACAAAGGTAGCTTGGAATATGTACTTAATAAGTCTTTGTACTTCAGGCAGCTGANCCTTGGAATATGGGACCAGTCTTTGTACTTCAGGCAGCTGATGTGGTTTCTCTTCAGTGTAAACAGGCACAAATAGGGAAGTAGAGGAAGTCTTTTATCACTCCACTAAGTGTGTCCAACACTGAAGCTGAAAACTTTCCCTTTATTTAGCAGAAATAGCAACTCACATGGTCTTTTTAGGCCAGCATCTGTTAGAAGAAACCAAATAATGTTGTCATGGTCATAAAGCCAGTGGTAGGGTATCTAGCATTCACAGGACAGGAAATTCCGTAATTCAGGACTTCAGGAGGGTTTCACCCCCGCCCCAACCCTAATTTTATCCTATTTCCACGGTCATCTGGTTCCAAAGATAACTTTAACAGACACCAAAGAAGAAGGTGAGCAATATTTATATTGCATATCTATGTCTTTCCTGTGCTGGGCAGGAAGTCTTATGGATACGTGGATTAACCTCCTCTCTAAATGTGTAGGTGTCTGGGCTTATGCAGCCTTGGATGATAGAAAACTTTAAATTGTTGAAACTTCCATCCTTCTGCATAGATCAAAATAAAGAGTGGTAGAAACATTTAAAAACTTCAACATGTCCAGAAACAAAATGGATCCTTTAGCTGAATATTAAAATTTATTTGGCTGCCTCTTTGAGGAGGGTGACTCCAAGGGGCCACTCCAACATGAAAAAGGACAGCTGAGGGTTGCAGCTCAGGGAAGTTACCTCCCACACTGGTCACAGAAAACTGCAGAATATGAGTGGTTACACCTTACTTGGTCTTGTGTGACACATGAAATTCATTTTTTTATAACCATTGCAAGAAAAGCTTTTGAAACTCTGGGTCATGATTGGGAAGTTTGTACAGTTCAGTAAAATGAGACAACACAATGGGTTACTTCTAAGGATGCTGGCTTGTTTGTAACTTGAATAACTTCTTTTTCCCCTCAGTGTGGCTGTTCTAACTTCATCAGACAGAATAATGCAGAAGTTACTGAGCAGAAATTCTAAACCGAGGACAAGCAGACCTACCCTTAAGCCTGACAGAAAAACATAAGATCAAAATTAGTGACCCTAACAGATACTTTTCTCACTTTGCTTGACACATCAAAAAAGACTTCTTAAATTTCTTTAAGTAGAATTTGGCTGACAATATAATCAGAAGAATGAAGATCATATATACTTGCTATGGTTACTTTGTTAAAGGAACAGAGAAGGAAAAAAAAATATTTCTCCCAATTAACTATTTATAAGATTCCCTGGAAATGACAAACTATTAGCTTTGAATATGGAGGATGTCCATAGGACTTGCCAGGCAGAACTAACATGCCTGTGGGGTTTCTTTTGAGGTCAGACTCTGGAAAGCTGTGCTCCTGGAGAGATTTGTGCATATACATAACATTCTTTGAGTATTCCTACTGAAGTCAATATAGAGGTGTCCTCGTGCCAGAGGACAACAGGATAATAAGAGTTTGCATAGTCTGTAGAGATAATTAAATATCTAAACCTGTGATTGACTTATTATATAAGAACTTAATACATGTAAGAAAAGAAATAAGGAGGCTGGAACATAGCATAGTTGTATAGTTCATAGTTGCTTACTCATACTTCTTTTACCTTTCTAAAAATCTTTTGTTCTTCTTTAGCATTTCCTGTTTAAGTAATCCTTTTTGTTTGCTCTTTTCTGCTTGCAGTGTAATCCATTTCATTTTCACTTTTCTTCCCTCAAGCATTTGTGAGCTCTCTTCTACCTTTTTCCTCTTTGACCTGGTCTAACAACTGTGTCCTAGCCTATTTCTCAGCTAAGTGAGGCTCAAGGGTATTTGAATTCAATTTGGGGCCATCTCTACTCTGACAACAGCGTTGCTCAAGTAATACCATTAGGTCGCTAAGATACTGCACGAGGCAACAGAACATGGCTAATAAATTTTATTTTTTTTCTGGACAAAGTAACTGTGCATTGGTGTAACTGATGTTCAAAGAAAGTACCCTGTTATTTATACATTCCAAGCACTGTGTGATGTTCTGCAAAATGCTCATTTGACTGTTCTTTTTCAAAATTGATCCCCCATAAGAGAAGAAGCTTTTTTTCCCTCCATGATTCATTTAAACTTGACACATTGTGTGAATGCTGAAGCACTAAGGAGGGTATTTTTTCCCCATCTCTGTTCTTACCAGACGTCTTCTGCTTGTCTCTGAAGACGAAAGATTCCCCACAGTAAACTGCAAAAGCAGTGTGATTCTTTTTGTTTAACAAAAGAGAGTTAGTGTTAGAATGCTTTTAAAGTTTTACTTATGGTTAGGAGGTAGATAGATGGGTTAACTTTGCCCTTTTTATAAAACAATTCTGAAGTGAAACAGTTCTGTGAAATCAAATAGATACTGAACTATAAATTCAACAAAAAAGTCTGTACAGTTTTAAAACAGGAATATTTTGTAAGTTTTATGGTTGGAGAAGAAATGGTAGGTGCAGTATAATCTTGGTTTAGCAGGGCTTTTGTCCCTGTTACTAATAATATCATTAACAAATGATATCATTAGCAAAATGTGTGTATAGATGAGATTATGTTATAGCTGATACAATACTTCTTTGAAAGCTTATCCAGAGAATGGTTTAGTGGTTCACAGTCAAAGCTGTGAAAAACCTATTGGGTGGGACTGTGTGGAATTCTATTCCTCATTAGACTTAGATGATGGAATTAAATTTCTATGTGTTGACAACATTCTAGGACAGATTTTTAAGCCAAAAATTAGAATTCAAAATGATCTTTCACTTGTGGAGAGGAAAAAGCATTCTGGACTGTATAAGCAGAAGTGGAGCCTAGAACACATGTGGAGTAATTTTTTAGCTTTTCACAGCATGAGCAAGGACAAACTGCATCCTGTTTTGAATAATTCGCTTGCAGGAAAGTGTGGGGTGGATGGAGGCAACTGAAAGAAGAGCAGAAATGATGATCAGAAATGTCATATGTGATCTGCAATGAAAAATGGAAGAACTTAAGCTTAATAGGAAGGAATATTGAGATAGAACATAATTTTGAGTATGTGTGGTCTCGTGTGATTTGGGCAGTAAGTAACAAACTTGAGTTGTAGCACATTGGAAGTGCTGAAGGAGAATTCACAGTAGGTATTAGCTAGAGGCATTTTGCTGTAAAGGCAGAGAATCTCTGCAATGACATTCTTAGGGAAGTTATGGTGTCCATCGTTAGATATCTACAACATGGATTAGACAGGAAGCTGCCCAGAGTGCCAAATTATTTGTGTGGTAGTGAGATGAAGGAAATGACATCTGAGGCCATTTGCCTTAGAGCTATGCCTATTTTGTTGGTAAATCAAACTTTAATTCATGTTACATTTGTACTCACTGGAAAAGAGCAGAATCTGGATTTACATCTTGACTACCTCCTTTACCTTCTCATTACCTGGGGAAAATTAAATAGTTGCATTAGAATTGGCTTGCATATAGAACAATGTAAAATATTGACAATGAAATATGTATAAACAGGATAGTGCAACCATACTTGCATTCAAATTAGCATCCTTTCACACGTTCCTTTTGATAAATGATAATAATAGGGATTAGTTTATAAACCTTAATTCACAGGTGGAAACCTGATTTACCCAAGTAGTTGAATTAAACAGCTTGCTTTTGGGATAAGTACTAAGTTCTAGGATTGGGATAGTTCTGAAGGAGTGCTGCTAAACTCTGTAAATGATATTTAGCAATGAGTATCAGCTCATATTTAACGAGGTGTGCCCATCTTTCAGAGGGATGAGTGTGCTTTACTGGATAAAGGCCAGGGTAGGCTTCATCATGGTTGGACCCCATCCTATTTGGTCAAAAGCTTCATTTGTTACTTTCTAGGTCTGAAAACTATGATGTATGATCAGCTGTGACACAATCAAAGCATAATTATGTCTTGAAAATAATGGTGCTAGCCATGTGAGCCCAAATGTTGGGAATAAAGGAATTGTGTGCTCAGATTCCTTCTTTACTCACTTTCCAGGGCTACCTAAAACTTTACTCCAGCTTCACTAGTTAGTAAAAGAAGACAGTAGTACATACTGTACTCTGGAAGTACTGTAGACATGCATGTAAAATACTACATGCATCACAGATACTGCTATTAATATTTGTTAAATTACTTTTTCTTACTTATTATTTATTTTGCACAAGCACCTCCAATTTAGAACTGTTAGTGCTGCTTGTCTCTGATTAGATTTGAGATAATAACTGTAATGTAAAATGCCTAAATGCTGGTAGGGTTTTTAGTAAAATTAACAACTTCATGGAAGTTGGCTGCATATAACATAAAAGAAACAGAATAGCCTATAAAATCCTTATGAATGTGGGCATCTAAATTAAGGCTGTTGGCAGAAAGATGAAGTTTGAGTACATACATGTATATCTATTGATTTAAATGAGTCTTACTGCCAAGGCATTACAAATGAGACTGTCAGTGTTGCAGCACAGTAAATCAGCAGTATCAGGCAGAGCAAGGAGACTGGGACAAAATTATTAATGGATAAATCTCTAAGAGCCAATTTAGCTCAGTTTTCTTTTAGTGTTAAATAAGGAAAAAGTGCAACCTATAATTGTGAATAAACATGATATATTGCTTTTAAACTGTCACTGAAAATGAATCAAGTTTGGGGAACACTTCTCTTGGGTAAATATGTTGCTGTTACGTAGATTTTTTTTAAAAAAATGTCTTCTGGGGGGCTTCTTTGCCAAAAGTATGAGTTATATGCAAAGTATTCTATAAGAAACGTGTTCCTACAACTCAGAGTAACATCTGTGTCTTTACCTTCAGTTTCTTATGCCTATTTCCTTTTCTTTCTTGCTGTTTTCAGGACTTGTCTTCTATCAGTCCTTCTAGATTCAAACCCCTCTTTTCCTTTCTCTCTTTCTCTTTGATTTTAGATCATTTTAATTCTCTCTCTCCTCTTCTTTTTCCCCACTGCTCCAGGTTTTATATATATATATATTAAGGAGCAGTGGCAGAAAATCTAATTGCTTTCTATTTAAGGGAAAAGGGAAAACAAAGAAAAAAAGAGAAAACTTCTGAAACAAATCTCCTAGCCTTGAAATGGTTTTCAGAAAAATGCAGCTGTTATGTTTTTAACCATACAATAATACACACACTTTCATTATGGTAAATTCTCAGGGCTGTACTGGAACTATTTTTGTGAACTGGGTTTTATCTTTAGATTTTTTTTTTCCCTTTAAAAATGGGATTTTGCTCTCAGTTGATGAGATTGGAAGTATTAAACTACAGTTGTCCTTGATTCCTTTTGCTGCTTCTTCATAGTCCAAATTGCCCTTCATGCAGAGCTGAGCTTGTAATATGTACTCTAGATGCTGAGTAAATGCTTTCCCTGACTGTCCCTGGCTTACTCACTCAGCCACTCTGAGTCACCTTCAAAACATCAAGATTATGTGTGTATACACTGTAATAAATAACCACCTGCACTGAGGTAATGCAAATTGAATTTGTTGAAATATGGTCTATTATATTAAAATTTATGTTTCTATTATGATTTTTATAGTATGAAACAAATTTGTCCTGTGTAAAATTACTGAGAAATAAGAACTGTATCCATATATAGGAAAGCTTATCTTTTCTTGGGAACTATTTAATAATAGATTCTTACCCTACACGTATCTACTGCATCCTCTTAAGAACACAGGGGTGGATTTTGTCATTCCTAAAAGAGGTCAAGTAACTTAATCATGATGTACTCTTTGTATATACCCTAAACAGAGATGATAAGAGAGCTAGTTTCTTTTTATACTTCAACCAGTTCTGTCTTAAATATTGTCAACAGATAGAAAATACACCTAAAACATATTAATTCAAGGGATTTCAAGACAAAATCCAGCTGTAGGGTCATTTTAGTTTGGAATCTGTACGAATGGTGACATGGGAATGAGGGTGGATGTGGTGAGAACAGAAGGACTTTTTAATGCACAGTTCTGAAGCTGACACAACTCTGGTGCTTTTATTGGACTGAAACAAGTTAATGACCTGTATAACAAATAGTTATTTTCCTGAATGAAAAAAAAAACAACATTAAAGAAGAAAATTTGAAATCAATTGATAAGTATGCAGGCACTAAATTAGCCTTATTTCATGCTAATTCAACTTTATTGAATTCATATCACCATCCATAAAAGCTGCCTCTGCTGTTCAAAGTAATACCCAGTATATCTCAATTAGCAATGTGTTAACCTTTCATCCAAGCTGGCTAACAGAGTGAAACTAAATAGATTAACTACCAAAAAAAGGAAATAAAAATCTAAGAACAAAAAGAGAAGTTAAAAATATTTTTATTTTTGATTGAAACTTAAAAAGTGCCAGTAGAATGGACAAAATGACATTAAACCATGAGTATTCCTAAGTTTGATAGAATATATATTTCTTTTTTAAAGGTTGAAACTAATAATGAATATTTGAAGAATTTATAATATGTTTGGAATAACAATAGGCCATACCTGTTGCTAACCACTGAAAGGAATTAAAACCTATGACCTCAGCCTTCATTCCTATAGCTGTGGAAACATTTCTTGGTGTAGTTAAAATTCAAATTCAAATCACATTTGCTTAGTTTATGAAAGGCATCATTTGGATAACGTAGTTTATAAAAGCGAGGGCTAAAGGTAATGGTCACTTGTATTTTTCTCTTTTAATTGCAATATTTAATCTTTTGGGACGGGACACTAACTCTGTTTTAACTCTCTTCTTTTCTGTATTTTGTGAGTTAATCAGTACAGTATTGAGACATTCTTCTTAATTAATTGTTCTTGGCTTGATTTAAATATAAGAAACTATGTGGCATTATTTTTTAATCACATGTAAAAGCACAACAAGAAAGACAATCCTTGAGGTTCGAACAACATATGCAACAGATGCTTATTGTAGTCTATTTCTTTTTAAACATAGCCTAATATCTACACCAAGTATTGTAGAAATTTATGGACTAAAAATACACTATAAATCCGCCAGGGTGGGTGATGTTTCAGAGTTATTGTCTCCATTGTTACCTTCATTCTTGAATTCCAAATTTTGTTTCAGGCTTTTTCTGCTGCAGTCTAATTATGACATTAACATTTTCTTTCTCCTTTACTCACTAATAGAAATTGTGACTATCATGAATGGAGGGACCATATGCTGCTTTGAAAAGGCAGCAGGGACCATGGAGGCAGTTTATAAATGATCTGAGTAAGAAATGAACAGAGACCAATTAAGCTAGTTAGGAGGCCGAAGGTTTTGGAAAGCGAGGATACTAAATTTGGTTCCCTTCAAAAATGATAGAAGATAGAATTAAAAATTAGTGCAATTACTTTCTGTCTTTTTGCCTAATAATTCCTTTGTCACTTGTCACAACATAGCATGGTTTCTTTTCTCTTTTTAATGTGGGACACAGATTTTAACACTGGAAGCTGTTGCGTGTGAGTGAAATTACCAGGATGGGACTAGTGGCCACTCACAATATGGCTTTTGTCACTGAGGAAAGTCCGTGCACTAAATAATGCATGCACAATTACCACATTAATCAGGCTGGTCAAAACAGGTGATCCAGTGAATATCTTTGTGCCCACTGCCATTTAGTGCTATTCACCCATGTATCTATTATAACTTTTCATTTAACACCACAGGTGTGCTCAGTGCTTTGCAGATAACATGGAGATGAAGGTTCCTTTCTTACAGAATTTAAATTCAAAGTATCCAGTATTGGATGGTAATAAAATTCAGGAAAATCTGAGTGGATTTTTTTTTTTTTTTTTTAACCACACTATAGTTAAGTATTTGATCTTTATTTAGCTTTGGAGAGATATTTTGGGAATATATTTTAAGCTTTATTTTTGAGTCCCTGGAAAGTATCCAATTAGTGAGAAAAGAGGATGTAGCCAAGGAAGGGTTTCCAGATGTAAAGGGTGGAATGAAAAAGTGCCACAGAAGAGAGCAAAGGGACAATTTGAATACCAAAAGCCTGCAGGAAAAGTAACAAATGGCTTATAATTACATTTCTTTTGCAAATGCCAAAAAAGAAATAGCAAATTCAATATTAATTATATGTAGAGACAAGAATGGGAAAGATATAGTGATGACTTAAATGCAAAGGGGAAAATCATATTTACAGTTGGGAAGACATCTATTTTGAAATGAGGAACACTCCAGAAAAGAACAACAAAAAAATGAAGATTCTCCCAGGGAACATATAAATTCTGTTAGAAAATCTGAGGTTCACACATTGGAAATATGTTTAAAAAGAAAGAAAAGTTTTGATTCCACCGACAACTGCCTCAAACTTCACACTGCAGTGCATGAAGGGGTGTGAATTAGGGTCATTATTTAGCTTACTGATTTGTGGTTACAGTCATGAAAATAATCCATTCTTCTCTTTTCCTCTCTTGTAAAACTGGTTTTTCCCCCTTGGCACAGATGATGAGGCAACGTGGCCAGACTTCTGAGCATGGCCATAGTGGTTGGGCTGACCAACACTTTTATTGTTTCCTTGTGCTTTCCCACGTGTCTGCCTTGATCTTAATGCTTAAAACTCCTTCAGCCAACACCATTTCTTCCCTCTGATTTTGGGCGCAGTCCAGGAAAAAAAAAAAAAAAAAAAGAAACTGATCAAGGCCTGAAACTCCCAAACATGAGGATAATACCAGAAGTACACAACAGTAGCAAAATAATGTGAAGAACGTGGATTTCTGCTCTGCCTGGGTGAATGAGACAACATAACATGGTGTATCTGAAGTGTAGTGCATATCTGAGTATCTCAAAACACTTCACGGATTATAGTGATTCATTGTAATTGCATCATGATATTGCCATTATGTTGCAGTCATGTTATCATTTCTGTAATAAACATTTATCTTAGGAATGCTCCTGTGCACCACATAATTAGTTCTGGAATAAAGAGTGCTAAACATGAGGTGTGATTCATTAGGAGAATGATAGAATTTGATTTTTAAATTCTAACAATTTATTTTAACTGTTACTTGTTGAAAGTGAAAACAAACTGAAGTTCTGTTAATTGCAAAACTGATACAAAACAAGCTTAATTAATGATTGAAAGCTCATACGTATTTAAATATTAGCACAATTAGTTATTGTTGAGTTTTTCATTTCATGTCATTGTAAAATTTAATTACCAGGTCTGCTCTATTTATGATTTCAAGTAGAACAGTTTGATCTAGAATCTTGTATAAGAAAACCCTTTATTTATCAAAATATAGCCAAAGATAACAATTTCGCCCAATACATTATTGCCTGAATCTGACCATATCACTCCAAAATAAGTTTTGCTATAAAATATTAGTAAAAATAATTCTAAAAAATCTATTTTGCTATTGAGATGCCAGCCATACAAGAGGAAGCAGAAAACCTTAATTAAAAAAAAAATCACTTTAGCTTAAAAGCAAAATATACTTTGTTGCAAGCTAATCACTTAATTATTTTATTCTGCACAACTTTTGCCTTCTGAGGTTTGTCTGCATAAGCCAGTGATCTAACTCTTAACTTAATTAGCTTGGTTAGTAGAAGAACTATGGTCATATTAGCTCCAAATGTGTTTATAGAGCACTGAGTTATGTTTGAGAACAGTACCCAGAGCTTCTGAGACTTGGGGTGTTTTTCACTTCTTGTAAGGATGATATATAAACCCAAACCAAACAAGCAAACAAAACCCACAAATCCCTATGAGAAGTAAATGAAAACTATTTGTCTTTCTTTGGTCCCAGCCCCTGAGAACTTTTCTGATCTCAGAAAAGATCAATGTGATCCTTGCGGTGCGGTACAAGCATGTAGCATAAAAACTTTTGTTTCCAGACTAGAGAATTAAAAATTCTCAAACATTAATCCTATAAAAATAGGAATAGTAGGATGAAGATCCACTTTCAGAGCTAAATTTCCAGGTTTACCATGTCAACCTTCAAGAAGCCCGTGGCTTCAGTGCTATCCTAACAGCAGATTGGGAGAGTTGCATCTCTAAGAGCAGGAATTCAGTAGGAAATAGGCTATAGGTGACCCACATCTGCAGAACCATGGCCAGACTTCAAACATGACAAAGGACAGGCCTACATCACTGAGCAAAAAGTAATAATTCTGGGAGGAGCTACTGAAATTCACAGCCTTAGAAACTACTTTCCCAGCACTGCAAAAGTGTGCTCTTGCTGTTTTCTGTAGCAGGTGAAAGGTGGACTTGCTTCTGTTCAGGCTTGAGTCAACAGTGACCTCAGGCACCTCCTTTCTGGTTCAATGTTTAGCAGGTATTATATGAACAATTGTTGACATTACCTCCTTAATGTTTAATTACAGTTCAAAATTAAGGCCCCAGTAACAAAGGCCTGATGCCCTCTCTGAATCCTGTAAGGGAGGCCGTGTGGAGATTTTAGGTACTGTTCCATCTGGTTTCTGATCCCACAGTACTTGGAATAGAGCTGGTAATCCAAATGCTTGGGCAAACAGTCCTGGGATTACATAGCTTGAGGATATTCAGGTGCCTACAGAACTTTTCAGCCAAAGAGGAGAGTTTACCAAGTTTCAACAGCTGGTATTTCCTCTGACTTGAATTTTGGATTTAAATATGGGCTTGGTCACCGGAGTCTGCCTAAGTACTTCTTCTGTGTTTCTGGGAATATGAACCTAAACCACTTTTGTTATAAACTAGCCTAAATGAGCAGCTGTTTTTACAGAACTGTGTTGGTGATGCCACAAAAGGCCAAAAACTTTTTAAAATAACAGTGTATCTAGTTTCTTTTTGAAGCTTAGGTCTATGTATTTAGACCCAAAGTTTTTTCAGACATATACCCAGGACAAGGAGCACCCCCAAGATTACCTCAATACTATTGACAGAATACTTCACCTAAAACACAAAAGGGAGCAAAACCCATAGAATTTCTAATGGTTCAGACCAACTACATAATTTCATATTAATCCAGTAGAACAACTTGTTCTTAACTCACACATCAACTTCTTCTTCGGGAGCAGAAACTGTTAGATGTGTCATTTTTGTGATCTCAGGTGTTTGAGATCAGTGCAACTGAGTGTAGAGTGAACAAACTAATTGACATGCCTTTTCCCCCTGCAGCCTTTGGCAGTCTATTTTTGAATAGTGTGAAAGTTTAAGTATATTTGCTCTTTGGTTACCTGTGTACTGTCCTATTTGGTATGTTTTTACTGAGCTGCCTGAATTTCATATCAGCTTGCAATTGCTCACTAAGTGTAATTACATAATGTTTTCCATCAATAAGAATATTTCAGAGCAAGGGGAGCAGCAAATATTAATATATATATCTTGTATTATATTGTGTTAATTTTTGTGAAATTATCTAAATTTTTTAGTTTTGTGACTTTTTTCCTAGAGTATTATTTTTTCAAGTTCTAATGGAATGCAGAACAAATTTTTTTTAAAGGTAATTTGATAAGGAAAGAAATTTTAAGGTTAAACCGTAAGTTCAAGGTAAGGTTATTTTGAAGATGTACTCTTGTTATTAATGGGGTTTGTGTGGTTGGATTGTGTACAAATGATGAAATCCCAAGAGAGTTAATTAGACAGAAGATAGGCATAGTATAAGCAGAGTATCTAGCATGATAGGGTCTCAGAAATGTTTCAATAATGGTGCTACATTTATACATTAAAAAGATTCCTTCAACTCTGAATTACTATGTGTATGCACTAATATACACACACTAATATATAGTGTATATGCCCATATATATGCTAATTGCTGATATATATGGTAAAGAAAGATAGATATATGTAGCATTTAGATTAGTTTGCACTCAGGAGAAGATTTCTGTAGATGGTGAATCACAACTGAGCTTCATTCCCTTCTGCCTTATCAAAATATAACTCCTGTAACGAGCACATTTCTCAGTATGCACAGGAAAAACGATAGCTTGTGTTTATGAAGACTTTTAAGGACAGAAAGGATCTATGGGGAATGCAAGGAAATGACCTAGTTATTTTCAATACCTAAAAAAGGCATCAAATAATAGCCAGGTTTTTGCAAAGAATTTTCTTTTCAAAATTAACACCTATCAGCAATAATATTTTTCTACAGTGCTTGTAGTTATTGTAGTTTTTGTCTGTAGGTTTTAAAAGTAGTCAAAATTGAGTACTCTGTGCCTTTATAGGAAAAATAACTATCAGCTCTTTACCACTGATTATAGGTTAGTCACAATAGAACTGAATAAACATTAAAAAATCTGATCAGGAAGTGACCTATCCAAATATTTTTTCTCTGAGTGTAAGTCTACCCTGTATTCAAGCTAAAACTCTGCCCACTTTTCTGAAAAGATTAGATCATATATTCTTCAAAGTGATAAATGGCTGTTTTTTATAGGTAACAGCAGGCTTTATTTCTTAGAGTATTTTTTAGCATAAAATGACACATGGTCATAATGCCAACTATCTACTTTTTTCAAAGCTTTTCAATGCTATTTTCTCTAAATAAATCACTAAATCATTTAAAATGAAATTACTAGAAGCTACCAGTTTATTTTCATGGTTTTCAAGGGAGTCCTACACTTAAGGCTAAACTTTAATTACTATGTAGGTGCTTAAGTACCATAGGAAACTTGGGTTTAGTTCAAAATTATTTTACACTTGTTCTAGGCATAGCCATTTGTAATTAATCTTCTGATTTGAGGTCTTGGACCTTTATATGATAATTCAGATTGTTTCAGCATATTTTGCAACAGAATGCAACTGCTACCGTTCTTAACTCTATGCAATTAATTTAAAATTTTTTTGTTGTTAATGCAAATGAAACCTTAGTGCCAGTCTAATTCTTGACAGAGAACATTCCCAAAAGCATCTGCACTTACTTCATCTGTGCCTCATGCACTTTGAAAACAGAGGGAAAACAGACTGTGTGTCTTGTCCAGATGAGTATTCCCATTTCCTATGGTCCATGTAAATTACATTTTCTCTGTGCTTCTTGTCTTGTTACATAGTATCTGCTTTTATGGAGACAGGAGAAAATAAGGGGCAAAGATGTGAGAACTCTCTGTTGTGTCAGCCAAAATAACTAAATTTGATACAAAGAAATGAAAATGCCACTAGTCCTATGGAACAATTTCCAATTTTGATTTATTTAAGTCTAGAGAAGCGTGGAAACTGTGATAAGCAGTATCTGAATTGTCAAGTTGGCAGGGAATAAATGTAGTCATCAATGGCCAATATGTGTTTATTGAAACCTGACTGGAGAGCCAAGGGTCAGAATTATATCTTAGACCCACCAAATTTCATTATAAAAGTGAATAAAACAATGAAATTAATAGAAAGTGGTTTTGGACATTATGTCAGACTAGTAAATCCTTTGGCATGTTTGAAAGACAATATTAATGTAATTTTTGTAAAGCAGCAGTTATTATTACTTAGTGTACCCCAGTAGTCACACAGGTGATGATCAAGTAAAGCTTGGTAGGTTTGAAGTTTGATATCAAGTGTTACTTCTCCTGTGCATTTTCCTCCTTTTATTTTTTTTTTTTTTTTATATTAAGAAGAAAATACCCTCATCTTTGGAATTGGTGTCTGAATCTGAATATTCTTTTCTCCATGGAAATTTTTACTGAGATGTGAGTGACTCACTGGAAGTAGTACTCAAATATTTGAATATAGGACTTACATAATCTTTTCTTTCTTTATTTGTGTATGTCTGCATGATTTCAGCAAAGAACAGCTGTCTTCAGTGGCAGGTAGTTTTTGAGCTTTTAGATCTACAGCGTTGGACATCATTACCATGATTTGAATGAAAACATAGAACACAGGAAGATCACAGTGATAAAGAGCTGAGCAAGTAATAAATAATGGAAGGGATAGGTGTTCATGTCCATCTAGATGAAAGAACTTTGGCATAGGAAAAACGACCTTGAAAAAAACAGAGATTGAATCAAGTTGCTTTATGAATTGAATGTATAAGGTCAAGGAAATATAAGGTCTGGCTTAATTAGCAATGCTCTAGAGAAGAGCCACAAGAAAGAGTAAAATATTAGGAAATAAAACTTTGATAATGGGATTTTGAATTCAGTAAATAAAAGTATAAATAGAATGATTGGAAACTGATGCTGAGATTATTTATAACTGTTAGGTTAATTAATGTTGGAATGATTTACCATAGACTGGCTCATTCTCCATCAATGGCAACTGATGGATATTTTCACCCTAAAATATATACTTCAATTCAAAAGAGAATTAGTACACACCTTTATTACAAAAAGGTTTGATTAGATTATCACCATGATCCCCTCAGGCCTTTAATCTATAAATTTGTGAAATTCTCATGCTGCTTTGGTTTCTCTGTTGCACTGAGGCCCTGCTGATGGCCACTGCATCTAAATGTATTTCAGTATGGCCACACTAATGTGAATCTACTGAAATATATACCTGGAGCATATCTCTATTATAAACTCTGGATTGAATTGTTTTTCTTCCAGTAAAATACACAAAAATGCTTATTTCAGGGAAAAAAGCCCCACCCACAGATACAAATACTATCACACTGTCAAGATGAAGTGATCATCCTGGGGGTTCTGAGAAGTCATTCACCAAATGCAGCCTGTGTGCCTGCCTGAGGTGAAGTCCCTGTATGAACAGGAAGTCTATCCTAGGCACATGCCAAAAATGAAAACATCTTATTGTGTGAATAGAATGGAAATGAAGCTTTCAGGACTATAAGCTCTCAAACTTGAGAATACAGTTATATTTTATCAGTAGTAAGAAGGCTGTTAGGTTCCTTCTCTTCAGTATTCTTCTCTAACTTCTTCCACAGGAATGTTTAATATACTTTGCCTAAAATTTTCCAGACATGTTAATTTTGTTGGAATTATAGACAACTCCAAGGCTGGTTGAAGGAAGACCATTAGAACTCAGTGATTAACAGCACTACTACCTATCCCACCTGTGTATCAAGGTATTACTTCATTCCCATTCTTGACAAAATGCTGAAACTACTCAGAAAAAGAAAAGTTTTCTTTGAATTCATTAGGATTATTAGTTCATTACTATTAATAGTAATAATTTCTTTAGCTAAGAGCTGCTCCAGTGTGATACTGGGTATCTGATAATGGTGGTTTGTTATTGTTGACACTTGCATTCAGCAGTGCCATATTACATTCTCTTAAATTTGCAGTTCTTTCAAGAGCAGTGCTGCTGTAGGAGATTCCTCAGTCTTTATTTGTTGCCAGTCAGCCAGGGAATTAATCAGCCTCGTTTGCCCAGAACTGGAACTCTCCTCTCTGAAGTCTGTTCAGCTCTTTTACCTGAGTTATGCTTTGCAGTTTTATTCAGCAGAGACTGAAGTGTTGGAGAGTTGTTTTCCATTAAATGAAACGAAAGATCTTGCATGGATCCTTTAGTTAGATGTTCACTTACATGCCTTTTTACACACAAACACTTTTATGGTATTTAAAAGCACTTAGAGGAATTCCTATTACACTAAAGGTTGTAGGGGTTATGCATATCACTATGCAGATGAAGAAATTTAAACAGCTGATTTTAGATTCTTTTGTGCCCTGACTTGTGACTTAATTTGAACCTGTGTGGGAAAGTTGACGTGAAAATGTACCAGCCCAGACATAAATTCACTCATCAGCATTTGACCATAATGATTGAGGATAATAGACAAGACTAATGATAATTTACTTGCCCGTCAAAAGAAATTCTCACCCCAGGCAGTGGGAAATTAGGACTTTGCAAGGCTGATTTAAGGTTAGTTATTGTGAATTCTTTCACTTTTTAATGTTCTATTATATTCTTTGTCTTATTTTTAAACAACCAATGCTTGCAACAATTGCTGCATTTGAAAATTGCTTTTCTCTGTAGTTGTTTTTATCTTTTGAATGGATGCTATTGACTTCTGTATTAATGTCCTAATGAACACATTAGGAATATTTTTCAAGACTGTTCAAGTTGCTAGGAAAATATCCATGGAAAATGGATAATTTCTTCTTTTTAACACTCCCCTGAACATAAAATTTTTGAAAACCTTTATTTTTATTTTGTTTGTCATTTGATACAACAGGGTCTGATGAAGAGAAAACTGTAGAACTTGTTGGCTGATATAGTTGATCTCTTGGTAATGGCTGCAAAATAGAAGTATTACTACTGTATTAGCAGAAAGTCACATTCTGAAAACTTGGACCTGAGCTTATTACCATGTGATGAAATTGTGATTCATTACAGGGCTCACTGGCATGAAAATGATCAAAATGTTTTCATGCCTCCTTTCTGCAAAGATTTCATTTTCAAACATTTTTATTTCATAACTAGTGTGAAATATCCATAGTAGTGGTTGGTGGTGGCTGGACTAAAAATACCAGTTCTGACTGGGGAAATGCACCAGGCAAATTTGCTTGGATCTTTAGATTAAGTGTCCTTGTTAATCCTAAAACTCATCACACTTAAATGTCACAGTCCAAAGTTTAGATCTCCAGTCTAGATTAGGTGTCTAAACACCCTCTGTGCTGCTCACCCCACTCGAGTCACTCTGAAAGGCTTTTCACCCCATTTAAAAACAGTTTGTGAGAGGGAGTGGGGTGATGGATGGCTCTGTAGAAGAGCCTGCCTCTTTCCATTCCTCCAGTCCCGAGGTTTGGTTCAGCCCCCGTCCAAGCCTTGCCAGTTCTTCCCATGGCATCTGTCACAGATGTTACTTCCTCTCTGTACATGCTCCTAGAACTCACTCCACACTCCATCCAGCATTTGGGGATATGGGAGAGGAAGGCTGAGTGTAAGAACCCACACTGTTCTGTGCACACACCTTACACGAGTTCATTTGACCAAGAGCCTCTTTAAACCGAGCCCTAGTGGATCCACTGCTCCGTGGAGATTCCCATATCCTCTGCCCTAGGAGAGACCATGTCAGCTTTGTCTTCTGTCACTGCTTTGTGTTTAATTCCACTGAGGAGTTAAACTCCTCTTCCCTGAGCCACTTTTGCAATAGGCTGCCCACATCTTAGCCAATAAGAGAAAGCTTTTATTTATAAGCCTGGTGCCAGCATCTGAACAACTTGGAAGGACTAAAATATCTCCTCAAACCTTCAGATACAAATCGTGCAACAATAAAAAATTCCCCAAAGTATGAAGTTAGTCATTTTGCTATTAAGTGCTCTATATATGTAAAGGACAGAAGACTGACTTTCTGGAAGGACTAACATCTTCCTGACAGATAAAATTGGCTGAGTTTGTCTATTCCCTACCTTAATGGATGACACCTGTAAAAAAAGTAAATCTATTTTTAATGGGATAGTCCCTAAATGACCCAATTTCAGGAAGAGTGCACTTTCATGAATATTTATTTAATATGAAAACACTAAAGTAAACAAGAAACTACATGCTATAAATAAAAAGAGCCCAGAGGGTCAAACAGTGATAGACTGTATGATATGAAAGCTAATTTTGTATTGCTTTATGCACTGTGTTAGCAAAACAGATCCCAGTGCATGGCTGCTGCTCACGATGGCAGTCAAGAGGTCTTTGTTACCTTTGCACAGGCAGCTTCTGTGCACTGAGAAGGGCTTGAAGCAGATACCATGTTTTAAACATACATTCTTGTATGTTTTCTGTGAAAAAACCCTCCAATTTTCTTCTGTCCTTCTTTAAAATTCTTAACATTCATTGTCAGTATGGGTTGCCATTCCAATTTAGAATGTGTTTGTATGGGAGGTGCTTTTGAGAGGGCATGCAGAGACAAGTCCCTGGTTATCTTCCAGATTCTTGTTAGTCAATTTAATTCCATCTAGGTCTTCCTATTTAGTGCAGACTTTTTTTTCCTGTGGGAAAACAATAGCTGATGTTCTATAGGGTGTCCTTAGGAGGTGAAACTAATAGCACTGGACAGCATGTGGGGAAATGCAATTATTATGTTCCAAACACTTATAAATGTATTGACAAAATAATTGGCAGAGTGTATCTAGTCTTATTCAACTCTCGCCCCCATCAGATGAGTTATGTAGGCCCACGTGTCATGTTTATATTTTCTTAGGCTTGACATTTTTGTGTGCAGTTTATTTCTAAATATATTGTATCACTAGGGTTTGAAGGTGAAAGGACCTTGAAGTAGGCCACCAAGTGCTGTCATCATATGCACTGGAACTGGATATTTACTCTGTGTGTACTATGCTTAACCTGGAAGGAAGTGATCTAGGTAATGAGAAGAGCAGCACTGGAGCAGAATGAAAAATCCTACTTGGATATTCATGCCTTTTTCAAAGGCAAGTTCAGAATAATTTAAAATAACAATTATTTTATTAAGCTTTATCATAAAACTGTATTGTAGCCAGAAACCCAACATATCTAACCTCCTTATCTTTACTTGAATTATAAGCAGTTATATTTGAGAGATTGCTATAAAATGTTTTAAGTTTTAATGTAAATTTAGCTCTTTTTTATGTATCTAAGGGCCAATATACCTCATACATGACCAATTTTTAATATAAAGCTTTATTCATTCAATCATATGTAGTTAGTATTTCTCTGTGTTTTCTTAATAAGAAGAATATACCTTCATTTATGGAACACTCAGCATTTGAGGCTGAGCAACATGTGATACCACTTTTTTTTTTTTTGTTGTTTTTTAAGCAACACCAAATCATCACTCTTTTGGATTTAAAAAATACCAGTTTGAATGACAACATTTATAGGAAGTGTGTGAGAACTGCTTTCCTACACAGAGACAAGCTATAGCCAAACCATCTGGTTCCAGTGAGACAGTAACTTGTGAACCCACTAAATTCTTGTAGGTTCTCTGTAGCTGACTGTCCTGTGAGACTTTCCTTGCAGTAAACAAGATATTGCCAATTAGGGTATCATTGCTAACCTACTGCATGCAAGCTAAAGATCTCCACAGTATTTGTGGGAAGCCACTCTCCACAGAGCCTGGCTGGAGCCACCCATGGGAGATTGGTTTTCTCCTTGCTGAGGACCAATTCCTTGTCCAGGTTATTTTAGTAACCACATAAAGCAGCAAATGTTGTCATTTTTGTCTTACCTTGAGGATAGAGAGTGCTTTACACGCTGTTCTCCACATTTCTAAAATTGCAGGAGGTGCAGGAAGAAGACACATTTTAAGAGCTGGAGAAAATGCTTTATAGTGGGAGATTTAAATAGCTCAATCTGTTTATCTTATGAAAAGAAGATTGATAGGTAACATGATTACAGTGTGCAAGTAAATTCACAGGAAGAAAATATGGGGTATTAAAAAGCTTTTTTTTATTCAAGCTCAGAACCTTGTTAGAAACTAATGCTGGAATCTTAAACCAGATAAAACAAGTGGGAATGAGGTGCAAATTCTTACTGATCAGAATCATTGTCTGCTGGAGCACACTCTGAAATTGAGGCTCCATGTCCTGTGGTACCTTTGAAAAGGGACTCTATGCCCTGGCTAAAACGGTGTAATTGTATTAAATAAGAGGGTGAGTGGCACATTTAATGACCTATGAGCTTCAGGGACATATCCTGAACATTTTATGAATACTTCTCTTTCCCCTTAAAACTATGAAATGCCAAAACTCTCTTCTGTTGGAGACATATTGAGCCCAAATGCTGAGTTTGTAAAAAACACTTATGCACATGCTGAACCTTAATGGATTCCAAGATGATCAAAAACAAAACAAAAAAAAAAGGGAATTAGAGAATTTAATATTTGCCAGGAATTTTAATATAGTTTTCACATGATGTTTTACAGCTAGGATTCTCATGCTGAGGTTCACTGCTAGTCTGCTCACCTCTTGCAGCTGGGCATTTGCAGAGAGCCTTGTTTCTTTGTTTTCCCCTAGCAACATGCTTTAAAAGAAAAGACAGAATACTCTTTGACTTCACTGAAGTCAAAGGCAAAACTCCAACAAGCTGTGACAGGGCTAAGATGTCACCTTAATATTAAGCTAAAACTTCTGTCTTGATATGCACAATGCTTGTACTTCTCACAAAGATTTTAAGATTTTCTAGCTTTGCAGATGGAAGGCCTCGGACTGCACAGTTGTGAATGAAAGGAAGGGTAGATTATGAGATTATTTCTGTGAATACAAGATGGATTACTATGAAAAATATTATGGGATTTTGTTTTGCAGCATCAGAGTTTATACCTATTGTCATTTTATTGTTGTAAGGTCAAGGTAGCACATTGTAAAGTAGGACCACATAGGAAAAAACTTTACGTTGGAACATTTGCTAGGTCTCCATGCACATTATGAATATTTTATTTTAAAAAATCAACAAAATAAGAGAATTACTCTTTCTTGTTTTACCAGTGTACAACTTTTTCCTAGACTGCTGCCAGTTTTTTCATTTTCAAGTCCCTTTTCCCCGTCCTTTCTGTCGCACATGCTAATCCCCCTTTTTATAACAACGTCTCTGAGTGATTCATTTGTGACAGTCACAGAAGCATGCACTCCAACACCCACACGCAGGTAAATCTGCTGCGGTGATATATTTTAATTACAGATTTAGTCAGAAGTAATTAAGGTTTTATGTCACAGGGATAGCGGAGAGTTTTAAAAATTCATGTGGTTTCAGTCTTTGTGAGCGCGCAGTTTGTGACACAAAGGCTTGCAAAACAGGAACGATCCCTTAGTGCTGTTAGATTAATTAATAGAAAGAGAATAAACTTAATGGGGCTAGAAAAGTGCAAAAAATTGTGGTTTTTCCACTGTATATCACACAGATGGAATGGTCGTCCTGGGATTGCGGCGGGGGACAGTAATTGCATTTTAATTACAGTGCTGATGGCTTCTGCTTCCTACCAGATGGAAGGCCCTTTTAAAATAGAGGCACAATAGCAAGCCTCTGCTTATTTTCTCTTCTGATGCTGGCTAACATATAGTGACACAAGACAAAAGCTATCATGGTATGGTTTGATCAGAAAGACTTTATTCAGTGCTATAATACTTCATAGTAGGAAGAAAATCCATTCTCTGCCAACATTAAAAAGGCTTTTCTTCTGTCTAGAAACTAAAATGGAAATATGCAGGGAACTACCTACTACTTTTATTAGTAACAATCATAGTTAATCACGTTGTTGCTAGGTTGATAATATTTATAGAAGAATAGAGAGATAGCTGAGACTTCCTTTGTTTAGAATGCTTAGCAAAGATGATTTTCAGGATGGAGCTATGCAGCACAAGGCACAGGTTAGATTGAAGTTAAAAGATGCAAAGATTCCTCTGTAATGTCCTTTATTTTACAGATATTATTGGGAGTTAGCAAACATAAAAGTGCTGATTATTGAGAAACTGATGTTGCAGAGACGGGTCAGATCTGTAAATAGTGTGAAAATTACATTCAAAGCCATTAAATTACATTAAGAAGCATACCTTTGTAGATGCACATACAGTATTCATAAGTGAATAAATGAATTATATTTAATAATATTTCACCTTTTTGTCATAGTTTAACTGCTTCATGTATTAGTTTACTTCAGCAAGATGCCCTTCCACTGTCATTGCATCTTTGAGACAATAGCCCCTGTTATGTTTTTATTGTAAAGCTATATATCAGAATCTTTTATTTGTGCTTTGAGTCTTAAAAAAGTGCAGGTACCAATAAATAAATTTGCTTCATAGTTAATGTATAACTGATTTATTAATCAACTTCTTTGTGCCAAGGGTCACTCTCTGTAATTTTTATGGAAGAAATGCAGTGGTTACCATGCTTTAATGGTACTATTATTTAATACTTGTAATAATTAATAAAAATTAGCACACTGTAGCTCAGAAAGATGTGACTTCTAGTGCTAGGCTGCCAGCAGCTCAGCTGCCTCTTGGGCAGTTTCCAGTTGACCCACTGGAGCTGTCTCTGTGTTGTCAAGGATGTGCTCAAAAAACCCCTGAGCAGGCAGCCCAAGGTTCTTCCTTGGAGAATGGGAAGATGGAGGGGACTGGGGAGGGCCCTTGGAAGGGTCCAGACAAAGGATTTGTGTTGTCCCTGCTCTGACTCTCTGGAATTTGAATACTGGTAATAGTGGGGTATCTCCAGTTGGATTATTCTTCATTAAAATATATTTGCATAAGTGTTTATGCAAACAGTATTTTGGTGGGCCATTAACACACCCATAAATTTCTTTCATAACAAATTTAAGTCTAATTTTTAACTGCTACGGTCCAAAAGGTCACTTTGATTATTGCATTAAAGGTTCAAAAAAAATGAATTAAAAAACCAAAGAAGTGAAAACCCAAGTGAAATATTTAGTGCTTTCCTCACTTGGGTTTTCATGAGATTGTAATCAGTTAATATTTTGTAATCAGTTAAAGTGGGAGGGCCTGCAAACCCATTGAAAGAAGGTCTAAGTATTCCAAGTGATCTTGACAGAACTGCAGAAATGATCCAGTGACAAGACCAAAGTGTTACTTTTAGGAAGGAAAAATAAACCTTGAGTACAAAATGTAAAGTCACTGATTAGGGAGTTGCACTATCTGAAAGTACGAGGGCGATAGAGAAATAAAAACTAAATTTGAATTATTGCAATTGAATGGCAAAACAGGATGTATTTTTCTGTGATATGTAATTAGGAGTGTTGTGTTTAAGACATGAGATAATTATTACAATTTCCCTCAGGCTGGTGATGTTGAAATGGATAACATCTCTTGCTTTAGGATTTACTTCATGAAATATACAGGTAACCTGATGAAATTTTGGAGGAGGGCAGTCTAAAGATACAGTGAACAGTGGTTCTTCATATTTTCATGTCACAGAATTTTAACCACAGCAAAAGATTTAAATTAGATTGTAAGGAGCTTTTCTAAGTACAGAATTAGTGAATGGAACAGACTGTCTGGGTTGTGAAGCCTCTTTCATTAGAGATTTAGATAAAAACATTCTCATGGTGAGGGATGTGTGATCAAGATGAAATCACAGGGATGTGGATGGAAAATATCTGAGTAGTTTTGGTCTTTGTCAGTGTTTATCATAATTTTCTCTTACGGTCTTGCAATTACCCCTCATGGTTATTTCAGCTCTTCTTTACTGTGGTTCTTGGATGTTTGGTCTTGTGCTCTTCCTCTAACTACCTGGGTATTTTTATATTTCTGTAAAAATGTAGATCGACAACAGCAAAAGCAAGTTTCATATGGGACAAAACCCATTCTTAAAATCAGATATGAAATTTTCAAGTACTGAAAATTAGGTTTTCATTGAGAGTTTGTGAAGGTGTTACAAAGTGTGAGTTTCATGTTGGAGCAGCTTAAAATTTGTATGCAAAATTTTTTGTACTTCACATTCAATTCAGAAAAGCACTCATTTGTTGAAGTCAAGAAAAAAATTGCAAAAGTAATAAAGACATGGCAAATTATTATGTGAAGCCATGGTGCAGCAAGAGAAAATGCCTGCTGAAAGGTATAAATAGGTGTGCTGACATCAAATTTAGTGAATCATTTGGTTAAATGCTCCCCTGGGTAAGAATTGATTAAATAATACCTAAGATTGGGAAAGGTACCTGGTGATGCCCTGTAAATATTTAAAAGTAAGGGGGAGTATTTTGAGACTGTATGGGAAACTATTAAAAACTAATGGACGGAAATAAAATACTACCTTTGTGCAATTTCAGGAAGTTAAAATATCCAAATACACTTGAGGATGATGATTTGATCATGAGATCAATACACTTTACAATAGTTTTCCAGGACTAGTAGTGCATAAAAACATGAAGGTCATAGTACGAGGTCAGAAAAAATGTCTGTCTATAACAGTCTCTTCTGGGCACCAGCAGATGCTTGAATTAGAAAATAAAAGTAGGTGAGACTAAATAGCAGCTACACTAATTAACATTTAAAAAACAGAAACAAACATTAGTAGAATGTACCATTGTGAGAACAATGCAGCACTAATTATTGGAAGAGGGAACATGAGTTGTTTTTTCCTTCTCCAATTTCAAAACATCTGTCTTAGGAAATGTGATTTCATCATGATAAAAAACCATGAAAATTATGTGGAGTGGCTAAGAACTTACCAGCATCAAGTATTCCCTCCTTACTTAAAGAGGTTTTTACAGGTATATTACTTCAGGCATTAGAATTATAAAATTTCTCTCACTCTTATTCACAGTCTAGAGAGGACAAAGATGGCTTTAAACCTGCAAGAATTAATATACAATTCTGTGTGTGAAATTTGCTATTGGCCATCACAGCACTTGTAAGCACTTCATAAAATAAATGTCTGATGTTTTCAGTACTTCTGGGCTGAAAAAATTACCACAATCTGGTCTCTAATTTTCAAAATGTAAAATGATATTTCCTGTTATTCTAAGGTAGGGTGCTCTAGCACAAGAAATATTTAGATCCCAAAGGACCATGGCAACATCAGCTGAGGTGCTGGACATTTGTATAAAATATCTATTTTAATTGTTCTATTGTGTTTCAAATAATAAATAAGATTAATCTTTCTAGCACAGTAATAGGTGCTATAGAAATTAGTAAAAAGAAACAAATATTTGACATGTGTATATCCATATTTAGGCAAATTGATGATTTCTGGCACTGTTATAAAATTCTACACTGTAGGGAAAGTTTGCCAGCAAGGAACAGAAGGAGTATTGACTTTTTACTATAATGACATTTCTGTCAAATTAATTATAAACTTGGGAAATATTAATCTAATTGAAATAATACTGCTAAAAGAAATATCAGTTAGGTTTTTTTTATTTTCCTGACACTTCAGTGGTTCACAAAACTTGAAGGATACGAATACAAGAGTATTAGAGAAAATAATTGCTATTATTATAATCATTTGCATGAATATTATTGAAAAGTATTAAAATGTCTATTCATGTCTATTAAATGTCTATTAATGTCTATTAAAACTCCAGCTGACAGCAATGGAAGAAATTTATCTTTAATAAAGAATAATAAATAAAGAATCAATTTAAATAATAAAGAAAATAATGAGCAAAGCAGTAATAAAGAAATATTTATATGATCATTATTAATTTATTATCAAACACAAATTGATCAGCAGTCTATCATATTGTAAACTTTTCATGACACAAAAAGTGGCAATAACCAAATTAAAATGAGATTCACCTGCCTATCATGTGTGTTTTTTCCAAACTAAAGAGTGTTCTAAAATAGATTACATAATTTAAATTAAAGAAAATATGAAATACTGCAGGATTCTATATGGTATTGCACCACAGGAAGGATAGACACTCTTTGCCAGGTTAGTGAAGGCTGGAGGTAGATGCATAAACCCAGCTCATGCTCTGCTGGACTGGGCTAAATCCAGGCCAAAGCCAAAACCTGAGGGAAAGCTGGGGAGCTGATGGGTGCTCAGCATTTATTGAGCACAGGATTTAAGTGTAGAATGGTAAAAATGAGCACCTCTATTAAAGCACAATAGACACACAGAAATTGGAAGACTTTGACAAAAGTCAGTGACAGCACCTTGTTTGTACCTTTGTGCCTTTAGTGAAGGCAGTGATCTGAAAACCCTGAGCTGGGTTCTTGATGCTGTTTTCTTTCAGGTGCAGAAATTAAATTTGGTGCATCTGAAAAGTGTGACAATGAGAGCTCTTGAACCAAAAAGGTTCCCTCGAATATTCGTGGCATCTTCTGGTTTTCATGTGAACACTGACTTAGCAGGCTCCTGGAAGTGGCTGAAGCAGTGTTTGTCACCTTATTTCATATTGGCTGTCGAGACAATGGCCTCACAGGCACTGGGAAAGGATGTTGTTTAGACTGAGCTGAATAAGTGGTTGATTCCTTAATCAGATATTTTAGTTATTCACCACACCTGGATCTTTCAAAGGGTTGTTAACTGAATTATATGGCATGATACAAACGTATATAACTGAATTATTATCCGAGGGACATGGCGTGATCTCCTCTTGCCCAGTGCCATGCACAATCTACTGACAGTTTCTTGGGGGATAGACTGAAATCTTTCTGTGCACCATGAGAAAACCACAGAGCTCCTCCATGGCTGTCACTGCATATTCATTCCCACCCAAGCCCTGCATATGTTAGGTTACACTTCTGCAAGAGGGCTGCCTCGGGCACCGCAGTGCTCGCTGTCAGCCCCAGCCCTGCTCCTCTGGGTGTATCTTCCTTACTGGAAACTCCCAAGGAAAAGAGAGGGGCAGAGGAAGGAAACCTCTGGGGAGCCCCAGTGCCACAGGGTCAGCACAACTGGGCTTCCAGACCTGGATCCTTCTGCATCAGGGCACCTCTGGATCCGTGAAAAGGGACATGGATTTCACTTTAGACAGATGCTGGATGTGGTAAGCATTAACAATTGATGCTTTTCTCCACAAGTGGTCTGAAAAGGGTTTGAAGCATAATGTCTTAATGCATAAACAATCCTGACAGGTCCTGTTGTTGGCTCAAGGCTGCTTTGGGCCTAACAAACTGGTTGGCTGACTCTTAAATATTGGAATGGGCTTTCTATGCTGCAACTCTATTAGATTCAGGGAGGGTTGAGGTATCTAGAACCTGACTCATTTCTCTGCAGGTTCTGTATCTCACCATGTGAAAAAAATTCTACCACCAGTGAAAACAGCATGAAGCTTGTTTTCTGTGAGATTTACAAGATGGAAAATAATTGGTGCTGCTTTTGTATTAACAACTTTCTCATGAGAGACAGTTAGTATTCGCAGGAAAAATTTGCTTTTTCTGCCTTTGAGTGGGTGGGTAATACTAAAGCATTTTAGGTCTGGTTGTTAACTAGAGAATAAAATTAACCCCACTTTAAATTCTTTGCTGTATTCCAGAGTTGGATGTTGGAAGCAGAGCTCTTTTGCAGCAGTGGCATGCTGTGACTGAGATCTGCACTCACCCCTTACCTCAAGTCTTGTTAATCTGGGCTTTCTAAAAATATAAATGTGCTTGATTATCTATCCCTGCTCAGACTTAGCTTTCTGCAGTCTCTCCTAAATTGCAACTCTTGCTCTGGAAGGGCTTTGTCTGTGTAAAGATGCAAAGTGGTTTGGAATGGAATGGTTTTAAACGTTATTGAAACCTCTGGATGACACATTATAGAGAGCTGTATTCCAATTGTGTGGCAGTATTAACTCCACACTTAGATCAAACTCTTGGTTGTTTGGCATAAAATTTGGTTACCAACCTGGTTTTCTCTTTGCATAAAATGTATGGCTGTGCTATGACTACATGTTGTTTGCTTTAATTGTCTTCATCACATAGTTAAGATAGTGTAAGAGTTACTCAGAAATGTCTCTCTTTTTTAGAAATGTATTTATTTAGGTGTTCATTTGCAAGTTCTCTGTATGTTGATCCATCACTGAAGCACACAACCCTTGTGTAAATGCAGCCTACATAAATAATACTGTAAATATATAAACCACATTTATCAGAGAGTAGCTAAATGAACCCTGCATAATAAGAAAGTGATAAACTACTTTGTATTAATTGCTAAAAGCAGTGATTCTATTTGACAGAGCACTGAACTGAAACTTAGGAGATCATATTCACTGGCCAGAGCAAATTTGCTTATCAACTTGCTTCATTTTCCACATCTATATAATGGGAAAAATGTTATTGACTTGCTTTTTAAAGCAGTGCCAGGATTTAATACTGAATCATGCCATATATGAGATATGTATTGTTTATAATCTACTGAACAGAGAAATACAAAACCAAAGTGACTCTTTGTCTCTAGAAACTATTTGGAGTAAGGATTTGCAAGCCTTCAGGAGAGAGAATTCCAGATTTATGGCCTTAAAAAGCACTGATAAAATGTGGTGTGTCTAAATGGGGAAATCAACAACAGGGACTACACAGGAACGATGTCCATGATAAGACAAAGAGAGAGGACTGGAGCTCTGTACCTGAGTTGCTTTTGATTTATTTTTCAGTCCACACAAGAAGTGTTCCATTATATAAATAATATTTAACTTCCATGCAGCTTCTGGAAGTTTTAACTCTTGACTATATTTCGATTTACTTGTGGCAGATAATTCCAGTGTGCATGTTTGTATTGCAAACACAGGGGTTTTATTGCTTCTTTGAGCAACAGAGTAGTCTGTTCTGCACAGATTTAGTTCCAAACCCAGGTATTTCCTGGGCTGTACATCAGTTCCCTGCCACTCAGCCCGATGTCCTGGCCCACTCAGTCAGGGTGGTTGTTTTGCCATCTTCCACAGCACATCTCAACAGGCTTGATGAACACAGGCAAAATGGAAATTATGGTTATGGAAGGCCATGGAAGTTTCCTTTCCTGCCCAGAACAGCTTTCTTATTCTTTGACACTTCCTGTTTGAATTCTGTTCTTCCTTAGTTTCCCGAGGCCCTTTATACACCAATCCATCATGTCAACAGTTTTCTGGTGTGATTGAATGAAAATATATTCATGTAGGTCAGCTTCTTGGAATACAAAATACAAGAAATAGAAATAAAATTAAGCCTGATTACAGTTCCTCTTAAATAACATTCTCCCTACAGTTTCTCTAGAGTACATGCCTCTTTCAATTTTTGTTATGGTTGATTAATCAGTATTTTCTTAGAAAATTCTTAAAGGAATTTGTTTTATTAAAAAAAATTCTTAAAATAGTTTAATGATTCTTTATAGAGAAGCTTCTATTCAGTCACACTTTTTTGGGGACATAGAACTGTTTTTATCTCAAAGACTGCAGATGCATTTACACTTCATGGCCAGAGTGTTTCTTTATAGACTGCTTCTGTTCTTGACTATCTCATCTTCCCATTAAATAATATTTATTACCATGAATGCTTGTAGAGGAGCTTTTCAACTGTGAGGAGTATCTAAGGAAAGAGAAGAAAAAAAATTACTATTATTATTACAATACAAATGACAATTATTCAGTACACATCTATAATAAAATGTGTAAAGAAAGGTGACTTTTTTTGTGTGAGGAGCAGTCTACAAACTTAGCCTTCATTACACCATCATGTCTACAACAATGTTGCAGTAAAATGTTCATTTAGTGTTTATGCAGAAAAAAAAAAATCACCAATTAAGTTGTAGCCAGGGTCAGTGAGATGAAAGAAAAATGTGAGAGAAATACTTTGTATTAAATAGAAGTTGTAAGCACCAGTCTACAGTTTTGTCACGGTTCAGCTTGTATTTAATTTCTTCCCCTCTTATTTTTGGAATAGTAAATTATTTGATGCCAGGTACCTTGGTTCATGTCCTATATCCAAATATATCAACACTTCTTTCCTGGAATTTGACATAGTTCTGGAATCAAAGAGTGAACCCCAGTATTTCAGCATTTATTAGGGATTACTGTGTATGTGTGATGAATTTTGTCTTGCTGGATGGAGTGATGAATATTTGAGTCAATATGCATATGAGATAGGTTATTCGTATGCACTGGTTCATATGCAGAACTATAATTCAAGCTCATTTCTTGACTTCCCTGCATTAAAATTCTCAACCACAGTGTTTCATTAATGGGTTTATTGCCCTAATAAGTTTCAGTGAACCTCAGGAAAAGAATAGAAACTGTCATACGTAGATTTTAAAAGTTTAGATATAAAAATCTGTAGTTAAAATATCTAATTATTGCAGTACTGTGTGCCTTGCAGACTGTAAGGGGTGTAGAGAAGTGCATTTAAGGCAGTGCTGCAGAAAAGACTGATAATCTCTTAGCAGAGGTTCCAAGTGATACATCCATTATTATTAGAAATAGGCTGGGGTCAAATTTCCAGAGCAGTCTAGCTCATCAAGGGCTGAGAAAAAAAATCTATATCTTATTTCTGAATACAATTAACACATCCTTACTCATTATCGCCAAAGTGAAGTCTGGAAGAGAAAGGACAATATGATGCAACCTCCTGAGAGGAAGCACAAATCTAAAATGACCTCTTAGACTTAAGAAGTGCAGACTTTTGTCTGTTTGGGGACCTGCCTGGAAGGATCCCATGGGTTACAGCCCTGGAGGAAAGAGGGGTCCTGATTTTGAAGGAATCATCTATCCTGATGAGAAAGATATCAGATAAAGACAACAGGAGTCCTGCATGGATGGACAAGTTGGTCCTGAAAAAGCTCAAATGTGAAAAGAAAATATACAAGAGATGGAAGGAGGGTAGGTGACCTGGAAAAAGTAGAGAGACTCTGTTTGAACATGCAGGGTAGGGTTAAGGAGGCCAAAGCCCATCTGGATTTGGATTTGTCTAGGGACTTGGAGGGAAACAAGAAACTTATCTGTAAGTACTTCATCTGTAAAAGGAAGACAAGAGAAATTGTGGGCTCACTGCTAAGTGAGAGAGGCAGTGTGGTGATACAACACACAGGGAAGGAACAGGAATTTTGACCAACTTCTCAGTGTTTTTTGGTCAGACTGCTTCTCAAGACTCTCAGTTCCCGCAAAGCAACGTAAAGTCTGGAGCATGGAAGGCTTAACCTTGATGGAGGAGGCTGAAGTGAAGGAAAACTTCAATAAAGTAGATTGTCAGGGAAGTGGATCTAATCAATGTGCATAAATATCTGTTGGGAGCTGCAAAGAAGACAGAGCTGGTGGTGCACACCTGGTGCAGCTCAGTTTGCAGACTGAGATTCAGACTGAGCCCTGGGTGGGAGCCCGAGACAAGAGGCCGTGAAGTGCCAACCTTTGGTTAACAGAGAGCACGAGGTGACACCTTTCACAAGGGACACATCCAGGTGAGGGGACCCTATGAGCCATGGCAGGAGCAGGGGACTCAGGAGGGAGTGTGGACCTGCAAGGGTATAATTTATTTTTATTTTTTTTAAAATTTTTTTACTGTAAGTCTAATGGAACACTGCAATGACTTGCCCTGAGAGGGTATGGCGTGTCTGTCTCTGAAGATATTAAAAACTTGTCAGGACATGGTCCTGAACAGCCTGCTTCAGTTCACACTGCTCAAGCAAGAACGTTGGACAAGGCAACCTGCAGAGATCTGTTCCAAACTCAACTTTTCTGTGATTTTGTAAATATAAAAGAAAGTACATTTTGCATCAGAAAGAGCAGTATTTAAGCATTTCCCAGCTAACAAATCCCTTAATCAAAGAAAATGGACTATTATTCTTTTGTAAATGCTCACCCAGAATAAGAAAAAGGACTGTTCTTAAGAACATTAACTGATGACCTCTTCTTTCTTTATTGTAATTTGTGATAATATGGGATGGTGTTAATGCCTTGAAAATGACAGTGCATTGAAAGAATGCTTTGCATAATTTTATAATTTAAGCAGTAGTAGAGATTTTGTTTCAGTTCACTCACATCCAGAATTTGCATGCATGTTATGAAATAAATACTAGTAAATACTAAATATATTCTTCGTCTGCTCTTCAAAGCATGGCTTCCCTTAAGCACATGCTCTTCCTAGCATGTTATCTCTTCCTTGAAACACTATTAACATGAACAAAAATTTGATATGATCAGTAATCACAATCAATTATTTGATTAGTCTTTAATACAGATTACATTAAGAGTCATGTACGGTTACATTGCCAATAATAAACATTTATAGCAATTATTTATATGAAATATCCATACTGTGCTCCCATACTGCATTTTTCATTAGGTTCCCCACAGAAATGAGACAGTAAACATAAAGTTCAAAAATTCGTAACATTTTTTTATTATAAAGCATTCAAGGACCTTCAGCATTTTGACTATGTTAAAACACTCTGTCAGTTCTCTGTGAGGTTACTAAGATTAATTGCCTTTTCTGTGTTTCAAAGAGCTTCAAATGTACTCAGTCGGAATGTGAATTTTCTGTATTTTCATGCTTGTTGCACAACAGTAAAACAAGCTATTTTGTCCACTATGCATAAATTTCAAAGTTTATAATAAATCCTAATGTTTTCATATCTCAAATAAAAGCTGGGGACAGGGAGTAGAACAGGGAAGTCAGTGGATGGTGAGGGAGTCTGATTTCCTCTTCCCTTTTTCCTGCAGTGCATATGGTAGTTTCTGTAACTGTGGACCTGAGAAATTGGATGGGAATAGTGCTGCTAAGAGGAGGGATCTCTGATTTTTTTTCTTAGCATCTCTGTGTTGGTCCTCATGCCAATTTCACCACACAGAAACTGAAGACAGGATATTTGCTTTGCTTATATTGGTTGCAGGCATCTAACTTGCTTGTTTGACAAGTTGAAGAAAAATGTGCATGAATAATACAATTCTAGAAGACATTAATGGTTTTTAATTCATCTCACTTAAAGTTCAGTTTTTGTTTTTTATATTGTTAGAAATATTTACACATTACAAATATTTTGGCACACAATTTTAGGGACATTTTGGTTCTTGACTCATTGAAATAAGTGGGAATTAGGAAGTCAGCAAGTCTTTGCAAAGCTAACTTTAAATCCTCAATAATTCTTGTATGGTAGGATAAAAACAGTAACTACAGAAAGTAAAGGTCAAAAAACCCCTATAATAACTATAACAATAACAACAGAAATTCAGGTCCAAATGCTGCTTTTATTTATCTCCTGTGCAGTAGAAGTTAAGAAATTGGATAGTGGTCAAGCCTTTAATTCTTTTAAGTCATAAAAAGTACATGAGCTGATGAAGATCTTGCAGAAAAATTCCACTGCCTTGTTGTATTAGAATTGACTGAATCCCAGCTCTTGTGCTTGAACCATTGGTCATATTGCCCCATTCAAACGATGGAAGCACTGTGATTAATTAAATCAATTACTTGGCATCTCAGTCTGGAGGCTGGGGACAAGGAAGCCTCAGCTGGGTCTGTAGATGCCATTGCTGAATTGCCAGAAACGTTTTTGCCATTTCCTTTTATTGAGGCCTGATAAGCTAATGCTTCTACTCTCTTGAAAACTTGTAATCAGTAACAGAGCAATGTTTTAGAGTATAAATAGCATGAATTGGGCTCTGTGTGTTTGTGTCAGTGTAACACCATCACAGAACACCAGGCCATGCAGAGTCCTGCAGGATTTGGTGTTAGAGTCACCAATTATTTCTGGCTGTTCCACAGTGAAGTGCAATATTTTCCCTCTGTACTTAGTTTAGGCACTGAGAACAAGATTGTGTTTCTGTCAGAAGCTGGTGGGTGATTCACTAGAGATAGAGGCAAGGGAGAAGCTTTCCTCTCTTTTTCAGAGGTTGTACCTGTGATCATATAAGCATCTGAGCCCGGTTTAATCTCAGACCTAGTTAGGCCAAGCAGTGCAGTCTCCACAAATACATCAAAGTGAGCCTGGCTGTATTATATTTTTTAATCACTTGGAGAAAAGTGATTAAAAAGTTCATCTACAAACTGCTTTTTGCTGTTTGAGATGCAGGCAGGAAGAGCCCAGCTTGTCATTCAAACACCAGGCCGTGTTTACCTGGCTAGCAGTAAGACTAATCATCACTTTAACAGTAATTTAAACAATTAGATATGGACATGGCAGAAAGGAAATGAACATGGAGATCTATAACACTGTATTTGCCACACTTTTCTGCTGTGTGGGTATACTCTGAAAACCAGCAGAAGATGGCTTATGGTAGTCAAGGGTTACTCTTCACATTGTAAAACACTGGAGAAAAAATTTAAAGCAAAGTTATTTCTTCGAAACCTAGTGGGAGTGCAAAGGAGGAAACTTCCTGTTGTGCTGAGATGCTGTGAAATGCATCACATTTCAAAACACTACCATCTTTTCTATACTTTAAACCCACCATACTTACTAAAAAAAGAAGGCAAAAGTTTCAGTATCTCACATGTATGTTAGGCTGCCTGCAGTTTTAATTTAACTGTATGATGGGATACTGATTTTTTTCCACCAGGGAAGAAAAGGTTAAACAGTTGGTTTTGAGAGATGATTATTTGAAAGTCATGACAACACTGGGAGAGTAGGGATTTGCAACTAAATGACACAAATAAAGGGTGGGGAAGGCAGAGGATTAGAAGTGTGGAGTGTTCTGCTTTTACAGTTTTTAGAGTGAAGGTTTAGTGACTTTTTTGAGACTGTGAGGGCTTGGGGATGGTGGGAACTCTTGCAGAGATAAGACAATGTTCTGTCTTTTAAATGGTGACTCACTTGAGGATTCTGATTAAAAGCCCATAATTGATAAAAGGAAAAGATATGCAAAATGGAGGTAGGACAAGCACTGGATACAGACTGGATTTCAGCATCTCTGAAAAGTGTGAGGATTGGCTCTGGTCTGCTGGGGAGCTGGAGGGTTGCTGTGCTGTGGGCTGCCCAAGCAGCCTGCCTTGTGAGCATGCACTGCTCTACAATCTTTAAATATGTAATCTCACATTGCTTTCACATAAGAGATAAGAATTTAATGAGCAGTGATCCAGTATTTTGTTTTATGGTGTTCGGTGTGTGGTCCCAGGCTGCAGTATAGGCTGTTTACTATATGCTATTTAAATGCTGTGCTGAAGGCAGAATAATTAACTTCCTCATGGGCTTTTCTATAGCACACATTGTGGTGAGATTGGAGTGTCTTACAATGTGAAATAAATTGCCACCTTAATGCATGTCTGTTGATGAGAGACTATTTCTGCTCTCAAGCACAGACAAATGTCAGGTATATTGTATGTGCCCAGTTTGAAACATCTGAGACTTGATTTTTGTGTGTACTCACCAGTATACAATACTTCATTTGATGTATAGTCCCTATTTTCTCCAGTTGCAGCTGAGACTATTCAACCATTCCACAACTCTGCAACCGAAAAGCTGAAATAAATAGGGAACACCTGTGAGAATCCCCCCTTTGAGCTGCTGTCAGTGTGTTTGAAATTTCTGGTAGAGAAAAGCATTATGTGTGGCTGTACTTTTATATAAGTGGGATCTTGTGTGCTCCTGCTGTCATGTTTAGACTTAGATGCAGTGGTTTACAATGCTCCGAGGAACCTCATCTTTACTAAGCTGGGACAGGTGAGTAAAATGAGAGAAAAACTTTCAAAATTGCTCAACAACGTAGACTCCTGTTTTCAAAAGCACATAACTTGTTTATGAGCTTTGGTGCTTTCAGCAAATAGCTTTCTCTTTTATTCCATAATAAAGAAGATGAAATAATAACTATATCACTGTTATAGGAAAAAAATTCTAATTTGAAAGTGCTCTGCATGTAACTTTTAGCAGTGCTCCAAAATTTAGTTGAAAGCTGTTAAAGAAGCATATCTGAATTAAATAAATGCAATATATCTGCCTTGTGAACAACGTATAATGATAATTTATCTATTATGTCATAATCTTTAGAGAAAAGGAATGCTTCTTGAGAAAACATCATTAACTTTATTGCTGCTAGCAGCACCAGAAATTTTCAGTCTCATATTCTCACCTAGAACACTCAAGCAAATCAGCTTTTCTGAGAGAGGAGAATACTTGACTTAGAAAAACAAGTTTATGACTTAAAAGTGAATGTTTCACACCATTTTAAACTCCACACTGAATATATACTACAGAGTGAAGACCTAATAATACAGGCCACCAGGAGTATAGCAACACTGCAGTGTTTAAAACTGATTATTTCTTAAATTGCTGCGTGTAATCGAGTGTATTAACATTGATTACTGCTGACAGCCTAATAGAAAGAAGATATAAAAAAGTGCTTCAAAAAGATGCATAGCAAAGGATAAAACAGTACAAGCAATACCACTTGTGAAGCTGAAGAACATTTTCATAATTAGTGACTAATTTGTGTGATGCATAATGTAAAAATGTGCTTGATTTTAATTCTCTTTATATAGTTTCTTTTTTTCTCTATTCCTAATTTCATGTGCTTGTCATTGCCCTTATATTCTTCTAGTTACTGTAATACTTCTCTGAGGTATTTGAAGAATATGCTAATATAAATTTTCTAATGTTTTATCATGAAATAAATAAATTACATTAGCATAATGCTCGGTTTGAACCAGCTTTTGACTGTGAACTGACCTGAGATCTCCAAATTCACTTTTGCAGTATCTTTCAGAGGCTGTGGTACTGTTCTGACTATCCTTTGTACTTTTAGTCTCTTAAACTTTTGAAATGCAATCAGTAACTTGGCTGTACAGTGTAGTTACAATTAAAGCTTTTCAGAAAAAGATAATTCCTCTGCTTTATTACATGACATCAGTCTTGCATTTTATCTGTTAATGATAAACTGTGTTTAATCAAAATATATCTCTTGAAAATGTATCTGATTATCATTCAAAGATTTCAATCAATGGAGAAAAGAATTGCTAAATTCGATAATATCTTCCAACCTTTGCTTTTTGAATTAAAAAATTAACAGTACAGGTTCTTAAAAACTGTCCAGCTGGTTATATGTTTAAAAAGCACTTAGAACAAAGTATTTATTGTCCTTTGGAAAGGTTTAACATACTGTATTTCAGTCACTTCTCTGCCCTTGCCTGCACTGGCAAAATTGTGTGTGAAATTTCATCATGAAGCAGCACCAACTCCTTGAGAGTTGTGTGTGAGCCAGGTACCTTATGCTGCTTCTGTAGTGGAAGAAGCTGCCTTGGATAAAGGCCAGAGTATAGTTTAAAACTGTTTGTATACAGAGCTAATGCACTGTAATTCATACTCTGTGAAATGACTCTTCAACAGTGTGGTAACTTCTTGGACTATGCTTGTGTTTTGCCTTTTTTTTTTTTTTTTTTTAATTAAAAGCACTGAGCTCCAGCAGTTTTGCTGTAAGGTACTTTCAGATCACTTTGGGAATTCACTTTTCAACAACCACTTTGCAACAGAAACACTAGAATTATGTACAGCCCAAATGTCAGACTTTCCAGTGTCTTACATAGAATTAATGCTGTAGGTCTTATTTTATACCTTATTTTCTTGTTTAGGCATTCAAGAGTCAAATTTGCCCCTTTGCAGCACTCTAGGGAGTTCCAGGGTTTAATTACTCATCCAGTATGAACTTGGCATTTCCTACATCTCCCCTTTCTGATATTATACTTAGCAAAAAGTTTGTTCCTTACGAATTTTCTTAACAGGTTAAAAAAATAAACTGTAATTTAATATATGCACATAAGACAAAATAGGTGTTTCAGTTCACTTCTGTAGCTGCCCATCCTCTGCATTATTTGCTTGCAGGTTTTATTAGCAGACTGAATTCTTGCATTCAGATGAACATGTTCCCCATCAGGTTGCACATTGATCCCTCCAATGCTTTTCTAAAACAGCTGATGAGTTTCCCAGAGCAGTTTCCAGTGGGAATCACTACCAAGTTAGCTGGCTCCTGGTACATCTAATATATGCTTTGCTGATGTTCTGTAAAGCTGATCTGTAAATTACTTTCATGCAGTATGGATTGAAATAGTTTTAAAAACCATATTGCATGTGAGATTAACACAATCAACCTCATTTTAAAATAATAAAATAACTTCTTACAAGTCCCATTTTCCATAAAATCATTTTGATTGACTATTTTTTGTGTTTTCTCCTTTAATTCTTTAGCAGTTGAATCCCCTCTCAGCTTCTTCCTCTAACCTCCTCAGGGCTGATGGGGTGAACTGGGGTGGTCTGCCTTGCTCCTTATTAATATTTTCATGGCCTTCTAAGACTCTAAGAGCTTATATTTTTTCCCCCCAGTACTTTGTTAAAAGCAGCAACCAGTGGCAGATCACTCCAGCATCTCTTTAGTCTACTGGTCTTAAGTTTTTTAAGAGTAACTGTTTAAAAACCAATTATCCAAAGCTACTATAGTTGAATACTAAAGCACAAAAGGTCTGAATCATTCAGATAGATTTAAGCAAAACTGTACAAAATCCCAAACAGGTCTCAGATTGCCTGGCCATCCTGGATTGTACTGTGTTTTTTCAGCAGCATCCTCTGTGACATTCAGGACTGATTCCAGCCCTGAATTTCCTTACAGTTTTCTCTGCTACAGGAAAATAGAGTACTTTCCAGAAACTCCATCCAAGATAACAAATGCCTGTCATGTGTTCTGCTATCTCTAAATCTGCATTTACAAGATTTATAAGAGGCAATTGTTAATTTTGTTTGCTGCAGCCAGCTTGCTCAAGAGAAATGGAGAAGAAAGGAAATAAATTCAGTATTTGTTGCAGAGTAAAGAAAGTGCAGGAAAGTACGTTTTCACCAGTCTTTTATCATTGAGTCTGCTGTGCTCTGGCCTCAGCATCATTTATTCCTGTCCTGGCAGTGATCAGTCTTCTTTTTGGACACCATTAAATTCATCGTGTCTTTTGCTCCTTGCAGACCATTAGGAAATTGCTATAGAATTGCAGTTTATAATATTACTTACCCATGCAATCCCTGCTAAAAAGTTATCTTCATACACAGAGTGAACATCTTGACTCTGCGTTAATGGCAAAATCATAATTCCATTTAAGTAGTGAAAGGATTTTTCTATAAATCTTAATTCATTGTCAGGCCCTTGAGTTTCCAAGGAAGAGGAGAAGATGGTCCCCTAATGAAATTGAATTGGCTTTTTTTTTTTTTCTGATTCAGATGGAAATTGTAATTGCCACTGGCCACTCTTGAACGTATTTGTTTTTCTTGAATATTCACAATTACAGTGAGAAAGGGATTTCTGCAGCAGCACTGTGTGTCCCAAAGGTTGGTTTAGGGAGTCAGCCTGCAGAGGAAGCTGGACAGGAATTTTAGCCCTAACTCTTGACTTTACCCCTTGTGACTCCTCCTTTCTTTTGTGTTTATACCTGTGCTGAGAGAGTATTGATCCCGTCTGTTAGCCCAGGGCAGGGGGCAGATTTCAGTAAGATGTGGAATTCATTGAGGGAGAGGGGGAGGGATGTGTGGGGAAAGATCATAGCAGCAGAGCTGTATTCCTAGATTTTGCCATAGAAAATTTAAATATCAGTAGGTGGCAGTTCATATTCTCACCGGAAAAAAGTTGAATTTATTAAATTATCTTAGGTATAATCACTGATTTCTCATTACTGCTGGCATATTGCACTCTCAGGGCTTGAAACACTAGTCCTTTATCTCTGTTCTCTGAAAAAATATTTTTTTTAAGGAAAAAAGACGTGCATTAAGTTCTGGACATCTATTATAGTACACTTATAATAGAACAGAATTTTATTTTAAATGTGCCTTTCTTAAAACGATTTTGGCGATCCTGAATGAGTCAAATGCAGCAGTTCAGTGCTGCACAAGCTCTCTGAGTCACTTTGTGTATTCTTGACAAGAGCCCCAGCAGAATGCTGATTGTCAGAAGTGCACTGGGAGGGGGATGCTTTCAGGGCTCAGTTTCTCCTGCCCCAGCTGGAAGGAGCTGAGCTGCCTTTGGGCGCACCTGAGGAGTCCCCTTCTGAGCCCAGCGAAATCAGCCGAGCCTGGCTTTCATCACACAGAGTGCGAGTGCTTTTCCTGGCAGTTCTGTCCCCCCACTTTCCCCCTCTGCATGTTTCTGTTTTACTTTGGCATTGATCCTGCAGCTCTACTCAGACACGCTCCTAGGAGCCCACACAGAGTGAGGTAGGTGCAGCAAATTGCGCAATCAAGTCCATTAAATAGAATTGCACTTCCATAACAAAATATGACAGCTGTCATTTAAAGCTGAGAATTCCCTTCCCCAGCAAGCATATTTTATTCTGAGGCAACAGCAAAGAAGATCTTCTCCGATCAAAAAAGACAGAAAAATAGAAACTATAATGGGGGTTATTTAAATCTAGCTTAATCATCTGAGCAAATAAATGGCTTGGATATCAACTGATTTGTGTGGTTGGTGCCACAAAGGGAGGGAAGACAATTCCTAACAGCTGATCTACACTTCTGTGGCACTGAATTGGTAAAGTAAAATGGGCTTTAGGATTTTATTTTAATTATTCCATCTGATTCATACAGAAACTCTTCTAGACTGAAAACTCTGTGCAGCATAGGCCTAAATTTCTACGTGACCATTTGTGCTGTTTTTGGATTACTGGGACATGTTCCAGCACTGACCTGTGCCTGGTTATCTGCCAGAAAATCTAAGATAGTCATAGGTAGAACACAGAAAGTGAACTTTCCTCTGGGTTTTGGCCTTATCATACAGTTTGTAAATAAAGAAATTCTGGTGCTCATACAGCAGAACTCATAAGCAGACTTCTAAGAATAGTTTTCATTCCTTCCTTTTGTCTTTGAGGAATAATCATTATGAAATGCAGATTATACACATAATTCTGCATATATGTATATGATTTTGATGGAAAGCAGCAGGCCAAAATTTGGCTAGCAAAATAAATTCTTAGTAGTTAGACAATGCAAAAGAAACTAATATGTGTATAATTCTGGCAAGTTTGATAGCGTGATAATACAGCAGGCCAAAAGGATATATGGGTGCAAATTGCTACAAGTATAAAAACCTCAAGTACAACTTGTTCAAATGGAAGCAGAAAACATGTCAGGTACTCTGTAGACTGAAAAATATTTGCCTGAGATTTCTTAGGTCTTCAGAGCTCTCACTGGATTAAGTTTTGGGTTGTGTTCTATAAAAAATGAGATTATTTCTTCCAGTCCTCCAAATTTACCTCAAAATCATCAAGTGAAACTGTTCTAATTTAATTGTATAACTTCATGGGACCTTTGCCTGTGTGAGAACTGTGCTGTACAAAGACTGCTCCTGCTGGTAGAAGGAAATTACTTATTCCTGTGGATACTTTCAGAATCATAGTGGGCTTCAATGTGTATTTGAATCTCTCTGAACAAAAGAAAAGGTGCCTGTGCTACTGGTGCACCATGACCCATCTATTCAAGAGCTGTGTTTTACTCTGGTCCTCTGTGCTGGGGTAATTTTTGCTTGAGTAGAGAAAAAAACTTTTTGATAGGTGATACAAAGAACTCACTCAAAATAGGAGCTTTCATATGCTTGGAGGCCACACTCGGATATGGAAATTGGAGTATGAATTGATGAGTGTTGGGGGAGAAATACCCAAGTTACAGAACTTAAAGGACCTTGAGCTTTGTTAAAAAATAATTTGTTTAATAATAAAACATTGACTGTCTGAGATTAGGAAGGACCATTTTGATGTAGTTTATTTTTTAAGATATTCACTTCATACTGCTGCATATTTGTTCCTGTCACTCTCTTCAATATTAAATTTCATGTCTCTAAATGGTATGAGTTCGTTTTATTTTCCTCAGTCAGAGACTTTAATGCTTATTTTATTGATTCATGCTAAAAAAAGGAAACAATGAGGGGCTTCTTCAGGATACTTGAAATCTGATCAATTTTTTTTCTTTTAAATTGGAAATATAATATACCTCTTACTCCAGGACATGTGTCTCTAAGTGCAAGTGGTTGCAGCATACATATTAATTTTCTGTTGTATTTGACTGTACAGGCTCAGCATCCATATTTTATAAATGCTGACACCTTAAAGTTAAGTAGGCTAACATGGCAGTTTTGAAGTAGTAATTTATGTTGCAAGTAAGGCATTATTCAAGTCAAATAAGTGTTTTACAGCTCATGGTATCATGCACATATTTCAAATATTTGGTGCAATGTTTGTAAGTACAGCTCCAAGACATGACAGGAGTTTTTAGAGCAGGGGCTGAATTCCTGTCACTTCTGTCCAATACTGATTTTAACCTTGCACATAAGATTAATATGCATAATTAATAGCTGAGTGACAAAACAAGGTTGAGAAGGCAAACAGAAAGGGATTTCATTAGATGCTGTCTTAGGACTGTTGGAACACATTTCTACCTTTGTTTTGATTTAATTTTAGTCACTAAGAGAAAGAACATTTTAAAAAGAAAGGAGATCTTTATTATGTGTCACGGGTAATAAACTAGGGAGGAATATTTAGTCAATACAGAAGGACTCAACTCTAAATTTCTGCTTCTTACACTCATTTCTGCAAGGTGAAATGAGATATGCTTGTTTTCTGTTCCAAAGGAATTTCTATTTTAGACTGAAAGCATTAAAAGAAGTCCATAAAGATTTTGTGAGGGTAGACAAAGATATTTAGATTTCAGTTAATTTTTTTGAATAGCTGACTGAATACACATATAGAACTAGGAGTTAAAAATGAGCAAGGGAAGAATTGAGAAGTTCATAAGTGCCAAAATTCACAGTTGTTTCTGCCTGCCTGGATGTAGAAAGTAGATGGGATTTTCTTAAAATGACCTTGTATAAGCAACTAAGACCTGAAAGCTGTTGGTGACTTTTGAAGGCTCCTGGTTCCCCTCACTTGGTTGCAGTTTCTGGCTGGTGTTCCAGGAAGGGAGGGCTGTGTGCCTGTGGGGAGTGCAGAGCCCCAGGGAGGGCGCTCAGGCTGAGCAGGGGAAGCACTGGTTCTTGCTGAATTTAGGTGGCCCAGAAGCAGGGGAGAGGGTGTCAAGGCTGTATCGTACAAAAGAAAGGAGAATTCCAGAGAAAGAGTCCCTGGAAATGTCATATAATGGGCTCCTAAGTGTATCCCATTGGGACTTTTCCTCTAGGGAAATGGGATTACATAATAGCATCTATATCTATAATTTCAATTTTTGAGGACTGTTATGCAAAAGCTGTTGTTTTATGCTTTTTTTTTTTTTCTTCTAGTAGGCTGCACCTTAGTTCTGAGAGTCCCACGTTCTACAGATTGCTACTAAAGCTGCATTCTAAAAGGGTCATAGTTTGAGAATGTTCAAAGTATAATGTAAATGAGAAAAATAATGTGTATCTTGCATTGTATCACGAGGCCAGGGGGCTTTTTATTGCATATTCCTACTCATTCTATAAATTCCTGCAGAACTTTTTTTTTCTTCACAGCTTCCTTTATGTGTTTCCACACAGCTGCCCACCTTCTTTCATGCTGTTCCCTGTGCTTGTTTCCTACTCCTCCTCTCCTCCATTAACTCCCTTCAGACAGGTGCTCCAGGTCCTCTCTAGAAATGGCACAATCCCTGCTGGTGGAATTTGCCCTTGTTCCTGAGAACTGCACAGCCATGGTGCTGCCTTTGCTAACAGGGTTTTATAACCACTTCAGTAATAGAGAGTACTTTTAATTTTCTTTTAAAATACAACAGCCATAAAGAATTAAAGGTTAAGTAAAGAAATTATTTTTGGACAGGTTCTTCATCATGCAGGACCTAGAGTTCTTTATTCATATCAATTAATGACAGTATTAGTACGTAAAAAAGGAGTGTAAAGGCTATAGTGTCCTATTCTGTTTTTGGTTTTAAAATACCATCCAGCTATTGAAGATGAGCACAGAGATGAATGACTAAGAGTCACACTCTTAGAGCACTTCTCTTATTAAACTTTTAATAAGAACATCAGTAATTTGCTCTAATGACTTCTATTTGTATTAGAGAAGACCAAACTATAAATTAGGAAGTAAATGAATGCATGGAATAAATATCTCAGAGATACTGCATTATGTTGTGTACTTTGCTCTTTAATTGAAAATGGTATTTTAATTTAATTAATAATGATGATCGTGCAACAGAATGTGTTTTGGAGTATGCCTTAGAAAAGAAAAGAAATTCAAACAATGGGATAGTCACTGTCCTTCAGCACAAAGGGACAGGGCAAGGACCATTTTTTGACCTTTGTGGCTTTCAGCACTTGATGTCATAAGTATGTTTCTGTAACTGAAGAGAATTGTTTCCTAGAAACACAGCAGACATTTTTTTTTTTTTTTTTTCCTGGAATAAGTGCAATTCTCTCAAACTGTTTTAAAAAATTCTGTTTGCAATCCACAGAACTACCCAAGGAAGACTTTTTTAAAGCAAATAATTGGTTCTCCTGTATTTTCTATTTTCACACTCTTTTGCATGATTGTTTTATTCTACAACATTGTATTTTCTTATTGTTAGAAGACAAAGTATAGTAATAGAATTGCAACTGTCAGGAATACATTTATTGGCAGGAATAATAAACAGTTAAATTTTTTCAAACTTTTCATTCTGAGAAATAACATTTTCAAGTCCCACAACATTGTTTCAGCTTCTTGCCATGTGGCTGATACAATGAGCCTTACTAAGATTAAGAAAAGCTATAAAAAACACTGGAGGGTTTTCTTTGTTTTGTGTTTGTATTTTGAATAATAGGTGGCAAGACATGTTTGACATAAGACTGCAGAATGATTAAACTAAGGATTTGGAGTGCAGCTGCGCTGATGATATTTGGCAGCTTTATTGACACATTGTATTGCCTCAGGCTCATGGTTTTTGCAGTTTTTCAGTCATTTCTTGCAGTCTGTTTAGGGAGAGAGCACTTAGGCCTGCTTATGAGCTGGGTTTGTCTCCAGCCTGTGTCTCTCACGACCTGCAGTGATGAACCAAAGCAAATGGCTCTGTTGGAGAGGAGGAACATGAGAGTCCAAACGGGGCTTCTTTTCAATGCTTTACATTAATATAAGTTCTTATTAGGTCAAATGTTTCTCTATGAAATGGCCAGATTTTAATTACAGTTAATCTGATTCTTTTCCTTCGCTATTCTTCTCCAAATTTCATTGAAACTCAATTTAAATGCATATTTGAGCTGTAAAGAAGGTGTTGTTCTGCCAAGATATGGTTATTGGGATCGTTGCCCTAAAATTCTTGTAACATTTGCAGACCAAATTCTGGTGCAGTCCATCAGAGGTGTGACTTGCCTGGACAGTTCCAGGACAGTCTGTTCCCTGCACTGCTATTCCATGGCTTTCCTTCTCCCTGCGCCCATGGTCAGGCCTCCCTTCCTGGTCACAGCAGGAATAATATTGAAGTAATAAGAGCATTTGCTATGAAAAAATGGTTAATTGTTTTTCTGGCTGCCTTGTCCACACGTATCTTGTGATCCAGGCTGTCCTTGCTACTTGAGGTCCTTATGGGGTGGGAAATAGCCCTGTATTTGCATTTCTGACACCTGTGGCTCTGCTGATCACGAGGCCATTACTGAACCATGGAGACCACTTTTAAAAATAGCTGTTTCATGCCATGAGGCACAGGCATGTGACATCTTCAATAGAAATCACAACAACTTGGAAAACTGCTGTTGCTGGAAGATATGCAACTGATCCTGAGGTGAGATTGTGTCATTAGATATATAATTCACATTAAACATCTCATCATTGCTGCTCTAGAAAATGGTTTTTACTCAGTGGTTACAAATAAAAATGTCAGCCTGCCAAGAGTTTGAAGCTTTTTTCATTCCCTTAACTTTGCACTGCTTAGACTAAATGTTCATTCTGGTGTCCTGGCTTTATGAGTGATTTTGAGGCCATTTGCTCTAATCCATGTTTTAGAAGGGCAGCTGTACACTGCTGAGGGACAGTTCTCACTGAGCTGCCCTGTCTCCCTGAATGTTCTGATCTTTAATGTCTATAACTGTGCAGTCACCTGCAACTGAACCTTTACCTTTTCCTCTTCATTGGCATGTGGGTTATCCCTTAGATGGGGAATAATTACTCTGGAGGTAACTTTGTGTTCTGCATCTAAGTCTTGCTGTTTGAAGACCCTGAGGGAGTTTTTACAGGCTCAGACCATTGTAATAAATTCTTGAGGTGAATCTGAGCACACTTTGCTTAATCTCAAAACTTCTTTTTGTGGTATTATCAAAGTATCAAATTATCTTTCAGAAATATTTCTAATCCAGAATTCAAGATGTGAATTTATGTGTGAAGTTTCCTTAGGAATTTTTTTAAATGAAAGTTTTCATTGTTATGAGGCAAATGAAAGGAATAAAAATAGTGACTTTTTTACATCCACTTTTAGCATATTAAAAAAAATTCACAAAACATATCAAAACTGATCACAAATGGAAGTGTGTTGTCAATACTAATCAAGGTTTAAAATGTTTTAAGTTCCCAAAAATACAGATTACATTAGGTAGTTTAAACTTGCCTGACAATTTTTTAAAAAGATATTTCAAAATGTTTATTTTTCAATCAAAAGGTTTCCATATTTTCTAGATTTATTTTTTTTAAATTTGTTTTATATCCTTGCCCACAGTTAAATACTAAAGACTTGGAAGTATTTGCTGCAGAGCATTTTGTCACATTTATAGTTATATAGCTGATTTTAACATGCAAAGAGAAGTTGGGTGACTTTTTTGACATCATTTGTCCCTCAAACTGCAAATAAGCAGTTCATACTCCTAACTGCCTGATAAAAACCCAAATAACCAAAAAACCCCGAATAAACAAATATCAACAAAACCAAATAATTCCCCCTCTCACCTAAACCAGAAAAAAAAAGTTAAAATAAAGTATAATAGATGCAAGCTAAAAATCCTTTTCCAAATTAGAAATCAACTTTTTGGTCAAATGACATTTTTTATATTCCATTATATTAAAGGATGAAAGCTTTGCCTCAGTTTCTTCCTCATCTGATTGAAACCTGAGTTTGTGGCAACACCCTCACCATGAACTTTCTCTGCAGTCAGTCTGCTTGGAGGAACTAGAGGTAAGATTAATTAGATTTAAGATTAAGAAACCACCTAGTATAAGGCAGTTCCAGAGCAGAAACCTGCAATATTATAGAACAGATTAACTTAAACAATTTGACTTTATTTGGTAGAAACACCGACCCCCCCCATACATTATTTGCAATAAATTTATTTCTGCACTTAAAGAAATGAGAATTATTATTTGAAGAAATAATTATTAGTCCATCTCAAATCTTGAGATTTAACTCAAATTTCTTATGTAACAGGATTACCTAGGAACTGAAATGTAATCCCTGTAATTATTTTCCTTTTAATTTCTAATATCCCTTCCTGTATTATTTAACATGTGAAGTGGCATGTATTTTTGGGCTTTTTTCAGAACTAAAAGAAAACGTTCAAAACCTTGATTTGCTCTAACTATAGTATGTCATTTAATGAGTTTGGGATATTTGAACTTTTAGAAATCATTAAGATGATAGGTTCAAATAAGTAGCTAAATATTAAATCCCACTAAACAGAATGAAATTATCTTTTTAATACAGCACAAAATGTTGCTTAACTTGAAAATAGTGATCTGATCCAATCACAAGCTGTTGACCAAACAGAAGAGAGAAGATTTTTTCTCTACCATTGGAAAGATGGTTGTGTCACAGCCACTGTAATTGTAGGCTGTAACTAAAACTGTTCTGAGATTTGAAATTGTTTTTTGTTGAGATTGAGTGTGAAGAACTGTGGGAATAGTTTATACAAACTCTAACGTACTTTGACAACAGTGGAAGCTTTAATAACTGTGTACTTTGCTGACAGGAGTGAAAACCTCACACGTGCATGTTCCACAACATCCTATATTGCTGATGTTTTGACCAGTTAATTGTATTTTTTAAATTATGTCACATGTTTAGTTAAGATAAATACCCTTAATTTAAAATCTTCAGCCAGTTCTGTGCTCTGATCCTTCAGAGCACTGTGAGTGGTGTACCTCACAAATACTTTCCTGTGCTTCCACAGTGAAATTATTGGTAATTTCTGGTTTCATGTTTCTTTCATGGGACAAAATGAGCGTTACAAACATGCTTTTTCAGAGATTAATGCTTTTACTCAATAATGTCCATATCCTCATGAGTCCTCAGCAACTGAGACAGAAGAAAGGGAAAGGCTGAGGTTTGTTTGCTGTGTGGTTGCATAATTATTGTGTGACTAATGGGAAGAATTGTGCTCAGTAGGACTCATTTCACAAAAATTCGACTTTTATACAATTTGTTTACTCAGACTGAGTTAACTTGCCCTGACTTTAATGTTTGCCTGAAAAGCTATTATTTCTCCTCTTAGCACTGCCAGTTACTGTATTACAGTTATTACAACGTGTGCCTTATGTATTTTTATGGCGTCAGTCAACATTATGGAAAGTTATCTGGAAAGATTTTAAACCTAGAGCATTCTGCCTGAGGGACTGCAGGAAGGCTGATGGCCATATCTTTGGAAGGTCATTAAGAGGATTTCAAGGATTAAACCCCTTCTTTTTGTCTGGCTGGAGATTAGTGGAGGAACCTGCACCCGTGGGCATTTGGTGTAATCAAACCTGACTGTGGAGCTCCCTTTGTGCTGGGGAGGCAGCTGGACAAAAGGGAGCTTAGTGCTGGGCCTGACCCAGCCAGAACAGGCTGTGTACAGGCAGGACTGACAAACTCTGGAAAAAACAGGAGGGCAGGCCTCAGGGAGGAAAGTCTGTGGTCAAGCAAGAGACAGAAGAAGACACTGTTATGTGCAGATAGAGAATCTGTGAGGATGGGCAGAGAACACATAGAGAGATTAAAACCAGCAGTGGTTTAGTTCGTTTTCAAGTGAGATGCTCATCTGTAGCCTTCCCACTTCACAAATCTAGATATAATGTAAACAGGACAGTGTGTGTTGCAATTACATGAACAGCACAGGAGAAATCCCAGGAGCAAATGAGATTCTCTGGTTCTTCTGGTTATTGCCTCAGTAAGGACTGAAGTGCAAAGTGCATCTGTGATGGCTGGGGAGAGCGAGAATGTTTGATCAGGAGTTTTGTACAGAAAACTACAGAAAGAAATGCTAGAAGGTCATGGGAAGGTCTTTAAAATCAGAATAATCTGGAAAAAAAGAAGTCAGCCGTGGTACTGAACACAAATGGCTGAACGTGGCTGTAGAATCACCGAGTGGTTTAGGTTGGAAGGGACCTTTAAAGATCATCTAATTCCAGCTCCCCTGCCATGGGCAGGGACACCTTCCACCACACTGTTGCTCCCCTCCAGTGGTGATCTCCAGTGGTGGGGAGAGCAGAGAGAGGCTCAGCCTGTTTAGGATGCTCTGCAGTGCCTGTGCTCCCAGGGGTGCATGTTGGAATTTGGTCTTTTGGTTCTTCTTGTGATCTCTGCCTGTTGGTGAACACATGTACAAGAGAAAAAAGGAGAAGCACCTCTCCTTTCTGAGGTAGCTCTCCCAAATTGCAGCTATTTACAGTTTCTGCAAAAAAAAGCTCATTTCAGAAAAAAAAGATTGAGTATCTTAAGTTTTTCTCTGGTACAAGCTAGCTTGAAATATCTTCCTCTTCAGACACTTAACCCTCTACAAATTGACTTGAAACAGTTTGAAAAGTTTTTATTTAACATCCTAGTAAAATGTTTCTATTTGGAGTTACTAGGTGAAACCTCTGTCATCTTGTTTTCCAATTTTTACAGTTTATGCTGTTCATTGTGAATTTTATACTGAAGGTCCCTCAGGCTTCTGTATCTGGGGAATTCTGGCATATCTGGATTACTGGGACAGTGATATAACTCCCAGTATATGTTGACTCCTTTGTCAACATATTTTGCATGTCTGCTGCTGCTGCACCTTTACCTAAAGCTTAGATACAGCCTGAAAAAGACAACATTTTAACTGGAGTGTGGCTTCATTCCTTGCTGAAGCTGGGACAGGGGATTTGTGGTGCTGGGTGTTTGGCTGAAGGTCACCGTGGGGAGTCTGAGGAATGTGGTTTATGGGTTTGTCTTTCTAGGCTGTCCAGAGCACATTAGCCTGGGCTTTCTGTTCTGACATGGAATGAAAGCTTTAGAAAATTTGATGTGGAATTCTACAGAATTCATGTCTGTGAAGGAATTCTTAATTTTCTTCTACCTAGAAATATATATATTTAAAATATATCGTAAAAATACCCCAAACCCCATCACTCTGAGAGAACTATTTTATGATAATAGTGGTAACCTAACTGATACTGTTAGTAGTGCTGCTAATACTTAACACTATTAAAAATAAATTCATCTGTCTTTAGAATGAATGTGGTATTTCACTTGAGTATTGTCTCTAACAATATGTGCAGTTTCAGCTCATAATGCAATGATCAAGGTTCCAGTGAAAGGTTATCGAGGGTGACAGATCTACTCACATGATTTTCTAATTGAAATCAATATAATCTCTTTGTGTGCTCTCAGTAATGTTCAATGAAAAATATCCCCAGCCTTAGGTGGGACAAGTAAATAACTAAGATTCTCAAATATTCCTCATTTTAGAGGATGCATTTTTCCGTGTTTGCGTAAGACCAAAATCTATCAGCTAAATAATCATTCCAAACAGATGCTGTTTATTTATTCTTTCTTTTTCTACTTTTTTTCTCATATTTATGTATAAGAAGCTTGACTACTATCTAAAAACTCATAATCTATGAAACTGATGAGAATGGAAAAATTCTCAAGGGGTAGAAAAAGCTACTGTAACAGAAATAAGATTTGTCTCATTTTGGAGTTCGGCATCCAAATTCACTGCCATCATATTTCAATAAAAGTGAATTTATATAAGATGTGAAATAATTTATATTTTCACAACCAGAAATTAGTGACCTATTAGTCATTACTCTGATTTAAACTCAAAAAAGATATAAAAGGATGAATATCTCTTCTTCACATATCAGAATTTTTTAGTATTCTATACAAAAATATATAATGATGTATATAAAGGCTTTCAATGGGACATAGGAACATTGAAGAGGGATCTGCCAGTCCTGCATTGCTGCAGGTGGCTGATGGGGCAGTAAGTTTTTAAACCTCATCTTAAAACTGGTTATTTTGCTTTGCCACCAATGCTTTACTAGAAAAAAGTAGTTACCCAGAGCTTGACTTGTTTGAAAATCAGAACTTTTGAAAAGTTTATTATGAATGGTTTAAATTAATATATTCTTAAGTATTCTTGATAACAACCCCTGTGGTTTATGGATGAACAGAACTACAGAAAAGGTGGGGTTCCTCTGAGAATCAGCTTCCTGCCCAAACCAGGGCCAAGTTAAAGGTTGGTTCAAGTTGTTCATGGCCTTGTCACATATGTTAGATGAGGCTTTAGCTTGGTAGTTCCTCTGTCACTGGAAGCTGTTACACTTATTTCACTTGTAGGATGTGATATAAAACTCCCTGATTATGACACACAGACCGACTGGGTTTTCAAGAAATGTTTTCTCTCCATTACACCTCTCTTAATCTGGCTTTATGGAATAGCAATTGGTTTGTGTGTGTGTTTTGCTGTTAAAAATCTTGAAGTGTGGGGTTTTTTTTTCTCTAATTAGTAAAGATGCAGATTTACCTTATGCATTTGAAAGAGCACTTTGACTTCGAGCTAGCTCACCAAGCAAAAATCTATGTATGTTGCACAACCTATACTGAGGTTTGTGACACTAAATAATTGTCTGAAACATCCATAAACTTGGTGACAGTTTCAGGCAGAATTGATGCAGGACTATTGTTTTAAAATAGCAATGATGCTTTGACAAGCAACCTAGAAAATATAATGGATTTTAGAACAACCATCATCTGTTCCATTGTCTGATTTATTGATTTTATTTATTATTATTTTCTGAGGCTTTTTAATTTATGTATTGAGTGGAAATAAAGTAGTGTCAATGAAATTAGTATTACTTTAGCCATTTTAGGTTGGCTTTTTCTTTTCCCATGCAATAGGCGAAAACGTTTTAAAAGGAAATAAATACTAGAGAAACAAAGGTCTTTCCTACATTTGGATTACACCAAAGTGCTTGCTGGAAGAATGATAGAATTTAAGATGTAATTGAAAAATAAAATGAAAGATACTTTCCATAGAATAGATAGGAAATAATGTTCATGACTTTGGAGTATACAAAGCAATAAAAGGTTTTCATGGGTGATTAAATGCTGAAACGAAGCTAAGATGTTTGATCACTGTGCAAGTAATTTATTTCAACACTATGAAACATGATTCCTATTATAGGACAAGATAAAAGAAGATACAACAATTTTTTCTTCTCTCGCGAAGGTCGGGTAGAACAATTAATAATGGGGGGACCAGATGGCTCAAGGGACAGGCAGTGGGCTTAAGATTGTTCTTTTAAATGTAGAACATATCAATAGTAAATAACCTTTGGTATCTTCTGTTTTCCTACCATATGCAAAGTAAGGCAGTTTTATCAGTCCCTTTCTCTTGGAAAGTGTTTGCAGCCTCGAAAGTCGCTCTCGTGGCTGGCACACTTGATCCTCTTTCAGCAAAAAGACTAAAGAATACATTGACAGTGTCAACTGGGAGTGAAGGAAATGAATTTATGAACTCAGATTTGTGGAATTAGGTGTGCACAGTTGCCCACATATATTTGCAGACTAACAGACCATGTGTAAACACAGATGTATTCCAGGCTTCGGTTCATCTCACTTAAAATTTTTTGGCTCATATCCTGTTTTCTTTTGGGGATTTAACTGTTCGAAAGTAGTCTTTTATATAATTGGGTATCCAAATACCTGAGTTGTGAAATACAATAACAACGTGAAACCACCACCCTAAACCATGTGGGTTGATTGACAGAAAGATAAATAGCTTTATAAGTAAACATATTTTGGGGGGATTTGTAAATCAAACAATAGAAAAGTTAAAATTCCAAAGCCTCTTGTCATTATAGATGCTGGCAATAGTTTAAGAAATATTTTATTAGTGTCTATTTTATACAATTTCTACTACTAAAGAACTCTCTTGCTGAACTTTCCAAGTCATAAGAATCTCTCCCAGGTCAGTAATCAGGACTGTGTGTGGAATCTTAATGGACAGTTTTGTACGCACTCATGTTACTATTGTACTGTTAATTATTCTGCTATATTTGCATATGTAAATATCTCAGTAAAAATGTTCATTTACAAGAACATGTATCAGAAGGCCTAACAGATTTCCTCCACCTAATACTTTAATGGGGCAAAGAAACACTTTTGCTTGGTTTTGTGCAGTTTATAATATTTTAATTTGCTTTCACTTTCATTGTAGACATCCTCAGGTTATAAATATTGTGTTTCTGTGAGTTTTCCTATCAGTTGAAGAGCAAATTTTGCATGTCAAAACCAACCTTTTTTATTTTAAAAAGGAGGGTTTTCTCCAAAACAACAAATCTTGACACTGACAGTAAGAAGCATTTAACCAAGAAAATGAGTGCTTAGTCCAGAAGACTTTTATTGTGCAGATTATAATGTCTTGTTATAATGTGAAAGACAAGTTTTGCTTAACCCAGAGTTCTGTGTTTGCAGTAGCTTCTACTTAATTCATCTGCCTTATCCTGCTAATTATCAGATCCCAAACTGTAGTAAATAATTCCATGTATCTTGTCTACTCCAAACCTTGGAGTTGCTTAAAACTGCTGCTGCTGCTGCAGCATTGGCTGTTCTGGATGAGTCATGGAATAAAAAAACTTTGAGGTGGAATAAACTCAGCTTCTGTGCACGAGATCTCAAGATCTATTCCCTTCTACAAAATTCTTCTAAAAATGCAAGAAAGTCATTGTTCAGTCTTGACCTTGGACACAGTGATTTATTTTGTGCCTTTTAGTTTCTCATCCTTTTAGCACCTACCTGGTGCTTTTAGTTGTGTTTTTATATTTCTTCATTTTCTGTCACCTCTGACTTTGGCAAATGATCTGTGCATTTTGCAGTAGTGACAGGTCCTCTTGTTAGATGACTGATGTATTTTGCCTTATTGTATCTCAACGATTTAATAATTTTTTTTCCATGTTAAATTGCTTTGAGTGAAGAATGGCAGAGTGGAATGTTGGAGTAGTGGATGTAGGCTTACCTCTGGTATGCAGCAACATTGCTAAATTCTACGGCCATTTTCTAAGTGTGCAGCTCTGAGATTCAGTACAAAGTGCTACCTCTGTAATTCTTATGAAATATTGAACAAACTTAGCCATATGAAAATATTCAAAATGCCTGCAACAACTTTACTGAAAGGTTAAACTCCATCTTTAATGCAGTTCTCACTTTTCCTGAAGGCTGAGATAAAAGTAGAAAGGGCAGTTTTCTTGATTCAGTTCACATGGCAACATATTTATAAACACTTGCTTCTGAACAGAAACAATTATATTTGGAAAAAAAATGCATTTTATTGTTGTGTACCCTTTGGCAAAAAAAAAAAAAATCTGTTGTTAGATAACCAGTACCATAATTTTCTTAGGAAAATGTAGGAAGAATGCAGAGTGTCTAACAAGAGATGCAGGTGAATAATCACACATTTGATATTATAGTACCTCAGGGGGAATCTGGATGATGGGATCCATGTTTCCTTACTGCAAGTTTTGCATGAAGGTGTCACTAGGTCATCTACCTGAAGTATCTTTCAGTGCAGCAAATTATGGTAGGGAAATTACCACGTAGGCAGCTGGTCCTTGACTGGGAATGTGGATTTGCATGCCCTGCACAGAGGTGTGGCATTTGCACAAAAGCCTTGGAGAGAGCAGGGACTCACTCTTAGCCACTTGCATGAAATACCTCAAGGCCAAACTTTCCCGTGGTCCTGAAGCATCTGAGCAGAGATTGTAGGAGAAGGAAATCCTCACAAAAAATAAAATATTGGTAAAATAGTGGTGGGAAGGGGAAAATCTGAAGGCTGTATGTAGCATTTGATGGTTTGATTGTGTTGGATTTGCAGTTGCCAGGTTCTGATTTCACCTGGGAATCTCAGCACTGCAAGGGATCACCACATGCAGCCCGTGGCTTTCAGGGAAGCAGCGAATCCTGGAATGTTCTTTTGCAACAATTCTGATTTAGCCATTTTGAGGTCTAATGCCACATTCAGGTTCCTGTGGAAGATGAGTATTTCAGCTAATTTTAGTGCTCAAGGACATCTCTGCTTTCAGTTCTTCCTTCCAGCCTCTAAACAAAGATGACATTCATACTTGGGGAGTTCTGACATTCAGATTTATTACGAAATTCTAATTGGAAATGACTGTTTCTCAAGGAAAAGTAAAACACACAAAAGAAATAAGTAAGTAGGATAATAGTGCAGTACTGTGATGGTTTAATTAATGTTAGGCTAACCTTAGGATGTCGCAAATGTCATTTTCTGTTGGCTGCATTGGGACTGAGCTGGGTTTTAGCCCAGAGCAATGTGCGGGCGGTGGGTGGGCAGAGCTCAGAGTGTTCTGCCTGAGGATCATGCTGCAGTTCTCCACTGCCTCTTCTTCTTTTCCCAACACCCTGTGGCTCAATAGACATTTTTATTTTCTTCCTTTTCTACTCTTGCTGTTTCCCAGTAGTTGCCCATGGCTAATCCAGAGGCAGACATTGGCATGGAAACAAGTTTGAGTACCTGACAGAAGTAGGTGTGTTTAATTAGAATATCTGGGTTAGTTGGTGTTAGTTTTTTGGTGGTGTTTTTTTTTTTGTGTGTGTCTTACAGAGTTCTTTGCATATATCTTGCACCTAATAATAATTCTTAGCACTTTTACAACACCTGCAATTTTCACAACACTGTACAAACATTGTTTAATTTATCCTACCTGTCTCCTGCAGTGCACATATTGAAGTGGCAGCTCCCATGAAAGCTTGGATCCTCCGGGCCTTCCTTTATGTTTTGCCTCTTGCCCTTAGAGATCTATATTTACCACAATCCCCCAAAAAATCTATTAATTCCTCTCTTTAAAAAAATTGCTGAGGAAGACAACCAAGATCATGCACAAGTATTTTCATTTTCCCACCTTTATCCTGCTGTTTCACATACTTTACAATGTGCTCTTCCTCCTGTCTTTATTTCTGATGTGTTTTCTTCCCACATGAAACCCAAACCTAATCTCTGGTACTGCAAGTTGGTATTGCACCTCTTCAAACTTCAACTCTAAACTCTGAGTTAATGCAAAAAACCTGCTCAATATTGCTTCTGGTGCAGCGCTGCCTCCAAGACATGGGGAGGATGACAAGGCATTCTTTTCTTTTTTTTTTTCTGGGGGAAGGCAAGCTGCCACAAGAATCTCTGTGGATCAATAAAGCACAATTTATGTAAATCGCAGCAGCTGTCTCCCTTAAATTAAACAAATGGAGCTGGTCCAGCACGCAGTACTTCAGTGGCCCTTTCCATTTTGGGCTTGCTGAAAGTTTCCCTGAGCAACTGAGAACTCTACTCTTGCTTCACCTTGGGACTCTGGCAAGTTAAGAAGTGCAATTGCCTGTTTTTTTCTCATTATCTGCAGCTTAGGTTGGAGAGTACCTTCTGCACTATCATTTAGATTAATTAATTCACATTTTCCTGTGCTGTTTTGCCATTCTATCCATAAAATGAGGTCCCCAAACTACTGTAAAGATAATACAATATACATGTCAGTTCACTTCCATTACTCTTAGGGTCCCTGCTAGGCACTGACATCGTATTTGCAGCTCTTATTCATATGTTCAATTTGAAATCTCATATTTGATTTTAAGATAATCATATTTCTTTGAAAGTGCACACAACTTCAGCTCCATCTTAGCTAAGTAAAATTATTTATCATACTGTTATTGGAATAGAAATTATTGGAACAACACTGAAAACTTGCCAGCTAACACACACTGAAGCTTTGAGGTATTCAGTCATTTTACATAATATGCTAAGGTAAATTTATGTAGACTTTTCTTGCAAATTGTAGTAGTTTTCCAATTATTTTCTCCCCAACTGAAGATGTGTGAGGAAAAGATTTAAATGTTTTTATGAAGTGCTAAAAAAGAATTTAATGTTGAAAGAGAATAAATTTTAAGGCTCACTTTACTGTTCCTTAGATAAATGAGTGGAATACAAAGGAGAATATCTGTGATATGGCTGGAGAAGATAATTTTTTCTGAGCATTTCCAGGCTCTAAGTGACTGTTTTGGCTTTTCTGGATCCCAATCCTCCCATCTTTTTTTTTTCCTTCCTCCTCTACAGACACCTTTCTGTGTCAGATTGCTTCTAAGCTTGCTCTTTATAGATAAACTAAACACTGCTTGCAGTATCTCACACAAGAGATTGTTCTTGCAGTCCCTTTGAACAGTTAATTTTTGGGTTTCAGACACTAAAGGGACTTGGAATATGTTAGACTGACCTTACAATCTTGAGCTGGTGATCCTCAACTCAACTTGCAAATCTCTGCAGTCTCCTGGTAACAGCTTGTTCTGAGCTCAGACTTGCAGAATCCAGGATCTGAGCTAAACCTTTCCACAAGCCCATCCTCTCCTGCCCTGTGTGGGCCAGATCCCATGGTTACAAATGCACGGGGAAGCAGGAACAGGCTTGCTTGTCCTGCCCGAGGCAGAACATTTCTAGTAAGCAGTGGGGATGTTTTTTATCTGTAGATACCAATAAATGCATAGACAGGGAGGGAGGGATGGATGGCTCATGTGTGAGACCAAGAGTGACCTTCAAAGTCAGCCTTAACTGACACTGTAAGCATAGATTAAAATAACTAAGGAATATGTTACAAAACGTGAAACTTAATATGTCTTGAAAACAACATTCATAAATGCAAGAACATAGGAAAAAAGGAAGATGGGATACACAAGTCTTAGAATCTAGGGCCCTACTATGGCAGAAAACATAATAAAGGTCCTTTTAGTTTAAATTCCATCTTAAAATAAACTTGAATTTTTCCAGTAATTGCTTAGAGTGATTATATATATTTTTTTTTTTTTTCTTTCAGAACAGAATAATGAATAATGAAATACAAATGTGTTGAAATATTATTAAAACTAACAGGAAAATTGCATTTCTGTTTAATATAAATGTATGTAGCCAACAAAGGGAAAAAACATTGATTATTCTTATAGAATCTTAAGTAGTTATTAAGGTGCTGAACCTTTTAATAAAAAACTAGATTATTTTTAGAGCGAACGCAAAGTAACAAAACCCCCTTTAACAAATTATCCTTAGGAGATTGTTAGACTTTTAATCGGTTCCTTGTACTTAAACTCATTTTCCCAGCATGATGTACACTATCTGTGGGAGCTTTTCATAAGAAATTCACACTATGATTAAGGCACCAGCTATTTCAAGTGAAAACATTGTGAAATGTTACTATTGTTTGGGCAGTTGGAACTGAAATGATTGAGTGAAGGATGATAGTTATGCTGCAGGCTAATTACATGGCTAATGTCTTTGCTTTACATATGAATAGATGCTTCTAGAGATGAGCAATAACTGAGACTCCATTATCAGTCCAATACAATGCACTTAAATTAGCCACCATTTATGAATACTATTAAAATAGGAGCTGGCTAGTGCTTAGTGATGTTGCACTTGACATGTTTTTTGTTATCAGTCCGTAGATGCTGGATATGGTACACAGGGAAGTTTTGACATAGTCAGAGAAGGTGTTTTTACAACATTTTGCTGTTAACTACGTATTGATTAAAATCACAGGATTTTTCAATGAGGTAAGAGATCAAAAAAGGCCATCAGAACAAAGGAAAAATGGCATAAGAGGTAATTGTTGCCTTTGGAAATGCAGTATAAATTGTCATTGGTGAGAGGTTCCATAGCCAAACAATGAAGTTCAGTGGAGCAATGCTAATGGATGCTCTGTCTCAACTTTTGATACAGAATATTTCAAGCTGACCGAATTTTCAGCTTTAAAGTCAAAATGAAAGACATCATCCCATGTCTGAAAGTGCTTGCCATAGGTTTTCATGGATACTTAAGGAGTTATTGTACTTTGTGAAAGGCTTAACACAGATTTTGTGTTAAGCAAGATATTGTATCTTTGGCATTGCCTCCGAGTTCAGTGTGTGTGGGAAAAACCACAGGAATGTCATGCAGGCAGCACATGGATTAAAAAGAATTAGGTTTTGCTGACAATATGCCTCTTCTAAGTGGCAGCTTAACTGTTTAAAAGAAAAGATTAAAAAAGTGGGATTAATTATTAATTCCTACTAATCACAGAGTTCTTATTAGGCTGTTGTCCCCTTCTCTGAATTTGGGCAGCACGGTGCCCCTCAAAGGGGACACTTCCCATCTTTTGACTGTGAGGCTGGAGCCTGGTGATACCCAGAACTGATTGATGTCTGGTGACAGCAGGCTTTTGTCACCTACTTACACAGCATCTATTCTCCAATAATGTACAATTTATAGCCCAAACTATCAATCTTCAATACAAATATAATTTATGCAGTGCTGTATAGCTGTGTAAGCTGGAAGCAACACAGTACAGAGAGTATACAGTCAAATTTCAAAATGCTTTTTAAAGCAAATGCTCAGAAAAATATTATCTAATTAAATGGAATCAATTTATAGCAAATGCTGAAATTCAGTAGACTTCAACTCCTTGCCTTAAAAGTTAAAAAAAAAATAAAAATTGGAAGCATCTCAGATGCGTTTGAAGAATGAGGCCTGAGTGTTTTCCTTGCTGCCCCTGACACTGGGCAGAAAAAGGTGCACATAGGAAAAAACAATCAAAATAATTACAAAATGGCACAAAGCAAGAAAGCTACAGTGGTGGCATGAACAAATGATAGACAAGTACTGTGAACCTTTCCTTGAGAAAAGAGCTGCTGTACATGTAGTTGATACATTATTGTTTAACCAAAACATTCATTTAAGACTGCTGGAACAGAATGATGATTAAATTATCTTTTTAATGTATATTTGATTAATTGTAGCATTGTGTTTTTGCTTTTTACAGCAAGGCTTAGGAATGTTAAACGCTCGCTGTTAAAATCATCTTGTTTCACTTATGAGAGTTGATATTAATATCAGCTGATTTAATTCTGTTTTTTTCTCATCAGTTGTTTTGTTTTTAATCAGTTTTATGTTATACTTATAGATAAATATGGCTTGTGAATGTAAGCTTGCTTGCTGTCTAGGATGCCTAGACCACAGCAACTCCTCTTGAATATGGGATTGTGAGTACAGGATGCATCCTTTACATCATGCCTGAGTCTCAGGTAGCAGGAAAATGTGAATAACGTGTGGTATAAATGTCAATGTAGGAGTAAACACACAAATATTCCTTAACCACCTGCATTTTGTAGGCACACAACTGCATGCATGTGTCTCAATTGAGTTACTTTTCTGTTTAGCCTAGAAATCTATGCAAAGGGAAAGCTATTTTTATTTGACCTGTCAAGAAGGACAGAGCAAACTTGGCCCCCTTATGATTGCACTCCTAGGAAAGATTATCCATATCTTTTTTCCAATAGTTCAGGTAGAAGACAAACATTCCAGTGTACTTCAAAGTCCCGCCTTAAGTACAGATAAGTATTTTCTCCATTTCCATGTAGCATAGTTTAAACCAAATATTAAGATCTTATTTTAGTTTGCAGATGTCTCACCTCACAATAATGAGACAATAATGAATGATATTTCTTCTTTAATGCATGTCAAACTTTTATTTCATTTCTTTCCTTTTCACAAATGGCAATACAGCCTGTACTGATCATCTCTAAAACCTGTACAGATTTTCTTTCCTCACAAAATTAATATATATAAGAGTAAATGACCTCTACTATCCTCTGGATGTGGAGGTGCCTCATGCTAGTTAAATGTGATTATTGCTTCTCTTTGTTTATCTCATATCTGGTAAGATCACCACCTTCTGTTAAATCAACATCAAAAATGTTTGTGGCCACTGTTTTGTTATGTGCTTCACAATCTTTGTTATCTACATTCAGTTTCTTCCCTCAGTTTTCCTAGTAAAATTAGTAACTGGATGGCCTCCAGGATCCCCGCTTGGAAAGGTTTAGTGTTTTTACTTCATCATGGATACAGCAGTGAACATGACAGTGAAACACGAAATAAAGTTTCAAATCATTTCAAAGCTGGTAGCATTGTGCACGTAGTCAGGATAATTGAGCAGAAATGTATCTATTTGGCTATCTAATGCAACTCCACATATATAGGTTTTCTTTTCCTGTGCCCATTACATTTACAATTGCATTCCTTTGTATCCTTTCCTGCACTTAAGGAAATTGTCCCCACCAACATGTTATGCAGCTGTGAGTAAATTCTTGGCATGGACAAGCATTTTGGATGATTTTGAAATATTTTTGAAAAGTAATGAATTCAATATGAGGCTTAAATTTGTCTGAATTGATTTTCTGACAACATTACCAATGGTGTGCATTATATAAGTTTTTAGTTATCATTTTGTTATTGTCGTTTCCATGTGACCCATATGTGGAAAGCATTATTGTTGGTTCTCTGGAAAGCAAGTGTTGGTGCTCATTTTCCTTTAGTTCTCATCTCTTTTATAGGGGATACTTTAAATTCAAGAACACATTAAATTTTGCACAGACAAAAAATTCATGTGCTGTATTATAGTCTTCAGATATTCCCATCCAATCCATGAAGAACAAACATGGATAATGATGCCTCTCCTCATTCTGTGTGTGTAGGTAAAAATTCTTCATATTCATGGAAGAGGCAATCACGGTATTCCAGCTCAGAGGTGGCTGTACTTGGGTCAGTTTACCTCTGCCTGTTTATTAATCAGATAATTCACTGATTTTGTTAAGAGCTGCCCAGATATCAGAATTCTACTTAGTCTACCAACTTTGAGGATCACTTCCATTTTTTACCTTTTTTTATTATTATTATTTTTTTTAATCTTGCCACTGGACAACACAAGATTCCCTTAGCCAGTAGCAGAATATTCATCCCAACACAGCAAATCAGGGGATGCTCCCCAGATGGTTTCCTGTGAGAAGAGGTTCAGTCTTTGCTGTGTGACAGAGCAATGGAGAAAGCTCCTGGCCATTGCTGGTTGAAGCATCCGTTTGGTGGCAGACACCAGCACAGCAGTGCTTTGCATGGACAAGCAAGGACGTGTCACATCAGCTCCTTGATGCAAAGGGGTGATTTGTCTGGGGAACGGGTGTGCTTTCCACAGAATAGCTGTGATTCATCTCCTCTGCTCTAGAAATACATTGGCAAGTCCTATTGGCAAACATTGCTCACAAAGTCTGGAGTGGACAGTCAAGGGTTTGATCTTTGTGCCTGCACTGGATCAATGGAATTGGTATTCAAATGCCATAAGGTCTTTCTTGCATTTCTTACATTGTAATGCTCCAGAGCAAGACAAACTATGTAGGCTTTTATGGGAATACTTTTCAGCAGAATTAAGATCTGTCAAGGCATGGCTCTTGCCAGGGTTAGCTGCAATGTTTGACTGCTAGTGTTTGTACTCACTGCTCTCAGCCCTCTAAGCTGAACAAATCCAAGAGCCTCAACATTTCTTTGTATTTTAAGTTCTCCAACACCATAATCATTGTGGTGGACTCCTACTGGATCACTGGCAGGTTTTCAGTGTCTGTCATGACCTGGGGAGGACCAAAACTAGACATCTTATTGCTGGTGGGTGTGAACAAGTGCTGAGCAGAATGGGGTGTTTATTTCTCATTTAATGACACATTTTAAAGAATCTTGTTTATTGCCTAAAGCTATGTACTGTTGTTGTTGCCTAAGTATTAACTGATGTGTTCTAATGTGAACACTTCTTGTGAGTAGATCTTGAAGGTGCTTTTGTGTGTCATAAAAAATATTATTGCCACCTTACAGATGGATAGGAAGCTGAGCCATTCCATGGCAAAGTGATTTTTGAAAGGTCATCTCACACACTGAGTCTGGGAAGCATTCAGGTGCTGGCTCTCCCTTAACTGTCAGACAGGAAAGGTGCTAAATCACATGAGAATCAACCAGTCTTCTGATTCTTTACAAAAAATATTTTTTAAATCTATCTGGCAGATATACATGGGAGAATAGCCTGAGATGACAAGTTGATCCTTTTGCTTCTGGTGCAGGTTACTACATGAGTTCTTATCTTATCTTGCTCCTGTGCTTATAAACCAAATACTTAAAAAAATTGTATTATCCAAGTATCATCCTTCTCAAAACACCTTATTCTGGTATCTAAGAAATTAACTGTGACAATTTAAGAGTTGCTGCCAGCCTTGTCTGTGTCTTAAGGGTGTATATAGTGTATTCCAAAAAGTGCATTGGTTCAAGATTAACTCCTACTTTTATAATATACAGAGATACACAAAAAACCCCCCCAAAAACCAAAGAGAAAGAAAAAAAGAAATCTCCCCACACAGTACTTCCTGTGATTGACTGTAAAACTTTAGTTGGAATTATCAGTGTCAGTTTGGTGAATTACTCCACTTAAAATAGAAACAGGTCACATGGATTATAATAAGATTCTAAATGCTTTGGAGACAAGTGCTGAATGGAGCTTCATCCTACAGAAATACACTTGTCTACCAAGAAATAATTAGTTTCAGATTGACCAGAACTCCTGGACTGCAGCACTGTGCAAATGAGTGTGGAACATGCCAAACACTTTGGGTGCAGCTCTGCAGCACATTTCACCTTTGTAGCCTGGTTCTGTGGGTTGTAGCCACATCTTATTGCTCCCTGAACTGATGAAATATAAACACCAAGCCTGGTGTTAGATCTGCCTTGCCCCTTTCTCCCCTGTACAATTCCCAGTGCAGCATAAATGATTTTCACTGGTGATTTGGGTGGGTGGCTGCAGTTCACAAGACTTTCCCTAGGTCTTCTCTCTCTACTTTTTGTCTCCCCTCCAAGCTCTGATGGGCAAAAGGCATAAAGTGTCCACTCAGCTCCGTTTTTAATCTGAGCCACATTTTCTGATATACACATAATTTAGTCATCATCATCAAGAGCAGCTCTTCTTCTCGCAAAAGAGTTGCCATTATAGTGGAAAAAGTACTGTAAATGTGATGAGAGACCACAACCATCATGCACAGAAGGACAAATTACTACTTACTTAAGCAAGTCGAACAGAATTTAGATTAAGGAGAGGAGAATAACAACAGGAAATTACTACTGAGAGTGATCATATGAGGAAAAATACTTGGTGAAAATTATTTTCATTAAATATAAATGTGTTGGACTCAGCAAGATGTATATAACACTTCCCAAATAAAGTCAGCTTGCAATGATTGAACCAAGTAAATATATATTAGTATGCCTTTCTGATTAATCTAATTTAAATGCAAACTAAATAGCCATAAAAGTGAATATTTTTTAGAAATCTCCACTCTAAAAGAAAGTTTTATCTGACCAGACTGCAGACTTAGGAAGTATGTTTTCAAAATATGATAATATTTTTTACATTTCAAGTTTATTGAAACTGCTTCCTGGAGGAAAAATTTTTTTGGCCACTTTTTGTAACTTCACTCCAAAGCAATCAGTTTGTTTTCAGTGCATGAAAGTCGGAGGAAACACTGAGGGAAGGATTTGAGGTGTCCCTTACTCAGCTGTGTTAGGGTCCTGTTAAAGCCTCATTTGTCATGAAGAATCCATCTTCTAAGCAGGTTAGGGATTGTGAGCAGTAACTTTCCTTTTTATTTTTTTTTTTTTTAACAGATGTACTGATAAAATTAGTGTAGGAGGGAATAAACAAAATATTAAGCATGGAAGTGTTTTGGGGGTCAAAAACCTGCCAGTGTCCCACCCAGGTACCCCACTTGGCTGAACAGGAGATGCCAACTCTTCAGAATCTCTCTCTTTGTGCCTTCTCCCCTAGCTGGAACCACAGAATTGTTTCAAATCATGAAGTGTGTTAATTTAGTCATGTGAAATACAGAATTCCTAAGGTAAGCCCTGACTCCCCCACTGCTGTCCCAGGGCAAAGGCTGAAGCAGCCACCTCTTGTTCAAATGTAACAATATTACTTCTGTTTTGTCAGCATTACCTCAAATCTCCACATTCTCTTTAGACTTATTTAAAAATATTCTCAGCACAAGCACAACGTGTCTGTCCAGTGCCAGCTATTATTAGGAATCTATTATAATAACAATCATATCAATAAATAATGGCTTTCTTTAGTCACAGTCATAAGATCTGAGCATGATAGTTCTGCTTACTAGATCCTGGGAAGTGAACTGCCCTCTCAGTATTTAAGGGGAGTCCCAGCCCTCTGATTTATTATCTTTTGGCTGCCAGAGGCAGCCCTGAGGGCAACATCACCTCCCCAGAGAGATCACATTTACCTGTAATCTCAGGCTTTAGCCCAAGTCTGGGGTATTGCTACAGCTACAAGTGCAGTTGCTTCTTCTGAAGAAGTGATGCTAAATAGATGAAAGAAGGGCCATGGAGACAGGTTTTCTGTGGGCAGGTTGCAAAATGACAGAATCATTGACAGAATGTGCCAAAGGTATTATTTTCTTCATTTAGGAAAAAAAAATAAAAGCAAAAATCAACCCAATGCTATCTTCAAAAAGAAGTACAGAGATAAAAGGAGAAAGAATCAGTGTTTCTATTTTGCCATTACAGAGATACATGCAACAAATTGTTTTCTCAGGAAGCCTGTATTATATTTTGTGTTTTGTTGCAGGTGTCTATGTGTTAGAAGCAGAGGAAAGTTGTGTGGCCCTTTCATACTCAAAGCAGGAATATAATAATGGGTCCACAGTCATATTTCTACACTCCAAAAACTTACTAAAAATCTCTACTTTATGAATATTTTTAGACTGGGTGAAACTGTACTATAATTATTGAATTGTCTCTTTGCAGCTATTTATAATATCCTGTCTTTCAGCCCGAACAATCCATGTGTTTGAGGGGATTTAGGTTTTCAGGGATGTCAGCTGTGACTGGAGCTTAAAGAGATATCTATCTGTGTTTAATTGCTCTACTCCTAGACGTGCATATATGAGTACTGTGGGACAGGACACTGAGCTATTTCTTTCCGTAAGTAAGAAGTGTAAGATGTTTTGATATTTTTGGTTTTGTTTTCCCCAAGAATAGACAGAAGATAAACTTTTCCACAAAACAGCACAGAGGAGAGGCAGGAGGAAGGATGTAACACTGAACATAGTGCTTGGTAGCAGTATTTGTCATTAGTTCCTACTGAATGTGCTTAGCACTTTAATATCAATTATACTGTTTTTGTTGTAGGGCTGATGAATTTTGTGTTAAGAAGTTGCTTTTCATCCAGCATTTCATAGTACTTTACAAAGTTGGGAAATATACTTTCTTTCCACAGATGTTGTATTTAAAGCTGGAGGTTCTGTTCACTCAAATTTGCACAGATAATGGATAGTAAATTAGGAAGAGTGTCATTTGACTGCTGCTTATCTACTCTTTTTACAAGAGAGATACTTTAAAAAAAATATTTTTATGTACAGTAACATGCCTACTTTTAAAGCATTCTATAACTTCAAAGCCTGCACAAGCTGATGAGAGCGCTTCAAAAGCATTTATATCTTGCTTTTTTGGGGTGGCTTTGCTAAATCTTTCCAGGAAAGTCTTGCCTTTTAGAGGGCTTTAGGGCATAATGTTACAAAAGGTTTTCCTGATTAAAATAATCTGGCCCACTCTTACAGTAAATTATGAAATAAACTGTGTTCCAGTTGAATGTCTTCAACTACAGAGTGCACTCCTTAGTTGCTGTTTTTCAGTTTTCATCTATATGTTCAGTGGTGTTTAAAAACAAAGAGGTTACGTTTATGGTCCTCTGTAAGGCGTGAAAGCTTCCCTAAGAGGGAAGGCAGCTCTGTAATGAAGAGCACAACTCCCAAACGCTTAAAATATTCCTGTGTTTAATGTCTGATCTGACGTGCGTGTACAAAATTAATAATTGCTTGAATTTTGAACAATGAAAATACAGGGGAAATTACAACATAACAAAGGCAAACTATGCAAGTGGAAGTATCAGCTGGAAGAATAATAGCTTTATTTGACAGTGTTTTGACATCATTGATGTACTGTTGTCACTGGAGACTTTCCTTTCTGTGTTTGTGATATACTATTTCAATCCATATTATCCCAATAGAATCACAAACATTGAAAAGATCTGATGTGTGATAGTCTCTTACTAATATGTGAGTTGACATGTTGATTGTTCTTTCATATCTGGGACTTGTGAGAATTCCGTTTAAATACAATTCGCCAATACTAATAAAAGATGCACAGTTGACAAAGGGAATACAGGTGTTTTGAGAGTGATTAGCATGTAAAAAAGCAAAGTGGCTTCTCTGCTCCATTTTGTGGAAAGTAAAAGTAGAAAGTAAAAGTAAACCAAGTGCATGATTAATGGTATCTACAGCGGTGCCTGTGTTAAGCTAATGACAAGTTTATTATCTGCACTGAATAGATCAATAATGCAAATCTGGATGCAAGAGACCTCTTGAAATCTAAAACTTTAAGGTTTCTATTTTTGGGAAAAGCACATAATGGTTATAATTATTCCTAATTTTTATACAGCTCTATCAGTGGGTGTTTTTTTCCCCAGTAGGCAGACACTCATCAGAACAAGCAGGTCTGGGGGAAAAGGGAAACACAAAAGCAGTGGGAAAATATTCCTTAGGAAAATGTAAAAAATTAACAGTTACTGCAACTCTCAGCCAAATGGACTGACCTGTCCAAGAAATGTCTGTGTGAACCCACAGGTTCATCCTGGCAGTGTTTGGTGGTCTGCAGCTCAGGTGTGCTCACAAGTGAGGCAGGAGTACTCCTCTACTGTTCTGGTGTGCCACTTCCATTCTGCTCTCCCTCGTTGCTTGTGTGAAGCACAATTTCCCCACCACAGCAGGCAGACTGGGGCACGGTGTAACAGCTCTACCAGGCTTGTTAAGGTTTCTCTAATCATACAATCAGTAAATTTGCGTGTTTAGACCTAGGTACAGTGACGTGGAGGGAAGTCCCTTGGAGAAACATGGAATGAACAGAACTTCCTAGACCAGGTCTGCTTCCACTCACTTATGAAAGCAGTGAGAAGAAGGAGATATTGGTGGAAGAATTTGGTGTAGAACAGCCACCTGAAGGCAGGATCCTTTTGCTAATCTGTCCTGCTGTCACCTGTAATCACAAAAGTGCTGTGATGTTATAAAGCAGGAGGGAAAGATGAAGTGTTCTTTCTTTCCCACAAAGTGAGTAAGGACTCTTCAGGCTTTTTATACAACATTGAGTGAATGTGAGAAAACATGGGTTTGAGTTTGAGAAGAACACACTGATAGGAATTTCCATATGCAGTGATAAAATTTTCAGGGTTTTCTTTCTTGCAACGAACGTGTATCTCTAGGTCATAAAGAAATAGTTTTCTTAAAGCTGCTGTGTCTTGGGCTTCACTTGTTGATACTTTTGTTCATCCCTTCCAAAAGCTGCTTGTTTGTCTTCCCAGTATGGATTAGAGGTATCAGTGTATCTATCTGAAGATGAACAAGATGATTTGGTTTGCTCTCTACATATTGTCTCTGGAAAATGGGCTCCATTTCTTCATTTAGTTCACTAGTTACTATGTTTCTGGTAAATATTTCAATCCTAGGCATAAAGCAGCAGATGGGAATAAAAATTGTGGGTGCCAGGATGTGTGGGAGAGGAAAGGACTGTTAAATTATGAAAGGGAATGCAGTATTCAAAGAGAATAGTCTTTGTGGCAAAAGAGGTGGATTGGACAGAGTCAAGGGCAGGGCTTAGAATGCATAGTGAGAGTGAAGAAAGAGATAAAATAAGTGTGAAGAAAGAGGGAACAGCAGATTCCAAAAGTAATTGATATAAAGTTCTCTGTGATGCTGTGGAGGAAAGAGGAAGCACTGTGCAGACGAGAAAGCAAACAGTGGGTGGAGAACTGTGCTAATGCTCCTAATCTGCTTCTCGTGTCCTTGGTTGTTCTCTGTGAGTTTGTATCTCTGACACTCTTCCATGGAGCTGTGCAGACGAGGGATTTTTCAGAGGCTGAGCCTCACAGATTAGGATTCTACAACTTCACTTCTCAGATGGTTAGAAATAGTCAACTATTCTCAGTCTAAATTTAATCATGGCTGTTTTCTTCTTATTCTTGCTTGGGGTTTTCTTAGTAGAAAGAAAATTTATTTCTTTTTTTTCTTCCTTAAATGGCAGTTTCCCTGATATATTTTACATGTACAGGTTTTAATTCTGCCTTTTTCTCATCTAAGCAACCCCCAGTGCACCCTGAGTGGAGGAGGTTGTGCTCAGCCCCACCCTGGGAGCTGTGGTGCCCCACAATCCTGTGGCTGCCCCATAAGAGCTCGCTGATGGCCAGCAGTGTGTGTTCACTGCAGCATCCACCCAGTCCACTGCCTTTCCATGGCTTGTCCCTTGGTAAAGCTCTTCCTCTTGACAGTTCCTGACATCCTCTCTATAATGGAAATAAAACAGGAGCTGACAGTTTGCAGCATTATAAATAAATACCTCATACTGTGAGTGATACACAAATGCTGTATTCCTTTCAATTGCAGAAGATGAGGCTTTTAGAGTATGTTACCACTGGCATTTTTGCCTGTAACAAGGGGCTTAGACTGCAGGCTAGGGAATGTTAAATAAATTTCTCAAGCTCTAATGCCATCTATTTTTTTAAACAATGTTGAATTGGAACTGGTGACCTTGTCATTGCAGAAATAGAAAATTTTATTTTACAGTTTCCTCTAGCTGTATTAGCAAAAAGAATGTTGTGAAATGGGCAAAAAATGCACCCATGTTAAATACATGGCTTTTATGCCCTGTCTAATGAAGATACCTCCAGCATTCAGGAGCCAGCTAAGTGACAATAAATAAAACAATATCTGATAACATGCCTTTCTGTTAATTCACATCAGTGAAGTTATATCATATTAAAGAAGTAACAAGTAGAACTACCTATGCAGAATAATTCTAGTTTGCAACCCCAAAATTTTCCTCTGCCTTTTTTTTTAATGACAACCTCTTATTCTTCTGAGTATTATTGCAAGCTGCTTTAAGCACCCTATCATTAATCCTGAAATATGTATATATCTTCCTGCATTGTTAGTCAGATGAATGTGCTGTAGCTCTTATGATCACCTGAAGAAAATTACAACTCTGTGAGAAATATTTATATTGTAAATTTTCAAAATATTACATGATCTCAAGTCCAAATATATAATTGCCTTCTATTACAGATAGAAAGGATGTGATATAAAAAGAAAAGTACTTCCAGGAACTGGTGAGCAAATGGTGTCTAAATTTCACCTAACTCATGTGATCTTTTAAATCCTTCAGGCCATCAGATGGCTGGGGTCAGGTAGATAGCTGAGATTTTGCCACTAAAGTTCTTTCTGTGTCTTCAGTCTATTGCCTGCCAGAGCTGCCAAAGTCATTCCTGGCCACCCCAAGCACAAGCCATGCTCTGGAGATGAGTGCTCAGTCTGTGATTCTTTAATTCAATTGGTCATGGAGGGTGTATCTCCTCTGGCCTCTCCCCTAGAGTGATCCTAGAGGAAGGAGTGTCCTTTCCATCCTGCTGCTGTTTAAGGTCTGCCCTTGCTCCTGAGCTCCCCTGGTTTCACTGGCCTCCCCAAGGGTTGTCTCCCTGCTGGGAATTGCTAAAGCACTTGGCCTTTTCCAAGACTATTTTAGGGAACTTTTTCTTGCACCTGAGGTCCATGTCCTTGCTCCTTAGCTGTGACAAGCTTTGTCACAGGGCCAAAATCTCTTGGTGGTCCCACACATTGACTGCCTTTTAAATTCCAGGGGAAAATGTGTGCCCAGCTTTCCTAGGTGTCTTCCAGCATCCAGACATCACAACAGGCACTCCTGGACAGTGGTTGCATCTGGCAGTGCTTTGTGTTTGTAGCTGCTAAACTGAACTAGAAAAGACCATTGCAGTTTTACTCTGTACTCTCCAAAGATCCTTTTTCTACATGGACAGATGGTAAAATTGTTCTGTTGCTCTCTGGTAAACTGCACTTAATCTCCTCTGTAAATTATAAATAAAACTTCTATCTGAAAATTTTCCTTGGTACCTGAAAAAGTTCCCAAATTTGTAACTAGAAATTAAATAAGTAAATGCTCTGATATTAGTCTAGAAGATGTAGTGATGATATTTTTACTAATTTGATAAAGAAAACTTAATGGAAGAAAAAGAAACATTAGTTTTAGCTTTTCTGTGATGTAATAGATCTGTTCAACTCTAGCAGTTTTTTATACCTTTTAGTGAGACAAATCCTGAAATCCTTATTCTTTCTTTCCTCAGGACAATCTCCTTTTAACTTCAGTGAGATAATAAGGCTTATGCCGCTTTGTAAAGTACTTTGAGATCTATGGTGAACAAGATTTAAATATTATTGAAAGGGAAATTTGATTGAGTTTAAATTAAATAAGGAACTTCAGGATTCAGTTTATGGAGATTGCTCTTTTTTTTCACCACATGGTTCTTTCTGCATTCGTAACTTCAGAGTTTGGTTGCAGTAGTGAAGTGCTCTGCCTTGTAGGAGTGTAGGAGGGACACTCGTGGCTGGCCTTGGAGCAGGGCTCTCTTCCTGCTCTTGTACACAGTCTGGCACTTCAAGGATACATTTGCTAGCAGAATTACTTGTTTAAATAACTTACTTTGACATGTGGCTGCAGCATGACAAGGAAAATGCAGATTCTTTATTTCAGCTTAAGTAGAACCTGCCTCACACCAGCGTTTCTTCTATTAGCTGGGGCCAGCAGGGTCAGAACTTTAATGTAGGAGCCCAATAAGGTAGATTACAAGTAATTTTAGTTTCTGAACTTGGTCAAATTCATGAAACATGAATAATGTTGCTTATATAAATGAAATTTCATGAAGATACAGGCATGTGTTTTGAGAGAAAATGATAAATGAAGAGGAAGTAAAAATGGAAAAAGTGTACTCATATCAGTTTCCTATTTCTTTTATTGAATTAGTCATATCCACTACTTAAGTGTTTTGTAATCTACTAAAAATGCTTTTATAGTGTAGAAATTTCATTTTGTAAGTTTCACATAATGCAATCAAAACATTTAGTCTAACATCTTCATGGTAAGAAATTTCATCCACATATTATTTTGCAATTCTTTTTGATGAAAAGTAATACCTCTAATGTTATGTGGAAGTATCTTGACAGAAAATACAAGATTTATGTAATAGCATAGAATTCATTGTTTGCCAGTGTTCTGGGATGAGAAAATAAACTTGTGGAAGAAATGCTAAGTTTAATCTAGCATTGGAATGCATCTTGACACCAAGAGGATCTACTGCCATGTCCTTTGGAGCTCATGGAAACCCTGTCCTTGACTTAGAGTAAAACCTGCTTGACACTGAAACAAGTCACGTGAGTTTTTCATCCTTCTCAATACAAAAAGGAAGAGGGAACTGGAGGAGCGAGGCCGCCCTGATCTGGATCATGCACTAGAGAAATGCTGATAGTGCCAGGCATTTGGGAGAGGAGGAGGAAGACGAGGAGGAGGAGGAGTGAGGGTGTGAGGATGTGTTGCAGTTTGAGTGCAGCAGCCAAAGAGCTCTGTTGCAGCTTGGGAGGCAAAGGGTGCCCTGGTAACCCAGTGATGTGGAACTTCTGTCCAAACCCCATTTTCTCTCACTTTGGTGAGGGATTTCCTCATGTCAAGTCAATAAAATTTCCTAAGTCAATAAAATTTCTTTTATGTCTCCTGGTATACTGGTACTGCCCTGTCAGCTGATTATTGTATTGCCATGTCAGACTGAATGAGGGGGACTCAAAAGGAAAAATTTTGAATTCACTTGCAAATGGTTGTCTTCGGTGTTGCCCTAATGTAAAAATAGTTAAATTTAATAAGCGATGAGACTAGATTTCGTTGGGTTACACAGACCCAAGCTGGAGTGCACTTGAAAATCAATTTGCATCTTCCCACCTGTTGGTAGAAACCTTCAGTTTCTGCTCTATAGCACAGCCCTTTTGGGGAGTGCTGCTCTGAAGACTTGAGCTTTGAGGTACAATAATTCTTGCAAATGAATATTTGAAATTTTCCAGGCACTTAATGTGTCGGAACATTTCTGGCTGTTCCTTTGCAACATTTGTGGAGGCTGCAGCTCAAACTATGCTGGATTCCTGTACGCTCATTTGCCAGAATTTGGTCAAGGACTGCTGCAAAGCCTGAATTGCAGGCGGGCGAATTATATAAGACACTTTATTTCTGTCTGTCTCTGTATCCATCACACACACGGCTGACTGGGTCAGAATTCCTCCTCTAGGCACTGACAGAGGAGGCTGCTGGGTTTGGCTACTACAGCAGATCTCTGTGGACTGACTTCCTGCGCTATCATGTCCCCGTTGTGGCTTCCATGTAGGGAAAAACATCTGCTTTCTTAAAATGTTCTGGGCCCAGTAGCTCTGTAATGACTCTTTGGAGGCCAGGTACAAGTATCAAAGAGATCTTTCCTCTTGTTTTTGTGGTGTTGTGGTTTGGGTTTCTTCCTTTTTTTTTTTTTTTTTAATTTTTTAAATTTTTTTTCAATATCTGCTTTGACTAAAGCAAAAGGTGCAAGATGTCAATATTAATGAAAAAAAAGGAACTTGTTAGTGTTGTCAAAACCCAACATTTTGTAAAAGGGAAAAATATGGTTTCGTGGGGTAAATGTCACCTCTTTTAAGTTTGCAGGACGTGGTGACAGTGGGAATTTTGCATGGTGGTACTTAATATTTGTATGAGGGAAAGCTTGGTTTGTGAACTCAGTGCATGACTTGAGCCACTTGAGAGCAAAACAGGAAACAGATCATCTGAAGCAGATATAATTAGAATGCTCCTCCATCTTTTTGTGAGGAGGACCAGAAGCAAAGATATTGTTCTAGAACTAAGGCTGTTATAACTTCTTTAGGGCTGTTCTACCTTTTATTCCAAAGTAATGCTTCCCCCTATCTTTAATTAATATCTGTTTAAACACTATATTTAAATATTTAAATACAGTTTTTAAATTCAAATAATTAAGATATTTGAATAAATTGAAATCCAAGTATTTAATATACTTAAATAATGCCTTTATTTGCTGAAACCAGGTTTTATCTCAAATTTTAGGGAATCTGTTTAGCCCGTAAGAAACTAATTTCTTATTTCTCAGTCTTCAATCTGGAATGAATGCAAATAGGAAGACATCTTGAAATGAGAAAAGGTTTACCTTTGTGTACCCAAAGCAATGGGCATTTTATGCTTAAATGGAATTTTTTCATCAACAAAGCAGGGAGCTGAGTATACCCATGAGCACTTACTTAAACTTGTGAATAGAATTTAAGAAACCTGCTGCTGTGTTGAATTCCTGGAGCCCAAAGTTTTAACGTGTCAACACACACCAGCTAAGCACATCCTTAAAAGTTTTGTTTAATTTTTCAACTGATAAAGTTTGGGACAGTTGTAATGCTAATATACAAAAAGATTCCAAACATAAAACCACATAAACTTTGTTCCAGGACTTGTTCAAACTAGTAAGAGTCTTTCCATTGACTTGGATGGACACAGGATTGAACACAGAATGGATATTTTTGTTTAAATAAACAAGAAACATATAGGAGCTGATTCTCTTTCTGTTGTTTATTCAGTTAACAGCTTCTTGAGAATCATTACATTTGCTATTAGTATATAGATTAGGGATGAGATTAAATAGTCTTCAAATTGCCCACCCAAGTTTGTTCAGTTCTTGGAGGGAAACTCAGTAAATTAAACCCTGAGATTGGTGACCAAGATGTCTTAATTCAGAATATTTGTCCTTCCACATTTGAGCTGCTTTCCAGATACTGCAGCTTCCCCTCTGCCCCCCCAGTAAGTTAATTCAGCTACTGAATCATTAGAGGTGTTTGAAAAGGACGGCTGAAAACTCAAAAATAAAAATGCATATTATGTATTATTTAGCAAATATTTATTTAGCTCCTACTAACACAATTCCTTTTATTCACGTTGTTTGCTGCAGGTGCAATGCACCTCTTTTTCTTGTGTCTGCAAAACATTAAACATTCTCCCTGTGAAGAATCCTTATTTTTTTATTCTTTCCTTGCCTTTGGCTGCTGTTACAGTATGGCATTGGTGGCTGGTTGTCTTCTGCTGGAATGCCCTGTGACTTGCTGCCATATTCTGGTGTCCCTGGAGCCTGAAACCCGTGGCTGAGCAGCGCTGGTGGCTGTAGGCGAGCGCGCACTGCGCGGTGACCGAGCGCTGTTCTAGGTGGGTGTTTCAGCAGAGCAGCAGCAGCTGTTATCTCCCTCCAACCTCGTGCAGCATATCAACTATGCCAGCAGTAAACTGAGGCCTGCCTTTAACCATTTTTATTCTCAGTTTGTCCCCATTTTGCATTTGTGCTGCAGGGAGATTTTTGTTTTGTTTCTAGAACCACTTCATATCTCTGTCAGCTTTGCTTTCTTTTCTCTTGTGTTCTCCTCTGTTATGTTTTTTCATGTTGGTTATTTTTCCCCCCCTCCTCAAACATTTCTTTTTCTTCTCCATTTCATTCCTGCAGCTCAGTGCTGGTGAGGAAGAGGCTGTACCTTTTGTCTGGCTGTATGTGTCATGCCAGCTTAACCCACTGCCTATTTAACCTCTGCATCCCCAGTTTCCTGTCACGCTCTGCTCTCCCTCCCGAACTCCCGTCGCCCTTCTCCTCCCGAGCAGCCTGTCGGACCCGCTGTGATTCTGGCTGAGCGTTCCCTGCAGTGGGTGCAGAGGGCACATCTCTGCCTGCCACAGCTCCCAGCACCACGGGCCTCATCTTTTGTGTTGCTTCAGAGGACCAAACCCTCTCTGATGTACCAGAGGGGAGGAGGGAAGTTTTACCCAAGTTTTACACACAGGCCTCCTCTCTGCCTTCCGTCGCTGCTATTTATCATATTGCTGACACGTGGATGGAAGCATTTCCTTTTTATGTTAAGCCTGGTCTATGCAAAGGCACTGGAAAGCAATTCATACACTGCTGCAGCTTGTGGAATCAGCAAGGTATTTTTTACAAGTTTGAGATATTACCACAGTTAAATAAACCATGGTAGAGATGAGGAGGAATAAAGTGAAAGTGGCTGTAGCAGCTGCGCATTTCTGGTAGGGAAAAAGACAACATGGGAGTTGTGTCTTACAGCTTACTGGGGTAAAACATGTATAGCTGCAATACCTGAGGCCACAGCTGGGCTTGGACACCATGGTGCATTGCTTTGAAATGTACAAATGTACTGACCTGTGGAGGGGCTTTGCTTGGTCTTTGCCTAGACCAAGTCATCTGTGACACGTGGCTGCATAAAGAAGTTTTAGACAGGAATAATGCACAGGAAGTTGGGGAAAACTGTGCCAAATAGTAAAGTTAAATCGTATACCTGCCTAAACTTTGGTTCTACCTTTCAGTTTGGCTTCAGTGATGATATTTATGTCAGCAGGATGATTTGTGCTGATATTGCTTCAGTCTGAGACAAGATGAGGAGCCTGGTCTGATAGAAGCCTGAATGTATATAATTTAGTTTGTGTTTTTTAGTTGGTTTGTAAATATATTAATCATTCAGCAAATCTATTGTGACTAAAAATGAGGACTTGTACACATAGATTCCTCCCTGCAGCCACAGTTTATGTTTGCATCTGTGAAGTGTACAGCCTTGGCTTGGACCTGTGGTAATTATTTTTTTTTTAAATGCTTCTCAGAGTGGAAATATAAGTGCTAATTGAAATACTTATTCTGCTTTGTTTTCATCGTAAAATTTCATCCACTTAGAGAGGAGTTAGGCTTTAATTGTTTAAAATCTGCTATATCAGGCAGTGTAAATTTTTAAAGGATGTATGTTTTGCTTTTCACTATGAAAGGCAAGTTATTAAATCTACCAGAATGTAGATAATCTGAAGAGATGGGGGGAGTGTATTTCTCTCCCTCCTATCCATATAGATTTGTTGGAGCTACAATCACTCTTATTTTCTTTTGTAAAAATTTTAAACTCCATTTTGCCTGTGTGTAGTGTCCCTGTTACTGCTATGCTCAGGGTCTCCAGCAGGAGTTCTGTGCAGACTGGGGTGAAATTTAGCCTGATGTGTTTGCATATATTACAGTAGATTAAACCTTACTGCTTACATCATCATCATAATCAATTTTATTTGGTCATTTCAGCAATTTTTTCTTCTGACAGAATGGTTTAGGTCTGAATTTCAAGCCATGTCTTTGTTAACAACAGTAAAATGGTATAAATCCTGCATTCAAGGAAGTGCATACTCTGGTATACATTATAAAATATGCTAACATATTTATAAAGCTCCAAGAGGGTGTTTAAATGACATTATGTGAATTTATCAGTGAGTGGAGCTTCTCCACGTGAAGGTAGTGGTTGTACCTTTTTGATTTTTATTACAAGTTTGTATTTGGAGAGAACCTGAGAGTCTGGAGGGAGGAAAAGGAGAGTTCAAATTAAAAAGTTAAAATAAATGGCAAATCACGGATCTATTCCAGTGGCTTAGGAGTGTTTTATCTCCCTAAACCCTTCTTTTCTGTGATGCCTGTTTAAAACTGGACATCAGTGTTCTGCTCTGACTCCTGCCTACAGCAGTGATCACAAGCATCTTGTCACCTTCCATCCCTCTCCATCTGTCCATATTCCCCTTGTCTTGCAGATGGTGAGCTGTCTGGGGCAGGAGCTGGGGTTTTGTTCTCTGCTTACACAGCATTTAGTGAACAGCACTTGGCACAACGGAGTCCTGGTCAATGACAAAAACTCTGAAGTTTTGTGATGATGAAGCAAGTAAAATTGTCAACTTCACATCCGTTAGAAACTTTAGTTATGTAAATAACTAGTTCCCCCCAGAGTTTTTTCAAATATTTTACATTGCTAAATTATTTAAGTTAAACACATTGTCTTACTACTCAGCATAAATTTAAAAGATAATTTTAGCACGGAAAGAAAATATTCATGAAGAGATACCAGAGGCAGAAATAAAAGTGATAAAATAATGAAAATACACTTTTAATGGCAATGGTCCACATGAGAAATATCTCTCATCTGAGAGTTCATTTGGTATTGTAAGGATGATGCTGCACCTGTGTATATTATGTGCTGCATTTGCCCACCTTTGTGATCCATGCACAGCTTGGGAATAGTGGAGGACAAGGGCGTTCTGAAAAGATTTTGGGAAAAGAATTACCTTGAAGTACAGTAGGCAGTGAGGAGCAGGAATACAATAGTGCTGCTGGGAGGTGTTAATACCATTGAAGTTTCACTGGGAGCTGTAAGAGCAAGGGGGAAGAAATCAGAGGCATTTGGGGTGTAATAACAATGAATAACCTTTAAAGAATTGCTATGAGGTAGAGGCAGCAGGAGCAGACAGGAGAATCCACAGCCCTGAAGCAAGAGGCCGTTCATAGCAAGGTGTGCCATTTTTGACTGCAGAAAACTATAGGCTTGCCTCGGGGAGAGGTCCCTCATGGAACAGGGAAAGGTTGTAACAAGATCTTTCTATACTGTAAATATCATATGTCACCTCCACACTGGGTCTTTTCTCTGCTAGTTTATGTAGACTGAAATGTCAACAACATACTTCTGCTCAGTTTCATGTCACTTGCACAAAATCAGGTATTGCTAAGAAAAACTGGATTATGAGTGTTTGCCTAAAAATAATCCAGGACATGATGGCTCTGGCCATGGCCCCAGAATCTATTATTTAATGCAGATATACTTTTATTTCAACATTTGAGAAAGACAAACTTTTGCATTTTGCAAAAAAATTTATGACAGAACTTAGTCATAATGTAAGTATATAAGTATATATACACTGTAAGTATAATTAGTCATAATGTATAGTCATTATATATTCATTATATACTCAGATGCATATATAAAATACATAATGATTATATATATTCATATATAGTCATTATATATTCTATACTCATTTATAATGTAATAATTTGGGAATTAATATTTATACCTACAGGAATAGAGACAAAGAAAGACATATTGGCCAAGTAGAAAACATGGATAATGTGTTTGTCAAATCATGAGGCGTTTTCAATAAGCAGAGTTATCTGAAAAATGCTGTTGGTGTGGACACACAACAACAGCAGCTTTGCTGTTTTGTTCTATACAGCAGCAAAATCCAGTATCCTCCTGGACTCTGACAAGTGTTCTTGCTTTTATGTCATTATCCTGGATTCTTGTATGAGTATTCTGTTTACTGTGACAGTAATTATAACAAAGTAAGAGGTGGCAGCACTGCTTGTGGTCATGAAGGCTTTCCTTTCCAAAGGATGTTTTCCAAGGGGCAGGATGATCCTTAGTCTCTGTAGGAACACAGCAGTTGTTTCAGTCTTGCTCTTGGGGCGTGGAAGACTTCAGAGAACACCCACCCTCACGGCACCATTCCCCCATGCTCTGCAGATCTGGCTGGAGCTGAGCGTGTTTATATTTGTGTGTGTTTGTGATTCTGTCCTCTACCACATTTCTAAGAGTTCAAATACCCAGAGAAAACATCTGCCTCTGGAAACAAATGAAAAAGATGATCTGTGCTGTGTTAGTAATAGAAATATCTTTTTTTTTAGTTGCTGGACAAAATTCTTTCCTGAGCAATGTCAAGCATTGAAGTTATTGAGTTTACTGAATTTCCAATAAAATTAGCTTTTGTTCTTGGTGAGGTACAGCCCAGAGTACTTTTTTACAATCAAATATTCCTTAAAATGAGTGCAATGGATGCATTTTAGTTTCATTAAATTAGTTTCAGGAGGTTTCTGCACAATTGCACTATCATGACAGATACATGAATGCTAGTTGGTTGTTTGTTTGTTTTTCTCCTTATTTCCCATTGGACTGGTAGCAGAATTTTGGCCAAGATGGAATGTCAGGAATTTTGACTGTCCAAATGTCAAACACCACATGTAGCACCCTCTGTGCTGTAAGAGTTGCACGATGCCTTTAGAGACTGCAGAGAACTGTTTCACCTCTGACCACTCGAAGGCCAGGAATTTTGCTGTCCTGCAGTCCTTTCATCACTGGTGACTGCAGATGCTCTGTGTTCATGGATTGCCAGTGGCATGCAGGTTTGGGAGCATGGAATATGTGACTGGTTGAGTTGTGGTGTCAAATTTCTTGGTCTGCCACCAGCACAGTGAGGCAGTAGTTCTGTCCCAGCCTTCCTCTTGAGCAAAGCACATGAAGTTAAAACAGGGAGCTGACAATGCCACACTGAAGCCTCCCAGCAAATTCTGCTGCTCTGGAGATACATTGTCTTATGTTGTACCTTTCCAGTCTTCTTACACATCCCAGATATTTCGGGCATGCTTTGGAGAAACCTGACAAAGCCTTTGCGTGTACAGAGAAAGAGCAGTGAACCTTGGTGAAGGTGTGTAAAAGGGAAATTTTTGATGTGTAGAGTTGCTGTCCTCTCTGTTGGGAACTACAGCTACGGACAATCTCTTCATGCCCCTAAACCTGAAAGCAGAAGTGACACTGCACTACAGAAATGGCAGATTAAAGCCACTGCCATGAATAATGGGGGCACATGTGTGACACATGGAACTAGCAGTGTGCTGTGAACATCTCCCTGATTTCTCAGGGAGCCTTTTATGCTGTGCCTTCATGTACAGAAACAAAGAAATCTCCATGAGGAGGTTTAAACTACAAGGAATGACTGGACCCAAACAATTTACACTAATAGGAGAGCAGAGGAGATTTTTCATATTAGTCTATGGACGTATTTAGGTTTTAGGTATCACTGCAGACTGCTCTGGATTTTGTTGGTTCATGGGAATCTCAGTTGTCCAAGGGGCTGCTGAAGAATTCATAGGCTATTGTTTTTTTTTCTTTCAGGGCTTATATTCTTGCCCTTTAAATTAAAAAATGAGAAAAGGCATTACACTCATGCTTTGCTTTTTCCTTCAGTGAACTGTGAAAGTTCCAAAATGGAAGTGTAACTATTTTTGTGTCTGGGAAGATTTATTTAAAAGCTGTGTTATGATTAATATAAATGATCTATACCATTCCTCTCTTGGTTACAAACTGTTCACAAATTTTCAGAGTCAAAGAAACTGGAAACAATGGATCGGTAAGATTATTACCTTTATTTCTGGGCTATACTTGCCTATCAGTATTTCTCAGAACCTTTCCCAAAGTATCTCTGTGGCTGGAGACAGAGATCTGGGGAATACAAAGTTCTTTGGAATTGAAAGAGTAGGTTCTGTTCAAGATGACCCTTGATCTGGAGTTCTTGGGGTCCTCCTGCTTTTATCTATCCTTCAAAATAAGGAGGTTAACTTTTGTTAGATTTATGGGAAGATCTCAGCTACATATGGAGATATCTCTTTCCTCTAATCCTCTGCCAAGCAATGCCAAAGGGATGCATCCATCATTAAGCACTAAGAAATCTTTTTGGATCATCATCAGGTAAAAGACTTGCAGAAACCTGGGAATACACCAAAGGTCAGAGCTTAAATATTTGTGTAACTTTACAGTTGACTTGAAGATAGATTAATCCATTGGTAACAAGCAGCACTATATGCCAGATATATAAAGGAAAGAAAGAATATGCAGAGTCACTCTCCCCATTGTGAAGATGCAGCTCAGCTATAAAAGCAGCAGATTTAGCAATGTATATCTCATATTTCAACTCTGGAAGATGCACTGCTATTTTGGGATTATATGAGGAAATAGTATTTTCATCAATTCCTAAATTGATGGAGAAAGGAATTAAGTTCAAGTGAATATTCAAGTAGTTATATAAAGCACCCAAATGGACATTAGAGGAATGGGGTCATCCATCATTAAACCATTTGCCTTAGAGAAACAGAAAAATTGTTGTTGTTTGGGGCCTCTTTTGCGCATTTGCACACCCAGAATTCGGGGTCTTTTTCTACATAGGCTGATTAATTCACCAGCTCAATTCACAGCCAGTTGCTGGCTGTGAGCCACTAATAATGGATTGCCTATGCAGTAGCCTTCAAAGAGAAAAAGAAAATAAATTTTTATTACCACAGCAATTTTGGCTCTGCTATGAAAACGCATTTTACGATCTTTTGTTCCGTGCTTGAGCAGAATGCTTTGTCATCAGGAGGTTGTAGTAATAACGACGTGGGAGGCAAGTAGCACTGCTGTGGGGTTTTAACTGCTCTGGGGTTTTACCCCCTGGGTATGACACCCTCTCTGTGGATGTTGAGGGCCAAAAGACTCTGAAGTTCTCATTTTACTTTATGGGAGGTAATTATCCTCTGTTAAAAAAGAGTGAAATTGTCCCCAAAGAGGACGACACATGGATACCTTGAATAAATCTATTCACACCCCTTCCTCTTTCTTCTCTGCCACTATGAATATTCAATATAAAATCTACCAAGAACAGCCTGTTCACATGACATCCAACCAACAAATCAGGAAATCAGAAAATATCTATGTTACTAGCTCTCATTGGTTTCTTTTTTGTTCAAACTTTGCGTACAAAGCAAAATAATTTGTAGTTTTCCATATGTAATTAACTATGACTTAGCCTGAAAGTGATGGTGTGATTAAATTTCCAAAATATTTTCTTTTTCTGTTCCTGACAACTGTTAATAAGGAACAACTATTAATGGGAAATATGAGTCCAAACTGGGACCAGAGGTGACTATTCTCCCTCACTTGTAACACTCTGCTCACTAAGGCAAAGCTATTTAATTGGTTCCTAAGCACCTAATTTTTATGAGTGGGGCTTAAGTGCTGAAATATAGGAAAGCACATTTCCTTGTGCTTGCTATCAGCACAGACGAATATAAATGTAGTTCAAAGAAAATCCTAGAAAGCTTCCTAAATGATTCCTTCTTTGGAAAATGGAAAGCATTATCCTGTAATCTTTATTTTTATCAGAGAAAAAAAGGGTTTTTTTGGGAAAAGCGCAGTACTCATTTCTGATTGCTTGTAGCGAGAGTTTCACAGAGGTGTGAAGGAAGAAGATGTGACTTCCTTTTTATTTTGGTGAGGGGGGAGTTTTGACATTAATACTTAAAATCTCAGAGATATGAGTGCTGTGGTGTAAACCAGTGATACTTCTTACTGGTGTGACAAACTGAACTTGATGTTGTGTCCCTGTCACCTTCATCCCGCTGATTGTAATCCTTGTCATCGGAGATTCTGATTGACTTTGTATGCAAAACTGTGAAATATTTCTGTAAAGCAAAGCAAAGCAGTGTTTTCTGTTTTACAAACACCTGGCAATAAACAAGAATATTAAACAATAACACTGTACTTTTGTCCCCCAGGCAAGATTTATGATCATTACAGATTTATTCTGATAAGTCTTTTTTTCTTCTCTTTGAATGAACATTAAAATAAAAGGACTGTTTTTCTAGTTAGTTAATTGTCTTTAGGCAGCAATATAATATAAACTAAAATTATGTCTCTGATTGTTTTCTCTTGAAATGCAAGACTTCTCTGAAGTCTTTATTCTGATCTCCCTTGTTTGTATCTTATTTTCATAAAAACAATTGTTTGCAGTATTCTGATGGTGGTAGGTGTTAATAAAAGTCACATTACACCTGACTTATATGGATAAAGTCTAAAAAATACCATAAAAGATGGAAGATATCAGTTTAATGAACAGTGCCATTACAGTTTTTATTTCTGAAAAGGAAAAAAAGGGTAAATTGGAATGCCTAGATAAAAAAGTATTTTAGTCTTATATTTATTTATTATAGCTATTATATTAAAAAATCTACCCATGAAGATTTTATTTAATGATTGTAATGGTTTAGCATAATATCCTGGCCCATGGTTAAGGGTTGGTGGCATGACTCCAGCACAGATACTTGTAGTAAAAATAATCAGAGTTGTAGAAGGCATCAATTTAAAAAAATCCCACTTCATAAATGAGGTGGGATAAGTGATAGAAATAAAGTATTTCAGTTACATTTCTCTTTTTTTCCTGTGTTTTGATGTTTCAGTGTTCTTTTTTTATTTTTTAACTATATTTGATATGACTTTTACATGCTGGTTTGTTAAAGGTAGCCTTTAAAAGATGAGGATGCTTGCATTAAAGATTCAAAGATGTGCTTTGGATATTGAAATCAAATGGGAGATGTTTCCATCTACCAATGATGGGAGATGGAGCCTTGATGTCCTCACCCCTGGCAGTTGAGATAAAGAAGAGTTTATGGCTTGTAATAAAAGCTTATGCTAATGAATGAACTTCAGTACTCGAAGGTGCTAAATCCACTTGCCAAAAAAGGTGTCATAAAATTCCTCTTTTTCCATCCAAATAGAACTGATAGAACAACTGAAAAATTAACCATCGTTTTTAAAAAGCACTTTATCTGCACACGCTACGCATAAAAGCTACAGCACAAATAATTTAAATGTTTTATCTATTAAATGGTTATGCATCTACGGCACAATTTTCTTTCCAAAAAGCTTGAAAAACCCACAACCTTTGGCAAGGTATTTTAGCTCTTGATTCTCCCTCTTATGCATATGTAGTTTAATCTGCCTCAAAAGTCTTGTTCACCTAAGTGTGTGCTATGAATTATTCTCTTCCTGTGTGCTGTGTACATGCCATGTCTGACCCCCCCAGTGGAAGGGAAAAAGCATCCAGCAGCACTATTGTCTTAAAAAATGGTCATTTTCATGTTTTATGCACCAAAAAATGCTATAATACCTTCTTATGAATAAAGTTGTTTTTCTTTTTTTTTTTTCCTGGTAATTTTAAAAGAGAAAGGAAAGTAAACTCTGGGTGCCATCTGGTAGGATATAGGAGCTGCAGGTAAGCACACTAATAATACTTAATGCTGCTGCAACATGCTGTGTTTTCAGCACTGTAGGCATCAAGTGATGAATTCTCAGAACATTTCCTGTGCTCAAGGTAAATGTTGCTAATCTCTTTAAGGAATATTCTTGGTCTTGCTGAGAATAATATCTATGTGCTTGCCAGCCCTGGAACCCCTAAAATCGGCTTAATATTGTGTTTGCTGAAGTTTGTTCTTTCTCTGCCCAGCCCTTCTTTTTCCTGCCCTTTTCACCAGCTCAGACTCTGCTTCTTCAGAGAACCCTCAGTGAAAAAAAAATCCACACAGAATTAGTGACTTTTTTTTTCTGAGAGATCTGAGTGAACACAAGGAAGTGTTCACCTCCTGTCATGGTGTAAAGAAAAGCAGATTTCCTTACTACTGCCCAGACATTGCCCCATAGAAATAACAAATAATGTTCTGTGCAGGTTTTTATTACAGTAAACATGCAGACATATTTGCCAGGCTGGAATCCCTGCATGTTGCTAAGTTCATATGAGCTAAAAGAGACAGGCAGCAGTAAGTGTAATATACTGTCACAATTAATGTTCTAGCCTGTGCCCATGTTTAATTAATTATTTTTACCACTCTAGCAGTGTGTTTAGTGTATAATTAATTAGCCCAGAAGCAGAAGAGTAAGGAAGAACGACTTGAAAACTGATGGTGAAAAGGTTCCTGGCATAGCATAGTTAGGCTTGTTCGTTCTGTCTTTCTTCACTGTGGAAGCCCTTGCAGTGTTTTTGCTTTAAAGTAAACAAAATGGATCCCTAAGTATTTGCTAAAGAAATTAATGTATCATTTGCTCTGTGTGGGACATGGCATTAGTCTCAAGTCAGTGCAAGATGTGTAAGACAAGTGCATGAATTTTTTTGATCTCTGTGTTACCTCTTAGGCAGGAAAAGCATCAGCTCCTATTCAGTATCTGTCAACGCTCCAAGTGGATGTGTTACATTTTTCTCACTTCCCAACATGACAGACTTTGGGACTGTGGCTGTGTCTTGGTCTTTCTAGTTCTGGCAGCTGAATTCTAATACTTGCTCGGGGCTCTCTGTGACAAGCACACTCTTTGGTGAGGATGCGAGGAGCTTCCTGTGCCTTGGCACTTTGAAGCAGGGCAGAGGCAGCTCTGCTGCTGCTCCCTGGGGCAGGTGGGCAGTGGAGCAGGCCATGCCCTTGCCTCTGCCCCTAGCCCTTGGCCTCTGTGTCAGCTTGCTGGAGGTGCTGCGACGGGGGGAGCAGGCTGCACCCTTTCCAGAGACACAAGCTAGGCACAGTTTGAAAGACCTGAGGGGGAATCAGCCCAGCACGGCACTGAGGCCTCCCCCAGGAGTGCTGAACACAACCTGGCACCTGACACAGGTGCCTGCTGAGCTTTGGGGCTGTCATGTGGGAAAACAGACCCTTGTGGAAAGAGGTGGACTGCAAAATACATGGAAGCTGGAAACATACATACAGAGACTTGAACATCCATGCAGTCTAGCACCCCAGGAACACTGGAATCCAGGAAAATCACCACTTTACAATGTGCTGTGAAAGTTTTTGCTCTGTTAACAATTGGATCCAAGAAAATGAAATGCTGATTTCACTCTTTCCATTGTGTTTCACTGGCTTTCAAATTGGAGTCACCACTGGATGAGTGAGTCTGTGGTGGTGCCAAATAGCTGCACAAGCACAAAATGTGACATCAGAACAATGTCGTGCGTAAGATTCCCACTGGAAATGCCACCTGGATCTGTAACTTCCTCCATGCTACTGAAATCACAACAATAGCATTAACAATTCAAGTCAGGCATAAGTTTTTCTGTCTCTGAATAGAGATCACTACAATGCTTACACTCCTTAAATACAGATAATTAGAGGCTGTGGCATAATTCTCTTCTCCCTCAACCTAAAAGCAGTCACAAGTAAAGTCACTGCAGCAATTGGTTACTGTCTCAGAGAGCTAACAGAATGCATTGTGCCTACAGTGAGATCCTTGACTTGCATTAATTTGGGTGGCAGGATCTTTACATTACTTCTCAGGGTTTTAGTTTTTTTTTTTTTTTAACTTAAATTGCACAGTCTCATGGCAACTGCTATTTGGAGGTGAACATCAGCAGATGTAGGGAACAGTTGTGATAATGTCTAAACAGTAGGCAGGAGTGGAACAGGAATGCCAAATTTTAAGAATTTTCCCTTTTTTTAGTGTTTGGGGAATAAAGGAATCTGTGCTATCTACTTTGCTTATAATTCACTAAAATGGGTCAATGCTTGAGCTAGCAGTTGCTCTGAAATTACAATGACTGACTGTAATTAAGAACTAATTTGTAGTCATAAAAAAGCCAGATAAGGGGCTATCCACTTCATGAGAAATGAATATAATCAGGATAACTGGCACAGCTGGTGGCCATAGTCTGTCCTCAGTGAGCACACACAATTCCCATAATTCATAATAGGACTTATGTATCTGCCTCAGAAAGTGGATACTTAAGAAAATTTCTTTTAGATTTGAAACATAAAAACTTACAGAGTGTGGGGACAGGGCTTGTGGAACACAGAGCAACCATTTATTAACTATACAACATTAGCATTTTGATAGGTGTCGTGTAAATGAATTGGGTAGGTTTCTTTTGGTTTGCTAGAAAATGTCAGGTTTGTTTCAGAGGAGTTGCATTGAAGCTGAATGTGCCATTTCATAAATGTGAGCGGGAATTGACTTCAACTGAAGCCATTCTTTAGTTGTATTTGAATTTCTGGACTTCTTTTCCTTGATATTACAGGCAGAGCTAGCAGCACTACCCTGTAACCTTTTCATTTATGATATTCAACTAACTTCTGTATGAAAACAATCAGCTTTAGCTTTACTGCAGAAAATATATCTATAAAACCCTGTTAACTGTTTTCCATATGCAAAACAGCAATTATGACCTCTTTGACTTAGCACTTATTCTACAGAAGTAAGCAATTGCCATTTGGCTCTATTCGTTTTGTACTTTGTTTCACACTTTCTTAAGATGTATCAGCAGACTTTTAATTATCCTGCAAATGATTCTATTAAGCATTCTCCTTGCATATTAAATGCAGAAGACATTGTTTTGAGCTTCCTTTTCCTCCTGTGAATAGAATGTGGGCAGACATAGAAAAATCAAATTATTTTACTAAATGAAAACAACCTGAGCAGAAGAAATCATTTTGAATAATGACAGCTTGGGTGAGAGTGTCACCATTTTCTATCAGTTTGCTCTGCATCACATAGGAGCTCACTTGATGGAATGTTAAAAAAAATGTGTCTAGTAAAAATAAGCTGTGACAGTCTCTAAGTAAATGTAATAAATCAGGAGGATTTTCAAAGGGAATAAAAAGTGTCATTTATGATGGTTACAGCTTATACGCCCACTATGATTCCTGTACTGGTACAGTTTATACTCTCCCATGGTAGATAAAATTATTACTTGATCTGTCAAAATGGAGTGACGAAATTTTTGTGGGTAGACAGCTTATTTAAGAATAGTAAGGTTCTATTGTGTGTTTGCTATCCTAACTCAAAGTACTGTAGAAAACAAGAAATGAGGGAAAGCAATCATTGTTCAGAAAGTTGAAATAAAATTGGGAAAAAAAGGTTAACAGCAAAATTCTTAAGGTTTTACCTATAGGAATCTGGATAAATAGTAAACATACTGTCATCTGAGAAGTGATTATTTCAGTACCCTATGAGACCTCAATTCAACCAGATTTCCTGTGCTATAGTGAATTGATAATTCTCAGAAAAAGTCTTCGCTCTGCTGGAAGTGGACTGGATTGATCAGTCAGTTCCAGGTGTTCCCTGGAACAGGATTAATTCTGAGAACTGACTGTGGTTCCATAGTGCTGCCTCAGATTTGCCAGACACCCATATGTGACCAGGAAACTCAGAGACATGGAATATTTATGCAGCCTCGAGCACTGAATCATTGTCATTTACAGAAGTTCTGTTTCTCCACTTTTTGAGCACATAATCAAGAAGTCGCCAAGTCATGGAGTGTAACTGCTCATGTAGGTAAAGGCAGCTAATACTGGAAACCTTTTAAAACTAGCTGAAAATGACTTATGGCCAGATTTAAAGTCAGCGAGGTATCAGAAGTAAATAAAATGCATATGTTTTGACAGTAGGAAGGAATACTTAGCCTTTGGGATGGGTTGTGAAGGAATGTATTGAATCTGTCATTAGTTAAAGCCTTTAAAGTTTGATTCAGAATCCTTCAAAGTCCCTAAACTCACCACGAGCTACCCGTGAAACCTGAATAAAGGCCAGGCATACTCTTCTGTACCCTTTTTCCTCTGCTTGCACATTTTGAAAGAAATGTTGTGGAGTTACACTTGCAGTGCTAAATGTGGAGTTGGAGTTCTGTGCTCTGTTAGAAATGGCATTTAGATGATGAATGCATTTGCATATTTTCTGAAGAAGTGATCACAGTTGAAAGCAAAGGATGATTCTAACATGAGGAATAAGCCCCATATTTCAAAATTGCTACTAATTCCCAGTAACCAGATCATACCAGTTCCCACTGGGCAGCTGAAACCCCAAGTGCTCTGGAAGAAGCATGGCTCTAAAAATTTTGTAGTGACTTATCTGTAGTGACTTGAACTCCCCCTCCACTGACAGAACAACTCCTTTCTCTCAGCTATGTCTATTTCTTGAAGCTATTTTCTATTCACTCAGCTTCCTAGAGCATTCACTTAGCTTTGGTAAAGGAGAAAGGGAGTAGGGGGAGAGGAAGCAATCCAAACTGGGAAACTATTCCCTCCTCCTCGGACGAAGGACAAGCTGTAAAGTGAGTATCTGGATTTTCCAAAATGCTTTGTGAGATGCTGCTTTGGGTCTAACCTTAGTGAAGATTTGCTGTTTCATGGACATCAGCTTGCTGCTACTGTATAGCTGAAAGAATGTTTGTGGCAAGTAGGGTCAAACTGAACTTCTCCCCCTAAAAAATGGTCATTCTAGGAAAAATAAAACATTCCCTTATACCAACAGAAAAGTCAGCATAGCGTAGTTTCACTGGGTGGACAGCAAAATTCATGACAAAAATAAGCAGGGGACATCAAACACACTACAGACTTTTTTTTTTCCAAGAGCAGAATCTTCTAAATATAGATTGTAGTAATTTACTTTCAAACAACTCATTTTCAGCATCTGACATGTTCATTAACCCCAGGTAGAAAAATTATTGTGGTGCATTAATTTTTCACCAATGAAGACATTAGTCATATTTGCAAGTATCATTAGTGTCTGCCACCGAGGTGGAAAAGTCTTACTGTCTCTCTCCAAATGGAGGATGCATTAGAATGTTAACTAGGGTCTGCTGAGTTCTGTGGGTTATCAACCCTTGCACGCTTTTATGCATTGAATTTTAATTAGACTTTTCTAAAAGTACATCATTAAAAGACATGTTTTATATGTGAATGGGAGAGATACGTAATCCTTTGGTAAAATAAGGCGAAATGTACAAGGATTTAGTGTAAGTATTCTGATAGTTCTTCTGACAATATGAAAGGTACAAGTTCGTATATTAAACTGTGTGTGTGCTCAGCAATTATAAGAAGGAAATGAGATCAGAGGTATGAGAGTCCACTGGGGGGGAAGGGAAGGTTTCAAAGGTGCCAACAACAGCAGGTAAGTGAGGTCAGAGAGACTTGGGTGTTTTTCTTCCCACTGTGTCACGATAAATCCCTTACACAGTACATTCCTAAAATAAAGGCAAAGTATGGGAAAATGTCTCTGAACGATTGGCTCCTATCTTAGATGCTTTTCTGTACATTATTTCTGCTAGATGCTCGCAAAGTCTTTTATTTTATCAAATCTTTATTTAAATGGTTTTGCTTTGGATTTATCTATGACCTATTTATTTAATCCTTCAGGGAATAGTCCTTCTAGCTTTTGTTAAAGACATGATGAAAAGGAGACCAAGTTGAAACAATTTTGCTCTAGTTAAATTTTTTCACATTAAAACAATGCTCAAATTTTATTCCCTGAAGTATAAGGCTGTATATTTGTACAGTGGATAATATTTTAGTTTTTGTAGGTAGAAGGATGAACATGTGTCTTACTGATGAATATGACTAAATCTTGGTCAGGAGCCAAGGGGAACTGGCATTCCCTTTAGCAGAGCTTGTAAAACTTGTAATCAATTATTCCCTATTTCCCCAGTTCCATCCCCTTTTACTGTCAATGTCCAATTTCCACTTAAATGAAAGAGGCCATGAATGAGCTCTATGCAGAACCTGCTGAGAACAGTCAGCAAGTCCACTAATGGGAGTAACATAATGTGGTGGGAGCCATACCTGATTCTCTTCTTCCCTCAGAGCACTCCAGTTTGTTTTTGCACCTTCCCTGATACTCTTTGGTGTAATAAAAGCAACAGTCAGAAAAACAAAGACCATCAAAAGAACAAACTATAATTCAAAGTTATTTTCTGGCTAATTATTAGTACAGCTGGGATGGGTCTTGTCTTGCATTGCTTTAAAATTAGGTGTTTTGTCCAAGTGTGTCTTTCCTCCATCAGCGGAGTCCATGGACAGGATTAGACCCTTCCAAAGACAACGCTGGTTTTTCAGAGTCATGGAAGGCAACCAGATTCCTGGGCACAGGATTTCATCAGGAGCATGGCCAGGGTAAGGTGTGGTGTCCCTGGAGCTGCCCATCTCCATATTGACAAGAACAGGAGGGAGAACCAGCTCAGCCTGGAGCAGTGATGGGTTTAAATGTTTGGTTTACAGTTATTAGCCCATCCAGTGGTGTCTGGAGTGTCCTTTCACTGGGTCCTTCCACACATCAAATGTTGTTGATCGATGATTTTTTTTGGCATCACCAACTGATGCATCAACATAGCTCCTTAAGTAGGACATAATTTATTTTTCCCTAATTGGGAAAAATAGAGTGTGAGAGTGAGATAGTCCATAGTTGCCTCTGCTGCAGGAAAAGAGTGGGATATTGCTGCCCTGGTTTAGGGCACTCCTAATTGAATCCTTAGCTGGCACATGTTTGGATTAGCATGAGGAATGCTTAAGTGTTAAATGGTGTAGCATTTAGGAATCTGGTGGTGTATGAATCTGATGGCAAACGGTGACACCAGATATAAACCTTGTCTTCAAGAAGAGAATAAACTGTAGGTTCATCCTCTCTTAGTAAAGACCTCTGTTATTAGGTTTGTATCATACTAATTTTTTACCACTCCTGTAAAGTATGTCAGATATTTCTGATTACAAAGAAGATTTTTCTCTTTTCTTGGTAGTGTAGGTGGTAGTATACAATGTGAAATTCCATGCCATTCTCCAGGGAGATAAAATATTAGAATTGGTAATGCAGTTTGAAAATGAAGGCAGGATGCCCTTTGAGCTTCATGTATCAAAATAAAAGTAAACTTATTAGAACTTTGTTGCATTACTCATGGACTTGCCTTGATTGTAAAAGCTTGCTTTAACTGGTATTTAATTTAGTCTTTCTATTTAAATTTTTTTAAATAAAGGTAGTAAGTCTCATTACTGATTGTATTAGTAATGGAAACTTTGGTTCATGCATCTATTAATTATTGAACATCTGAGTGATTATTTGATCGTATCACAACATGAGTAGTTGAATAGGTACAGATGTTGCTTGCTTAATTTCACTGTTATAATTCAGATTTTTTGAGTATAATAATAGGTCCATATATGAAGCCTTTGTGTAACCATTCTTCTCAGGAGAATTTTGCTATGGAAAAAGTTTCTGTGAACTAGAAAGCTCACCGAATATTTAACCATTGTACAATTTAATGGCACCTAATTTTACTTTTCTGGCATTTACACAATACAAAAGCTATTTGTTGCATTTTCATTTGTTTGCCTTTGAGCTCAGCCATAGAAAGTTATTTTCATCTCGAGATAGTTGTATTATTTAAGTACTTTTTGTTTTGATGGAAATTACTTTTGCAGGCAGAAATTTACCACTTTGACTGCGATCAGGGCCACAGCTCAGTCTGTAACATTCACTGCTGACATGCCTATTTCCTACCTGTCAGAATGAAATACTAATGGTATGTCCTATGAATTCTGACATTGCTTTCTTATTTTTATAACCAAGGTCACTTTGCTTCAAGTTTACATTTGGCATGCAAATAGCAATGAAACTGTAAAAAGGTTTATTTCCTTTTTTTCTTGCAGCAAATTGGTGCCGATTGTGTCCTATTTTAATATTTTTTCATTTCAAAGAATAAAACATTGGAAAAATTTAAGTTGATAGATAAGGCATTTACTTGTTGGAAAGCAGAAAAAGGTGGTTTTTCATCTTTATTAAATACACATGCTGAATCAGACTGGCTAATCAGCTGGTTCTTTTCTCAGCGTCTATATTATTGCATTCATGTTTAAATGAAGCATTTGAAAGGTGTTTAAGGACTATTGTCTAACCCTTACAGCATTTCTGTTCACAAAGAGTCTAAAGGAAGCTTTAGTCTCTGTAGGGAAAGGAAGAGATGGTCTTTTAGGGTAAAAGACATTGCATTTCCCTTGAACGCACCAAGGCAGGCTTGCATTTCAATTCCCAGGGCCTATTTTCCACCGAATCTTTGTTCTTTAATCATAATTTTCACTATTGTCTGCCTAGAATAATTTCTTTTTTTTTTTTTTTTCAATACTCACAAGCAAGAAGCCTTGTTTGTGGCTCTGAAGTGTGGAAGAACTGCACTCCGGGAAAGCAGCGCCCCTGTTTCATCTGCCTGCTCTGCTGCAGGGCAGGCAAAGCTGCTCCCTTGCTCTGCCACTGCCCTGCACCATCCCCTGCTGCACTCTGGGGAGCCTGAGAGAAGTGACTCAGCTTAAAGCTGGTATTTTTGGGGAGTGCTTTCTGTCTGTTTTATGTTTTCAATTGAAATTCTCATGATCTTACAATGAGATCAATCTGTTACACTGAGATAATTTTGTGTCTGTTTGGTTTTGTTTCATTCTGGGTTTTTTGTTTTCGGGTTTCTTTAGCCAGCTGGAATAAGGTTTTTGTAGCTCTGCTCTGACAAAAACATTTTTCTGAGTTGGGACAATAGGCAGGTTTTGTGTAACAATCTTTTTATTTATTCCAAAGCTATGAAACACTGTATTTCCATTGTCAAGAAATGCCAATAAAAGGAGTAGTTTTTGTGATATAAAACAAGCTGCTCTTGTGATGGAAACTCAGCAGCACAGTGCTTGGAATTAGAGTCTCTGGAGCATCAAAATATACCTTAATAAACAGACTCCTAGGTAGTTTTTGAAAGGGAAGGGTGTGATCTCTAGACTTCCTTGCAGTGCACTCAATTTTAGATCTAATCCATTTTGCAGCAGTAAATTGATGGAATGATGCAGAACACAACTCTCTTTGGGATACCCAGAAAGAAACAGGAGGCTCTGTATATTGATGTGTGACATAATTTTTGTAATTTTGTCCTTATTGGAGAAATGCCCTTCTTATATTTTGAACTGTTAGATTTTATTTTTGTTAGTATCAAAGGATATTTCATGGACTGGAGGAGGCAGAGCAGGAAGATCCTGTTACTGTCATCCCTTTTGGCAGTCACTGGGACTTTGTGCTGCTTTAGAGAATCAGCTTTGCAGTACTGCACAGGTTTGGTTACTGAGCCAGGCAGGGGTTTTCAGCAGACATTTTGGTCTAGGAAATAGCTTGATTGCTTCAAAATCAAAATTTGCTTTGGTTCATTGAGATTTCTGTGCTGTCAGCAATGGGGGGAAGTATTTGTGGTGAAGGAGCACAAAGTTGAAGGACCCTGACTCTGAGATCTGCCCTCAAGTTTGCCGCTGGTGTTTGAACAGCCTTCAGCAAGATCCTGAGTGCCCTCCCCTCACAAAGTGCATTTCTTAGGTATATTTTGTAATGTTGGAAGACACTGAAGTCCTACAATAGGATGCACAAAATGGTATTTTGTTTCCAAGAAAAATTTATAAAGCCCACAGTCTTTTCTGTGCTATTTCTTTGTGCACGGGGAATTTTTAAATCATATCTGATTTCTGTTTCCCTTAATTCAGAGTCTCCATCCAGTTAAATCTAAAAATAAGTAAGAAGCTGAAAGTAAAGCAAAAGTAAGCCTTCTGGACTGTGCTTATCTCTGTTATCTAGCCAGAAGTGTAGTTATTAGATTTGTTTCCATGTCTGTGTTGATGTGAAGTCTATTACACATCTAGAGTTTTGAAATGCTACCTCTCCTGAAGGAAAGCTATTTTTTTCTTGTCTTCTTTAATTTTTTTATGTTTTTTCCTCTTTTCTTTTTTGGGGTGTGGGGGAAGTCTGAGCTCAGTATCATTCAATGGCAATAGCCTTGCAGGGTAAGAAAATCCATGGAAGGCATAAAAAGAACCACTTTCCTTTTTTTTTTTTTTTTTAAAGAAAAGGTCTCTACATTTTTGCCTTTTGAGTAATAATGCAAAAGCTTCTATTGTAATCTGTGTACCTGGCATTGTATCTTTTCCCTCTGAGACAGAAAGAAATGGATTTATTTATCTAATCTGCCAATCTAACCTGTGCAATTCTGATGTAGACATTTACCAGAGGTCTCAGCACTGTTTGTGCTGCTCTGATTTATAGAGAGTTCTCACTGATATATGGCCTTGATGTTCCTCCTCTTCTGTATTTTAGCTGTTGGTGGCTGTCTTTTGATTGTTATTTGTTAAGTCTTGTTACTGCATGGCTCTAATTATAGCTCCCATTATTTTTAGGGAAATGCTGAAATACAAGCTCAAAAGGGACTTTAGAAGTGCTCAGATGAGAATTGGAGATGTGATAAGCACTCGTCAATAGGCTACTGGGGCTTTTCATTTACCAGCATTCAAATAATAATTAGAATATTTAGATGCTAAGTACATATCTAAGGGAGAAAATCAAATGGAAGGGGTTGGGGCTTTTAAATGTATATATGAATAGAATATAATACAGATCTTCACTAGTGTGGATTGACACACAATGTAGAGTTATGTGTATTTTGCCTTTGTTTTGCAGAGCTGTTCTTTACAGGAAGTACTGCATGCTTTTTATAGTAAATGAAACTGCTAAATATGGGTTATGTAGGAGCAGAATTGGTAAAAGACCTGCAGAATGGCTCTGTATTTAAATGCAAAAAGAAAAAGGCACAGTCTAAATTCTCTTAGTAGGGACAGTCTAAATCATTGCTTCAGCCTGGTTTTGATCATAGACAATTGTCAGAAGAACTTTTTGAAAGAAACATCATAAAAGACAGGAAACTTAGTCATGAAAATGGGGGGACTATAACACTGAATAAATGGTAAATAGGAAGTAAAATGAAACATGTACTAGAAATACCTGGAGAAGTCATCATTATGCGTATGCCAGAATCCATGGGAAAGCATTCCCAACTTGCCGTGTTTCAGGACTGGGAAGGCTGCCTGAAAGCCCTACAGTTATCTGTGCTTGCAAAATGTCTAACTTTGCAAGGATGACTCCAATTCCTTTGCCATTTCTTCACAAGCGTTGGAAGCAGCAGAGATGCCTCTTCCACATTGATAGTAAGACCAACGATTTGCTGTGTTTTAAATCCCCGTCTTACAAAACATTTTGCTTTTGTATCTGAAGCCTTGCTCTCTCGTGACTATTGACTCTCCATGAAGCTAATTCTGCAGTAAATATTTTTTCCTTTACCAATGTAAACGTTCCTGATTTCTTATGCATCTCACCCCCCTCTCTCTATGCCTGGTGATCTTCCCTATAGATCCCTTCTGTTTGGATAACTGCGTGCATCAGATGGCAAATAGTTGACTGCTGGTTTACATGTTGCAGGGATCAATCCTTCACTGATAGGGCAATGGACTGGATGACCTAAGATATGTCTTTCATCTCTATTTTATCACTGCAAAATGCAAGTGGGCGTGCAAATCCCAGCTCTTTGCCAAAGCCATCTGCTCAAAAATATTATACAAACAGACAAGGAGGGTTTAAACTAATTACAACTTTTGTCTGTTTATGAAAATTATTCTTTGCTACTGCAATCATATATCTGGGCTTCCTCTAGTTGTGTCATGTTTTAAAACCAGAAGATCTCCTCTGAGCACAAGCTGAAGGCTTTGGGTTTTTTTCAGAGATTTTTGGATGTCCCCAGTCCACTTTTTCTGGAAACTAGCAGTTTCTCTGATTGCCAATCAGTTCAATGCACTTACTGTACAAAGACTGCACATATTTTTCCCTACAATATCACAGACAGTAAGAGGAAAGGCCTGATCTAGGTTTTTGATTAAATTGTTGCCTTTGTCTTGCTTTTTTTACCTTGAAAGACCTTTCTCTTGGGAAGAGCTAGGATTCACATCAATATAAATTTCGTCTTTGGCGTAGGAAACTCTTTACTTGCACAAGATGGTGTATTTTGCCTGTGTTGAGAGGAACTTCATTTCAAGTGGGCTGGAGAAATTGGACTGAACATCACCTACTTCTCTGGCCTCCCAGCAAACCAGAGAATGATCCTTCAGAACCTCCACGGTTTCCTCTTTCTCTCGGAGTTCCCTGTGCCCGTTTCCTATATCCTGATTTTACCAAGAAATGCTTCCAGAGTGACGTGGGCAGTCTCCCCAGCTGGGTTGAGTTATCCCCTCTTTGGTGTGCCCAGCTGGCCAGGCAGCCCTTCTCCATCCTGAGCTCTGCAGCAGGCAGATGAGGAGAGAATGCTCCCCCCGTGCAGCAGGTCACCGAGCTCAGCTCCGAGGCTGTGCCGTGTTACTGCCGGCTTTTTGGGTGACAGATGGAAAGCCATAAGCTTTGTCACTAAGTGTTGCCTGAGCCAGTAACAGTTGTATGTGCAGTTCAGGGTGCTGGTGTATTCAAAGTTTTATTTGTGTGTTTTGGTTGTGTTTGTGTGATATTGTAAAAAAGAAAAAAATAAAAAGGGATTAATCTCTTGGCTGGTTAAAGAGAGCTCCCCTTAAAAATAGTATAGAGGAAAAAGAAAGCTGTTTATGTTTATTTTTTAATAGGAATTTTCAGCTTCTTTGTTGTTTTTTTTTTTTTTTCCCTTTTTCTTTTGATCAACCCTTTATGGCTTTTACCTTTCCAAGTGGTAACTGTAAAAATATTTTTAGCCATGTATTGTATTAGAGGCATCAGCTCCGGAGAAACTGTGTCTAAATAAAAGACTCACTGTTGGCTCAATCTATGTAATGAGTTTGATCACACTTTTAACACTCTCTGAAGTAATTACATTATTCTTCCATGAGAATATTCCATGAGTCTGTATTTCAGCACGTCGAGATCTTTTGCTATCGAAAGTTCTTTTGGATTGGTTGAATTGCCTGTGGTGATTATATGAATCCATGCTGCCATTGACCCAGTCCTTAGTCTCAGAGAGGCTGAGCAGTGCTAAAATCTGACCTTAGAGCAGGATATGTGCATATTTGCTTAGAATATGTGAGGTTGGTTCATCAGAGAAAACAACCAACGTATTTAGCTAATTATTGGACAATTTTTAGCATTGTATTAATACATAATTAACAGTTTTGCAACGAGCTTAATAAACAAACAACAATTAAACTTCCACATATGGCTTACTTTGCAAAGTAACACCGTCATGCAGAACTAATGGGTTTGCCACCACATGTTAGGAACAATTCTGTTGTAGTTTAATGAAACTGGTGGTTTGTCTGTTGCAGGAATAGCTTCACATTCTTATCAATATCAAATAAACTATTGGCTGTGGGTAGCATTTTATTGCCTTTTACCAGACACCTTGCACTGGGATTTGCAGAGAATTTTAGGGTCAGTGAGCACATCCATCTTATATTTTGATGAGGAAAATTAACTGAATTTGAATAGGAGTCACTGCACTGTTTGGCATCTTAGTGATAATAATGAGATATGATCCTTATCTTCTCCGTGTCAGCCAAATATTACTGAGCTTGGACATCCAAAAGGTCAAGGAAGCAATCTAGGTTTTCATGGCTGCAAACTTTTAAAAGCAACAGGGTAGTGTGGCTGGAATGGCACGAGGGGCAGGGCTGTTGGTATCCAAGCAGTGAAGGAGGCCAGCCTTGCTCCCAGGCACAGGGAATGTTCTCTGCTTGCACTGCTCATAATGCAAGTTATAATGGCCAGGTAGGTGTGGCTGAAGGAGGGGCAGACGTTTCCCTCACTAAAACCATTTCAGGTAAAAACAAAATGCTGCACAGGCTTCTCACGGGCTGTTGCTACCCCAGGGGTCCTGTCCCTGTGTGGGACATGTTATAAGGCTGGACACACTGTTCTGGGAACCAGAACAGGCAGTTTTTTGCATTTAATTGTTGTTTTCCAAAGTTGCAGCTCTGGTTGGAATTTGCAGCTGCTGAGATCCAGGCCAGGGCCAGCGGTGAGCCCCCTGCAATGCTGCAGTGGCAGCCTAGTGAAACTGTATTTGTGTGCATTCCATACCAGTGACATTAAGGGCTGCTGCACCAAACCCCCTGAAATTCAGGAATTTCTGTGTCTTTATTCTCTTCATAGTCATAAATAAATAAAATCAGGAATTTGTGTAGATACATAGACTTTAATGCTTTTGAAATGCATTTTGATGGCTTTTTCCTTAATAAACCAATGACAATCACTTCCTTCTCCCTTTTGCTGTTCTTAAAAAAGTTGAATTATTTTGAAAAGGGAAACTTGTCATGAAGGGAGATTTGGTTTGTATTGTTTCATGTGCAGACTTCAGGTTTACCTTTACAACTTCCCTGCACTGTTTTATGCCTTATGACATTTGTGTCAGATCTATTTTTGTTTCACAATGCAGGCTATATTCTTGTACACTTCTGACTGTATGTCATCCCTCTACATGAAAGAGAGCTGGACAGAGGTTAGGATGTTATCTTTTTGAGGCTAATTAAGTTCCACCATAATCATTACACATATCCTATATTTTCTTATTGAATATAAAACTTGCTTTGAGCAGGAGCTTGGCTGAGATAACCTCCCAAGGTTGCTTCTGACCCAAATTATTCTGATTCTATAAAAACAACAGTCGAAGGTGTGTGTTTATTGTAGAAAGAGATGTTTCATTGCCTAAAATTCTGTTTTTGAGAAGTCAGAGTTCATTGTAGAACATTCTGACTCGTGGTAACAGAAAATGAGATTTCCCAGAAGAAAACTGTAACTCTAACATGGACCCAACTAAGTACATGCCTAAAATTCCCATCCTCCAGCCTTTGGGACCTGCATCCTGCAGAAAATACCTGTTCTTCTCAAGGCCATGTAGCTCACAGAAGGCAAACATGTTTTTCTAAAACAGAGGCCTTGCCTTTTAAGAAAAAGGATTGAAATGAAGTGGAAGACTATAATTTAAAAACAAAAGTCTCCTCAGTTGCAGGTTGTGGAGAACTCATGCTGTATAAATTTTTTAGAACACCAATATTTCAGTGGCTGAGTTGATGGATGAACTTGGCAGCCTGTCCTCAAACGATCTGGGATTTTTAGAAAAACAAAAAACAACACCCTTAACGCCAGGCTTTAAACTGTATTTAATAAAAAATAGAGCTGTGTGCAATGTGCTTATTTTGCTTTTTTAGCTACGAGGCCTGTTGCTGCATTCAGCCATTAACTTCTACCTCATTCTGTCAATATCCAGGATTGGAGATAGAATAAGCCACCCTGGCTGCCTTCAGGAGGATGCATACTGAGGGGAGAAAAACAGCTACAACTTAGCCATGACTCTCTTAACTGTTTCTTCTCTGTGCTTGGCTGATCATGTTTATTCTCTCATTTGATCTTGAGAAACTAAAAACTAATTTAAACGGGATCCAGACTCCCTCATGGGACAGGAGCACAGAGTGCTGTGAGCACAGTGCTCACATTCAGCCACTAAGGAAGACACATGAGCTTACATCTGGGGTGGGTAAAAGATCAGTGGCTTTTGTGTGCTTAAACTTCTCTGTGTGAAGTCAAAACAGATAATCCCAGAGAAGCAGGCAGGAAGGGCAAGGGAATATGAGTAGGTTATGAAGAGGTCGTGGCCTCTGTTCTTCACAGAATCACTTCCATTTCATTTTCTAAAGCCTCCAAAGAAGCAGGTCATCTGGCCTCTACATCTGACAGAATACATATAGAAGGGTTCTGCCTCCAAATCCCGAGCCCACTATTGGTTGTTTTCTGTTCATGAGATTCCACAGACCTGCCTATATGCAAATAATTAAAGGTCTGTCTAAAAATGTATAATGCTAAATAGGATAAGATTATAATTATTGAACTTCACTGTATCTTTTGCAATTTCTATTGCCTTTAAGACTGGGACATGCAAGAGAAAAGTGAATGAAGCAATGCTTTAGTAAATATGCAGGAAATTGAAAATCAGTAAACTGGTCCTTGATTGTGAATCCAGCTGTGCACTAGTTTCTTTCTTTCTTAAGTTGTTCTGAGTCACAGGCAGTTTCAATATAAAAATATACACATCAGGCTAAAAATCCACATGCTTTTTTCACTTCACCAAGTTCTAATGTGTCAAATTTTGCGCAGTCAGTCAAGCTACATAACTTTATTTAGTGGAGAATACTGAAAGCTAGCTCTCCATGTCAGTACTCAGAAATAATTAAACAAAAAATAGTTTGACAGAGGGTTGGGGTAAGAAGAAAGCAATTTAATTTCTTTCCAGCTTAGGTTTCATGCTCAGTTAATTACAGAATCGTGGAATCACAGAATAATTGAGGTTGGAAAGGACCTCAGGAGATCTCTAGTCCAGCCTCCTTCTCAAAGCAGAGCCAGCTGTGAAATCAGACCAAGTTGCTCAGGGCTTTATCCAGTCAGATCCTGAAAACCCCCAAGGATAGCAATGGCAAAGCCTCTCTGTGCTGTCCTCATGGGAAACAAGTTTCTCCTTCTATGCCATCAGACCTGCTCTAATTTCAGTTTGTATCAGTTGTTGCTCGTCCTGCTGGGATGCACCACTGTGGAGAGCCTGGTCTCTCTCCTGTGGAACCCTTTGTGGGCTCTGGGCTCTGGTGTCTCTTCTCCAGACTGAGCAAGCCCTGGCCCTCCAGCCCCAGAGCAAGTGCTTCACCCCACAGCCATCCCAGTGGCCCTCTGCTGAGCTTGCTCCGGATGGTCGATGCCTCTTGTATCTGAAGGGGCAAAACTAGACAAGGGCTGAGTAGAGAGGAATCATTGCATTGCCACATCCCCTGGCCATGCTCCTGCTCCTATATCCAAGGATGCTGCTGTCCTTCTTTGCTGCTAGGGCACATGGTTGGCTCGTGGGAGACTTGCTCTCTCCCCAGCCAGGCAGTTCCCAGCCCTCTGTCATGGCAAGGGGTTGCAGGACTCTGCATTTCTCCTTGCTGAGCTTCATAAGGTTCCTGCCTGCCCTTTTCTCCACCCTGAGTGGCAGCCCTGCCCTTGGACATGTTGACTGATCCCCCAGGTCTGGTCCTCTCCATTTACAAAATATTGCCATGCATTTCTAGTAGAGCCATATCTGCTGTATTTATTACAGTAGAAATAAAACAACACAATTTAGACTCAGTGTTTTGACAGTATGAATTTTTGTTTATATCATAGCTGTAAAGATGTGGAACAGAAAGCTTAATAAAACTTAACTAAATCGTACCGACAGTTAAAATACATAAAAAAATGTCTCTGTGTGCCAAATACCTATTTTACATGGGTTTGATTTTAATTCATATATCATGCTGTCCACATTCAATTACATTTGGACCCTCTGTGTTGGGCTTGTTCTTGGAAAAAGGTAGATGCACTCCTGTCTGTTTCCTGAGTGTGTCAATACGTCAGTACATTGGCTGTAAAAAATTTGTAAAATGGATATGAAAACTCTAAAAAAACAGTGGCTTGGTGCAGTGCCCCATGGGGCTGGAAGAAGAAGCCAAATCACAAATCCCATTCCACTGCCCAGGCGTTAGATTAATACTCTTTCTGGCAGCTATTTAATTCAGAATAGATTTAGATCAGAACTTTTGTTTGAACACAGTGGCCATTTAATCATGCCAAAATGTTTCCACTGTTCCCATTTTTTCTTTCATTACATTGTGTGCTAAAGAAATTATAATCAGCAAAGCACTAGAATTATCACCTGGCTATCCTGAATCATAATGAAGTACTGTGTGGCATTTTACCGTTCCAATTCCTGATTTGTGGTTAAATTTGATATGCAGCATACTGAATTCACATTATTGTGTAAATATTCTCATTATAAGCTATAATTTGCTTTTGATCTGAAAAGGTCATAAACATGCCATCAGTTATTTCATAGTAGTATATAACGATTCATTGGGGTTTTTTCTCCACTCAGAAAGGGAGGTATCTGCAGGAACTGTATGGTAATGCCTGGCAAATGTTGACTTTTATCAATGGCTTGTGTTTGCTTCACGCCTTCAACTCCTACATATTATAGCAGTGATTGCTGTTTCTGTTTTATTCTATGGTGGTTTAGTATTATGCTGGATATACTACTTTGCATAATGTTATCAAATTCCTACTATTAGGCCTTGGAAAATATTCAGCTCATATTCCAAACTGTTCTGAAATAATGGTAAGTTTAAATCTAATTTGTAGTCAATCATTCAAGGTCCATAAATGATTGTCAACCATCAATTTCATGTATATTTAATTCTGTTTTGAAAAACAAACATTTGAATTTCATCTTTTTCTGGTCTTATCTAAAGTCTGTTTTTTACTTTTTCTTACCTTACTATTCCTTCTGGTCCTGTCACAATCTCTCCATGAAATCAGAGTAATGACTTTGGTGCAGAAGCTTTTCTGAGAAAGCACCTTAGCATCTCATGGGACTTAGGGGAGGAATTTGTACTCATACTGAGCCAGAAAGGAAAAGATGTAAGAGGTGACTTCTTTCTCACATAAAGTCTTGGTGTTAGGGGAGGTGGCAAGTCAGCAAGAACAGGAAATAGCATTTTTATGATTCCAGTTCAAGTTATTGCAAATTATAGATGGCTGCTGCTTGGAATTGTCCCAAATCTGAATGGGTGCTTTATAATAAAGTAGAAATGCAGTACAGGAAGAGTTATTAAATGTAGAGGATCTTTGGGGCATGGCAGAGGTATGGATCCTTTGTTTGGATTTCACAGTTCAGTTTAATTAGCCACCAACATTGCATTTCTATGCATGGAGATTAAACTGTGAGATTAAACAAAAATTAGCCACTGCCAAGGGCTGCCAAAAGCTACCCACAATTCAGGATTTGGCAAAACTGACAAGCACTCTGGATTCCACCCTTTGGGCTCATGGAGAGGAAGGGCAGGGACTGCAGGTTCTTGCCTGTACTGTTATGGGAGCAGAAATGCCAGGTGGCACAGGGCTGAATCCTGTCCAGGGAATTCCTGATGGAAAGCTGTGAGGAGTTCAGTGGTGCCACTGCCCAAGCTGGGGTGGGAAACTGAGCCCCAGTGTTTGCATCAAACAATACCCCTGAGCCAAACCTCTCAGCCAGGCTCTGCAACTCATTTAGTGATGGCTTTTTGGGGCTGCATGTTGGCTGTCAACACTTTTACTCTGGTCTTGTTGCTTGCACTTTGTCAGAACAATCTGGGGGAAAACCCAGAATTATCAATAATCCAGAATTACGAATTTTGGTGATTAACTAGAAATTTTATTTTGCTGTCTGTCTGGTGAGGAACATCATCTGTATTTAAGGAGTTTTTCTGAAGACCATCACATAATATGGCTTTAATTAATTTCCACATTGGAACAATAATAAACCCAAATCAGAGATGAGGAATGACCGTAGTGGTGTCTGAAGTCAGTGTCCCAAATTCACTTGAATTGTCAGGTTAGCTGAATACACAGGTGCTGTCTCACAAACCTTCTACTCAGACATTTCATTGCATACCCTTCAAAATGTACAGGGAGGTGATGAGCAAGGATTTTACTGTTACCTGAACCCTCTTCATGCACAGCAGAAACTGACTGATGCACTTTATCCTACCATTATATACACAAAGGAGCAACACTTTCCTTTTTCAGAGTATGTTGAAAAGCATTTTTTGTGGCTTAAGACAGCTACTTTTATGCAAGTTTTCCCTACAGCCTCAGAATTTTGATGGAATCTTTGGGGATGTGCTGTGGATTTAATCTTACCAACACTGAATTTACTCCAGCCAAAGGTGTTTTAAAATCAAAAGCAAATACATATCTAAGAAAAGTGCCTCAATAACAGTTCCTTCGTCATTCAAGATTTCCTTTACTGGAATTCTCAGTCTTTTGGTGGTAGGGGAGTGGATGTATTTACTACAGAAGTCATAGCTGAAATTTCAAGACTGTATTTGCTGTGTGTTGTCCAGGATTTTAGTAATAATGGAGATCAATCAGAGAAAGCCCAAATTTTTCTGGCAGACCTCCTTGGCATAATTTTGTCTGGAAAATCTTCATATGGCTCATAAAAATTCATTTATTTCCACTACTGCCTCATGTGATAGAAAAAACCCACATGAAATCTTTATCCTCAGATGTTTGTTATATATATGGGTAAGAAAGTCTTATAGTTCCCCTGGCTGTTGTTCATTATTTTAACCTCAACACAGAAATCAGTTAACAAAGAACAGTAACTTGTTTTTTTTCATACTTTTATTCAGAAAAAAGAAACAAATTATCTCCCCCGTTTACATTTATATTTAATCCATGAGACATCTTGTCTTTTTTTTTCTTTTTTTTCTGAGGCGCAGGGAACAGATTTGTGTCCAGATAGATAGTTTACCAGGATCTGCCTTTGAAGGTCTATTAATTAAAATGTGGATATCTGCCTTCCTGAGTCTGTTTAAATATGCCTTAAATATGTTTTAGCCTGAAGATTATGCTTTTGCTTTTATACAAATACCATTAAAAATAATAAAAATAATCATTTGTAAGCCCATTTTTGTGATAAAGGAAATTATTTTTGTATAACTAACAATGTAGGAACCATCAATTTTTGTAAGTTTTTCCTGTGAATGCTTTTTAGCAATTTCACAACACTGAAGAGAGGCATATTAGTAAAATGCATTGTTGTTGGATTTTCTCTATTTATTTTCAGTGATGGATCTGGATTTAGAAGTCCTTAGTATGTCAAGCTCTTTCTAAACCAGGTGCATGCTTTTGCTGAAAAGACTCAGGATGCCAAGAACTGAGGAGCAGGATCATGTCAAAACATCCCAAAGTCAGCAGGAAATTCTTTTCTAGTTAGAGGGCCTGCACAAAGCTCAACATTTCAATAGCGCCTCATTTAATTCAGGATGCAAATGAGGATTAAATACTGCCTAGGACTACATGTGGAGCTTGCAAAGTCCAAGAAGAGGGAGAAAATGAAAAAAGTTTTATACAGACACAAAATTGAAGCTGGGAGTAAGTTCCCTAACATTTAGGATAACACAAGGTGGTAAAATTTGTTACAAGCAGCCGGCTTTCTTTATGTTTAAACGTGCTGGTTCATACTCCAGCCTGACTGAAGTCAGGAACAAGCTCCCACTGACATCAGTGGAGCCAGGATTTCACTCTCTGGCTGAGGGAAGCCGTAGATCTTCTTCATTTCTCCCTTTCTTGAGAACTCAGGCTCCAAGGAGCTATTTGCCTTGCGTTTGACTTTGCCCATGGGACATCTGCTTTTCCCTTCAGTAGGTGGAGATCAGTCCCTTCCTGGCACGAAGCTCGGAGCTTCTCCTGTGTGTGTGTGTGGAGCTGCACACGAGAAATGGCAATTTTTCCTCCTATCCTTTGTGATTATGTCAAGGGAAGATGTTTATAAATGTGCCATTTTTATCTGGGGTTTTGTTAAGGATGCGGTGTTCTGAATCAATATATCCCTTTTAACATCAGTCCCCAAACTACAGATTGTTCTGCCAAGTGGCAGAGCCCAGCAGAAACCACCCCTGCAGGGAGCCCGTGGTGGTCACTCTGTGCACAAGTCACAGAGGACTGGTATGGGAGCAAAACTTTTTAGGTTTTGGTTAATTCATTATATTAGCAATTCTTTAAAAAATATCATTCGTGGGGGTTAACTCCCTCAAAGTGTTAAAGAACTCTCAGTTCCTTTAAAGGCAATACTTACCCTATTATCAAAAATAAAACTCTCTGCTTTTTAAACTTAAATTTTGTTAATTTTTTGGCCTTTTTGCTCTTTTCCTTTCCACCCCATCTTGATCTTTCTTCTTCACAATGGCAGCTTTTATCTTCTTTTTTTTTTTTAAATTCCTCATTTAACATTTGGGTTGTGCATGATGTTGCCTTTCTGTTTAGGAAATACGAAGCAGTCAGTATTCCACAGCTGCAAAGTTACTGCTGTCTTGAGGCTGACACAGAAACAGACACAGAGCTTTAGTCTGTTTAAATGGAGATTAAAATTTTATGTAGCAATTAATGGTTAACTGGGGGTAAATGATACAAAATTACCCAGCAGGGTCTTTGTTGAACAAAAACACTGCTTAATGTGCCCTGTTTACTAACAATCTGATGATGAGCGAGAAGACATTTCTTCTTGTATTCTGTCAGGTCTGTATAGAAGCCAGGATGTGCTCCTGTAACAGAGACCTGATAAAGCTGTGCCAGTTGCAATAAGATGCAGCATTCAAAAAAGTCAACTCCCTGACTTCTGGATGTGACAGGGGGTGTGGGGAGAATGGATATTTGCTTGCCAGTTTGATCACTCAGGACATTTCTCTCCACAAAAGCAGTTTCCGTTCATGTTCTGGGCACCAAAAGCAGTGTAGGTGCTGGTTTAAAGCTGGAAGGTTGGGAATGAAACTCCCAGTTCAGGGAAAAAATTTCTTTTGACTCTCTCCCCTTGGCTTTGGGTTTCAGGCTGAGTAGGATAAGTCCAGAGCATCCTGGTGCTGCAGCTGTGGGAATGAAAGAAAATATGGGAAAAGGATGGGAAGGTGTGTCAGCTGGCTGCACCTCTTGAAGGTGGGAAGGAGAGAAGGGGGATTTTGTGAAATGTTCTTCTAAGCAAACTGTTTTGTTTGGGAAAGTTTTTATTAATGGACATTCATGACTTGAGATTACTGTAGATATCTGACTGTATTTCAGTTCAGAGACCTTTTAAAGGACATAACTTCCTATAAAGCCTATGGATATAATTAATGCTACTGTAAATATTGGAAGGGGTGAGTTTTGTCAGAAAGTGTTCCAGATCCCCTAAGTCAAATGCTTGCATTTAGAGATGGTGATGAGCTGGTTGTCAATTACTATTTCCTCTAAATAGGATATATTTTCTTCCCCTCTTCAGCTAAAACACAGTCCTGTGACTTTAGTACAGCATATGAAATAGTAGAATTTCGCCCCCAACACACACTCTCCACAGCAATCCTCCAAAGTTATCCACAATAAAAGACTCCAAGCAAATAAGAGTAGGAGTTAAGTCATCTGCTATGCATTAAATGTACAAATATTGAAAATTAAAATCCTATTTGCAGCATGCTTCCCAAAAGGTTTAAAGATTGTTCTGTAAGGAAGAGTGGGAAGGCAAATGTCTCTCAATGCATTTTATATATGCTACCTGTGACAAATGTTTCACAGACTTGAGGAATGGAAGGGAAGAGAATCCTGGGGAAGGAAGCAAATTGCTGCTTGGTTTTCAGTACTTGTAGATCTACTTAAAAATTAAACTGGGGAATATATGATAAGCACTTTAGCTTACGTGATGATAACCACCAGAAATTTTCAGTAAAAATTAAGTTCATAATGTGCACAAGTATCCTGAAAAATCCTGGTAAAAAATTGCAAATAGCCACTGATACAAAATCCGAGCGTGGGCAGATTAAACTGCAAGGCGACGAGCCATTTTGCATTTGCTGGCAGGAGCTGGCATCTGTTTTTAGATGTAACATCCTCAGTGTAGCTGAAGAGCCTCTCAGAGAGAACGTTGCTGGGAAGAGCTCCAAGCGAAGACAAAGCCAGGTTTGCAAGATGTGGAAGTGAGCTGGTGTTAGACTTCCACCACTCAGCAAGACCTACTCTGCGTGTAGGGAGCCCAGCGAGGTACAGAAGTGGTTCAGATTTGGCAGAAACAAGAGTCACTTGAGTTTGAGGTTGTCATGATCTTTTCCAAATAGCTCATTACATTTGCAGCTTCCAGGTGGGCTGGATGATAATCTTTGGTCTTTATTATTGCTTCTTGGATGACGGGGATTTTCCCCTGATGTTCCTCAGCTTGAGTGTGCGTGACAGTTCTGGCATTGTCTTGGGGAAAGCGAGAACTGGCAGAGAAGTTCCTGAGCTAAGGAATCAGAGCTCATTCTGCATGGTGCCTTTACTGACACCACACTGTTAAACGGCTCAGAAAGACAAGATAACACTTCCTCTTTTTTGGCCTCGTTGCCTTGATCCAGTACTCACATGCTGAGGTGGGACTGTCAGAGCCCTGACAGCTGGCATGATGACACACATGCACACATCTCTAGAGCTTATTTTTCAAACTAACTCCTCAAAGGGCTCGAGGATATGAATGACAGTGTCTGCCAGGCCCCACTGTACCTGAGTCAGCACCAGCTGTCTCCAGCCAGAGCTATCCCTGATTGTTTGTTCTTCTGCAGGCTTTTCTGTGCACAGTGTGTGGTTCACCTTGCGCCTGTGCCCTGGCAGAGCCAGCTCATAAAAAGGCAGTTTGGAATAAAATGGGCAGTATATTTATAGTTGCTGAGTATTCAACTGGTAATAAACCTGTCTTAATCCTTGGGAGATATTTCAGTAAGATGACTCTTTGGAACAATTTTGTTTAATCAATGCATAATTCATATGGATGCAAAAGGTGTAGAAGCCACTTCCAATCCCACTGGAGTCAGCAGCCACTTACAGCAACAGCAGAGCTCTGACAGGGTCCTCCCTGACAGCCACAAGCAATTCTCTCATTTGGCAAATGGTCATTATTTTAACATGTCCAGAAGTCATGGCCAGCTGTGTGTCAGCTGCTGAAGACCCAGGCCTTGAAAAGTAGGTGAGTGAAAAGAGACCACGAGTTGTGGTGTTGAAAAACCACACACAGTCTAGGAGTTATTTTCTGCTTTTAGCATGACTACCGTTCATGAGAAACTTTTTCTGGGCTCATTTCTGGCATTTAAAATCAGAAGAAGTTGTGGGAATATTTTCTGTGGGAAGGGTGCTGTTGAAATTCTAGCAAGCACATCACTGACCTGGAGTTCAGACATTCCGCTGTAGGTATTCCTGATTTCTCAGCTGGTGAAGTTTTTCTTTGGGAGAGGAGGTTTCTGATGGTGCCTGTTGTATCTAACATCCAGGGTCTTCCAGCTTTTGCAGAGCTCTCAGTATGGTTGATTTGAAAGCCTGGCTGTGCTGTGACCTTAATCTTTGATACTTCTATAAGCTTCCATAGATGCAGTTTCAGCTTATTTATTTTTCTGGCTGACACACACTAACAAAATGCAACAGACCTTTCAGGAATGTTAACTTTCTGGGGGTTTTTGCAGCCATTTCTTGCACAGTAAGGGGTCCCTCTACCTCTTTTTTTTTTTTCCTCTTGGACCTTGTCTGGCAAGGTCCAAAGGGAGGCATATCTCCCTTATCTGCAAATAAGATTTTTGCCATTACAGTAATTAAGAAGAGACTGTAACTAAAAAGCATTGATCAGTTGGTTCATCTCAGTGATAGGGGACTGAGACTCCTACACACTCAGACTTCAGTATCCAAATAGTAAAAAACCAGTTTAGAATGAAAGGCTCTACAGAAAAAAATCTGTGTTTTTTTTGTTTGGGGTCAATTGTTTTTCATATCCCTGTGAAGCATTGGTATCTTTTCTTATAAAAATGACATCTTGAATGTAGTATCTCCTTTTTATCCTATAGCATGTGATGAGGTAGGTTTGTAATTGCTGTGTGGTGGGACTTTATTGCAGTAAATCCACTCTACCTTGTATCCCACTTACTTTTATTCTAAATGCATTTCCAAAGAGTACTTTTTTGAAAAGTCACTTAAAAGCATGTGATCAATATTTCTTTGATTCTAACTGCCAGATACTGATTTAGGCAGTTATTTTTATCTAAAACTCTTCAATCTGCCCATACAACCTAGAAAAATGGTGTTAGTGATCAGGGAGTTTCACCTTGGAAAATAAAAAGGAATCTACAACAATACTGGAAACACATTTGCTGAGCTGCAAGAATTCTTTCCTGGCTATAGACTGTCCATAAAGAAAGTACCTAATTGTACTAGACACACTTTGGAAACTTTCCCAGAGGAGTAATAGATAAGTTAACGGAGCACTTTTTAATTTTGCAAAGTGCACTCTTCCTTATAATTTACTTAATATAGAAATTTAATGTACTGCAGTTTACTGAACAAATTACATTTAAAGTATTTCAGAGTTAAGTTGAAAGCTCTGCTTTGGTAGCCAGTTGGACTTTATTATTTGATTATCCAGATAAGGACAAGCAGTAACAAAGTTCTCTGTCTTAAGTGGTTCCAGGGATTATCTCTCAACCATTACCACTGTTAAATGCAGATTTTAAATTCCCAGGAAAAAAAACCCCACAAAATAACAAAAAAGATACAGTAGTCCTTTCCTGCCTCCTAGTTAATGCTTAGTTTTTGTTTGACTTAAGTCTGAGAGGATTTTGTATCTGTTCCATAACAGCTTTCATAAATGTACTACAGCTTCATTAAATAAAACCCTAAGTTATAGGAAAATACAAGCATGCTAGAAATTAGTATGGGCAGAACCAAATGTCCTCTTTGTGTGTTACTGCAGCCCAGCTGAGGTTCTTTTCCATTTATTTGCCTGAAACATGACAGAAAGCACAATCCTGGATTAGAAGTAACAGCATATATTTTCATTAAGCCATTGCCACAGACCCATGATTCATCATGAGTGATACTTCTGTCCTGCCCTCCTGTAGGGCAATCATGTAATGTAACCCACTCCCCTCCATTTGTTTTTAAAATTATGTTAGGGTTTTGTTATCAGACTACAGGTCAAATGAGTGTTTGTACTTGGAATGACACAGAGTGTGGCGTAAATTATCCCAGGCTCCAAAGCAGCTCATTAAAAAATTTCATCTGGTACATGGTGGAGTTGTACCTGTCTTCTGTGTCAGAAGTAGAATTGTGATAATAAAATCCTTTTTGTGGAGGTTTTTGCCCAGGGATGGGCACATAGATCACTTGGAGGAGAGAAGTATTTAAACTTTAGGAGACGCTGATGCAGAGAGTAGAATCCGGAACTGATCTTCACAATTTTAGTGACTGAGGAGATGCACTGCTTCACTGTTTAAATTTTCCTATGAATGGTTTCTCTGTCAGGAGGAGTTGTAAGAAAACAGGGAACCAAAGAAAAGGAAGTATCCCTAAAGCTTATGGTGTCTGCTGCTGGTGTGCTCTGCAGATGGGAGTTTGAAGAACTTGATGGCCTGTGGGAGAGAATGGGACGAGGGAAATACATGGCAGCAGACTACAGCAGCAGACATCAATGAAACCATCACAGAAAGAATGGAACAATTTTCTAGTCAAATTGCCAGGCAGTTCACAGATTCTGCAGAGGTGGAGTCTGAGAATCATCAGGCTGAAGAATGGCTCAGACATTCCCAGCTGGGAACTTCCAAAAAAGCCTGCCCTGCAATGGCAATGCCTCAAAATATCACCTGCTCTCAGAGGGTCTCACCAGTACTGCTCCTCAGTGTAGTTTCAGCAGTTCACTGATGGTTAACCTGATGATCTTGGCTTGACACAGAGCCAGTCTGGATGAAAAGACTGTGTCTGCAACTGAAATGTGGAGAGGTTGTCTAGTGCTTCATATCTGCCCTGTGCATGTGTCCCTCCAAGCAAGACATGGGGTCTGTGAATAGTAGACATCTCTTCCTGTGGTGTATCAGAAAATTCTAGTGATGAAATCTATTGCATGCTGCTGTGGTCCAGGGGGAAAAAAGGTGAACAAATGCCCTCCATCAACAAAAAACTGAATGATGTTGTTAGGGCAACCTCTATTCCTAATCCTTGCTGCAACTCAGTTGATCTTTTAGGCAGCCTTTGATATATTTCCTTGTGAATACTCTCAGACAACACAGCTTGGAGTTGGATGGTAATTGACTTTGTTTTATCAAGGTAGGTAAGGAAGGTGAAAGAGAATTCACTATTAAACAACCTATTGCATTCTTGAAGAAGAAAGAAAATATCAAATTGGGCCAAGGGAGGATTTGTCACTCCTACAAATCTTTTACCAGCTGGGAAAACAGAGATGAAATGGCTAAGAACTGGACAATCATTAAAAATTTTTTGATGAAAACCTGTTGAATTCTTGAAATGAAATCAAGTAGTTTCCTGGCTGGTAGAAGGACATGTCTTGTGTGTTAATAAGGATTCTAAATGATCCTGGAAGCAGGTAGGCAGGATTTTCTTGGCACTTGGATCTGGGCAGTACTGCTGTCTGTAGGTAGACTGAGGATACATCTCAGAGTTTGAATAGCTCTTTGGTGTGAGACTTGATGGCTGGAGGTGAAGAATGAAGTTTGCTTTGTCTGGCATATAGCCTCAAGATAATATCAGAAAAATATTTTATGCTTCTGCTTCTTTGCAAAACGTATACGTGCCATTCGCTTTTAGTGCAAACACATAAATGGATAAATGGGTAAATGGCCTCATGAGATTAACGTTCAATTAATGGATGATTTCTGCTATACAAAGATTTTTATTAGCATTGTGATTACTGAGAATAATTAGTCATCGAAGTCTATACTATCATCAAGTTGAAGAACATGACTGGATCTAATTAAAGCTAATGTGAAGGATTGGGTATTGCATTTTGACTAGGATGGCAATGCAAAATCCCATGCTCCTGTGAAGTATGAGCTTCAGTGACATCCTGTGGTCAGGACTCACTTTGTTGCATTGAAAGAAGGCATTTTCAAAACCTAGGGATGAAGTTATCCTGCTTCCTGAAAATCACATGTGAGGTGTGAGCGTGTGTGGCGGTGGCACCTTGTCCACAGTGACCTCCTGGGAACCTCAGGGTGACAAACTCAGCTTCCCCCGGGTCACGAGATGGTTCTTCAGTTCAAGGAGGAACTTGCTCTTCTGCAAGACCAGGGAATAGCCAGCTGGAGAAAACCAGCAGCCAGTGTTCTAACACTTCCTCAGAAATGGGATTTTATTATTGGAATACTGGAAGCAATTTCTGCCTACAGTTGTGGATTGAGATAGAAGCATGGTTAGATACAGCAAGCTGTTATTATTCACAGACATGAAGAAGATATTTAAGGTAAAGATCATCATTAATTTCCCTGTAATGACTAATGCTTTATATTCCCAGAGGCCTACCCCTTCTTTGATGAAATACCTGCCAAGCTTTGGCTCACACAGGCTTTTCTGCCTTCTCAATGAAACTCTGCTTGTACATCTTTCAGGAAAAAAAGATCTGCTGATGTTGGTACAATGCACATGAAGTTGCTATAACAGAAGTGAGATGAGCAGGTACACAGATCATTCAGATAAAATCACTATCCACAACTGAAATGAAACGGGGTCTTTTTTAGGTTAGAAAGGCTGAAGTCAGAGTTTTATTGTAATTTTTCCTCTATTTTTTACCTCTAGCAAAATGTTATAAAAGACAGTCTCCTGCCTGTAGGGAAGAAATAAGTAAGATTTATAGGGAATTATCTCACAAATAAGCCAATATGTAGATTAAGTGGGCAGATTGACTTTTTGTTTAACAACTTGTATTCCAAGCCATTATCCCTGATGAATTTGACTGCAAGGGAAAGGAAATTCCTATATCTCAGTTACGGGGATAGAAAAATAATAATTTTAAAATAATTGGCTTACTGTTTGTTGCTCCTTTCAATTTTTTTTCCTTTGACATGCTTATAGTTGATACAAACTATCAATTTTTTAGTAGGTGAATAGTGAAAGTCATTTAATGAAACCAGCTTTAACAGTCTTCCAAAGATAATCACATGTGCATCCAAAGAAGGTTGACTTCTGCCTTTAACTTTCACATGAACATTTTTCTTTATATTTCAAGAATGCAATATTGGGACTGGCAATTTGAAAGAATTTTCTATCATTTTGTGTAGGTTGCTACTGCTGCTGGGTGTTAGCAAGTGCATCTCTAATATGCATTTAGAAGTTTTGAGGAACAGAATTTTTAAACATTTTGTCTCTTTTCTAGACAACAATTGTTGCCATCAGCTATTTTTTCTCCCATGGCTTTCTCACAGATCTCCAAGAAAAAAAATTATTATCTTCAACTTCTGTGTATGAAGACAGAAAGGTCTGAAAGACAGACTTGGATATCTAGAAATACCACTCATCTCGTGACTATTTGGTATTAAAATCTACGTGAAAGTGGTGGAATGCAGGGTGAACAGATTTGAAAGCTCACAACCCAGCAAATTCTAAAAATCTGCTTGCTCTTTGTTTAGATGGAAATTTCAGAGACTTGATAACATATCAACTACCAGATAAGCTGGAGGTGTGAAACAGCTCAGTCTCTCTCCCTCCTTTTCTTTTTTTGTTACAACTCCTTATTTTATTCAGGTGCATTTGCAGTCAGAAGACTTTTATCATATGTGTGCTTATAGTTGAAAATGACACACCTGCCCAGTATCTATGGTAACAAAGGCTCTCTTCAATCTCAGACTTCTTGGTTCTCCTTTCTGCCTTTTTATCCTCTGGAAAAATAGATAATAAAAAATATTTGTGACAGTTTGTTTTAATTTCTATTACCATTTATAAATTTTCTGTAATAATCCAAGCATCTTGTCACTATAAGATTTTCTCCATGATTACAGAGGATTGGTCTTTTGTGGTGATGCATGGATTTTGTTTTTCTCCTTGGGAATATGATTAAAAATGCAAGAAATGGTAAAATGAACAATGTCTTTTTAGAAAAGAATGATCATCAGAGAGTTATGTATAACAAGTAGAATACCTATAACTGCATCAAAGAATTCTGTTTCTAACATAAGAAACTGCAGATCTAAAGGGAAATTACTTCAATCAAAATGATAAATAAACTCTAGTCCATTTACTATTATAGAGAACTGATCCAATGTACTAAGCTCTTTTCTGCTCTTGATGAAAAGGCAACTCACAGTATCAGTTAGCTTGGATCACTCTGCAGTGAATCAATACTTCACAGAAAATAATTGGATTAATAACTTTCTCTTTATTTATAAACCCTGACAATTAAAAAAGAAAAAACAAAAAAGAAAACAGAAGGTCTGTTTTTCCTCTTAAACCTCTCGCTCTTTCCAGACTTACAAGTACAGCCAGTATTAGCTAAAGGAAAGGGCTTCAGTACCATCTGTTTTGCCTTGTTCTGAGATTCTTTCAGTGAAATCAGAAGACAGCCTGAGCATATTTTAAGTGGTATTGTTTGTACGTTCTTTTAAATCAAGGTGAAGAGACAAGTCCCCCTGTGGAGTTCAAGAATCACTTAGCAAACCAGATCCTTGTCAGAAAACATAACAATATTCTTTCTTTATAGTGCACTCTATTCAAGGCTGCCTTTCATACGACTACCCATGACATAAGGCTGCTATTCTTCAGTTCCTCCTGCTCTCCTATTTCTCATTTGACAAGCACCTTCCAACAAGTGCAAAACCCTTCACTTCTAAGAACAGGCTTTCTATTAAAATGTGATGTAATCCTTGCTATGTCTTACTTACAAAATCTCACAGGCCTAATATACTTCCCAAAGGTCTGTGGGTCAGATTTTGTCCCCAGGAACATCCATGTAAACCTCAGTGAGTTCACTGGAGTTACTATAGATTTACCCTCATGTAGCAGAGCAGTGCTCTGCTCTATTCAGTATATAATTCCTTAACCACAGCCTCATTTTAATATGATGGTTAGGATCCTGATAATTTACTGTTTTGTTCTCATTGCAGCTCATCAAATTGGGATATACAGTATGCTGGGATTTGTGTGAGGGCTTAAGGAGAGAAACAAAATTACTGAAATGCATGTTTTAATCCGAGCATGTAAAGAGTTTTGCAAATGAAGGTGAATAATTTGGATACAGCTGCGAAAAAAAATGTGTACAAGGATTTAAAGACTGATATGGTCAAAGCAACTGACTTGGGAGAATAAACTTTTTGCAGCAGTTTCTTGAGCAGCTCTGATCTAAGCAAGGACACAAACATTCAGAAATGACCTGATAAGGGATGTTGTGACATTAGAAATGCAAAATTATGTTGAGAGGATTCAAATCTGCAAAAACCCTTTAACCTAGAAGCTGAAACACTCAGCTCAGTGGTGGAAGGAAAATTTGGAGTCCATTCCCTGTTTGACTACAAGGCAGTGGCCATATCCAGTGGAGATTTTCCTGAGATTTCCCAGGTTCTAGGACCAAGTTCTAATGGATTTCAGTTATTTAGTTTCTTAAGGCTAAAGAAAACTGCTTTGGAAACATCAGACCTGCTAACCTCATTAAGCTGATAACATTTTTGTTCAGCAGTCTGGCTGGGAAATCAGTTATTTTCACATCTCTATTGCACAAATTATATCTTTTATGTTTCTCCCACCAGCTAAATCAGCCTTCCCCACTGCAGTTTGTTTTCCAGGTGTGTGCAGTGACTGGGGGAAATGGTTAGGGCTGGACTGTACCTGTGTGAGGTTGGGTGTGCTTGGACACCTCAGCTGGATCTGCTGGAGGGAATCCACTGCTGACAGGCAGAAGTGAGAGTTCACGGTGTCAGGTTCACTGTCTCAGGTGATGCTGCTTCTCTCTCCCTGCTGAGAAATTTACCTCACACAGAGGCTGTTGAAGGCAGAATGGGTGAGGCAGAGCAGCATGAAATTTTGTTTGCCACCTATGAGGAAAACTCCCTTTTCTTCTGTTCAGCGTGTTCTTCGGACATGACCAACATTGATCTCCACCTGATGCTTAATGTCTGGAATTTGCTGACCTTTAAATGGTCAGCCTTCATGTGGAGGTTGACCTTCAGGGCTAAAGAGCAGAGGTTTGTGCATTTAGTTGTAGGTGAACATGATATGTACATATATAAAAATATAGAGAAAATAGAGAGTGCACATTATCACTCTCCTTTAATTTCTACTTTTATACTACAGAGTCCGTAGAGGGTAGTGATAGCAGGGAGCAGAGGTTGAAAATATTAATAGAATCATTTAATGTTCTATAAGAATTCTGTTTTTCAAGGTTATTCTAATATCCTAGTCAATAGTAATATCATCACAGTGTCTTCACGTAATCAAGTTATGCTTAATAAAATATAGTGCTGAATTCTCAAATTTAAAATGAAGATGGAATAGGAGGGGAAGATTGTGATAAGGAAGGTTGTCATCATCATTTTATCAAATACCTTCCACTGAACAATAGTAAGGCTCCACATAGGTTCAGTGGCCTTGTTGCACAGAGGTCACCCAGAGATAACGTGTCCTTCCCTGTCACTATTTCAATTGTTCCAATTGTTTCCATTTTCTTACAGAGCTGGCAAGCATTTTAGAATCCATGGGACGTGCTGCTTGGAGGGAGAAAAATTCTCTTAATTCAAAGTACAAAATCATAGAACAGCCCAGTTTGGAAGGAGGTTGGTGGGAACCATTTTGTGAGCAATGAGTTTAGATGAGATTATTTAGCACTCTGACCAATTGTATCTCGAAAACTTCCAGTGAGGGGGACTCCACCATGTCCTGGGGAGGAAATGGATCATGAAGGGCTAGCCAGTTTTCGCCAGCTCTGAAATGTGGGTGTAAATACTCTCAGAAAAGCTGCTTGGGAGAATCTCCTCCTTTCTTAGTCACTTTCTACATCCAAACAAGGCAGCAATCCACAAGGAAATTTGTATAGAAGATGAAAATGAGTGGGGAAGAAGCCGAAGGCTGGGAGAACAAAGGAAATGATTATTTCTAAGGGGAAGAGAATGTGATTGCTCAGGAAATAATTACACTTGTTACTTAATAAATAGTGTTTCTTCTATTTATTATGTAGCTAGAACTTATTTGGTGTCTATGAGGAAATAATTGATTTGACTTTTAACACACACTTAATGAGTTATAGAATAGCTCAGAAATCTTCACACTGTGAATGGAATTGTTTTCACAGCTGATTTGTGAAATTCATGAAGATGGGCCCAGAGTTCGAACCCAAAAGTGAACTCCTCCCACATCAAAGGTTTATTTGGATCTTTCCTCGTGGTCAGCCCATTTGTAGCAATCGGATTGAACTTCCAAGATGAAATTTTTCTTTCTAAGCTCAGGGGTGTTTGAGACCAAGGTGCCGTTGTGAGGTTCCCTTTGAAATTTTGTTTTACAAGTGGTTTCATTGTGATTGGCAATCTCACATCCTATCACATGGGAGAAAAGGAGGGCACTTCAACTGCAGTTTGGTTCACACTAAATTTCTGATGGATGCAATCAGAACCATGAATTTAAGCATCACTCTCTGATTTTATCTTGGTTTATTAACATGTAAAAGCACATAGAGTGGTTGTTTTTATTTTTTTAATTGCTTGGAAACTAAAACATGCTTCTGAGTACTTTTGCTGCATTTCTACTCCACTTTCAGCCTTGTCACTTTAAAAAGGGGTAAAAAAAGTCTCTTTCGCAGTGTCAAGGGCTTAAAACTTACTGGAGAGAAATGTGACTGTGGTCAGTTACCAGACTGGGAGTAAATGTTGATTCATTTAAAAGTAAAAGAGAATAATCTTTCCTCCTTAACTTCAAATGTGAGGGAAAAACTGGATATGGTGACTTTAAAGTAAAAGGTGCTTTTTTATTCTCCCCCACCCCCTAGCTGATCAAGGCTGATTTGTAACTGATAGTCTGTAAATTTTGGGAAATATCTATAAAGACTGAGGCTGCTTTTGCAGTATTTGATAAGAGCCTCTGTGGGAAACAGATAAACAAGAAAATTATTTTTTCTATCTCGATCGAGTATTAATATGTTGCACAATTTCATAGATGTAACACGTCTCTGTAAGTAAATACTTTCAACCACAAGACCAGATTGTGCCAATAAAAGGAAACCTCTTTTTAATGGAACTAATAGATTGGAATGCTGGGGGTTCTGTTCCCTTCATTTTAAATGAAGCCAAACATAATCCAAGTGGGGGATACGGAGAGTTGAGGGGACTGACTGAAGGAACAACTGTTTTCAGCATATGGCTACTATAAGTACCATAAATGCCATTTTTACCTGCTTCCTGTGATTTTCTTTTATTGTTGTGGCACTGGAGGACCTGCAGACTGTTGTGCCCACACTGCTCAGACACAGGGCAGGGACAGCTCACATTTCCTGGCTCCAAAGGCGTGGAGCTGTCCAGTCAGTGGGAACAAATCCAGGCCACAGAAAGGCACCGCACATTTGCACCAATGGGGCACATCCAACATTTTCAACCAACTTAGGAAATGATGGACTTGTCCATAATTTGAAATCAGCCTGATGTCTTTTGTAAAAATACATTATTCCATCAAAAATTTTAGGTTTGATGAGAGTTATGGGGTGGTGATATGTGCACTGTGGGGGCTAGGCAAGAATTTAAAATGCAAAAGCAAAGCTACTACTTGTGTTCCCAGTCTCAATATTTCACCCTTCTGTAACTGTTTTTTTCTTCAGAACAACTAAAATATTCTTTTGGGTAGGATGAGGGCCAGAAAGGAATGCAGTAGTCCAGCTGGTGGGTAACAGATAACAAGATCATAAAAATTAAAGTTATACTTTGGGTAATTAGGAAGTTTGCTTATTCTATCATTAATTGTGCAGCTGTTTAATTTAAATATAATCTGATTCAAAGTGTTAAAGTTTACTCCAAGCTGAATGTTACTGTTTTCCCTGCAGTCTGCAGCATTTTGCCAGGGAAATATAAAATCTGGGAATAAAAGGAAAACAGTATTTTTTGTTTGCAAAATTACATGTTATGCCTATCTATATTTTTTTTTTTTAATAAAAGGAACTTGAAGTAATGCAATTATTTCTACTGGGAAAACCTCTCAGGAGCAAGTTGTACACAGTAATTATGATTTTAGACTGAGCTGACATCTTTACTAAGTTCTGTGTTATCTTACCCTATATTAAGTATGTTCGGTTTTTGAAGTGGGTGTTTCAAACGTCTACTCTTAATTATCACTGTGTAACTGAAGAGAAGTACAAACTCACAGCCCCATAAATGTGAAGACTGTTTTGATTTGGTTTGTTTTGATATTGTTTTTCACATATAAATCATATGGGCACATCTGCGACTGAAATGGAGATAAGCCTCCTGGTGTTATCTTATTTCTTAATTGTAGGCTCTCATTTTCCAGGGAGAGTGTTGACTTGGTCCTTCCCTTATCATGCCCTCCTCTGCTGTTTACTTGCTTATTTACTGGCAAAGCTGCTTATATTTTAAACCTATCTAGGCAGAGCAAGCTTTAAAAATGCATGTCAGATTCGTTTTAATTCAGAAACCATTTTATTTAGCAGCACGTGTAGGCTTGCTCCAATTTTCTATTTCCTTTTTTCCTATTTCACACTACAGTCATAGAAATGCCTCCTCCAGATAACAGAAGGAGGCAGGTGTTATTGAGAATAGTTTTTTTGTGAAAAAGTGGAACCATTATTAAAAATACTTTCAGATAAATGTCAGTCTTTATACTTCCTGATATTTAACACACATTTCAACTTTTTCTACTTGCGTGTCTCTGGTGTGAGATACTCTTTGAAACGAGGCAGTCAGATACAAAGCAGAGCTGCTTCTGCTGGGATGCTGCTAGTGCAGAAGTCCCAGGCTGAGAAAGCCTCGCAGGATTTTGGATCTAAGCTCACGTTTTTCATCTGGCTGCAATATTATTAGGGATAAAATCCTGTTGCACTGCCTGTGGTCGGATGCTCTTTCACCTCAGCACTTCGTAGTTATTCGGAGCTTCCCACTTGATCATTGCAGAGTGGCCTGTACTTCATTTGCAAATATACTTCCAACCTTATGAAGTAGATACAGTTTTTTATCCGCTGGTGGAAAAGCTGAAAATTGGAGTGTTTGAAGGAGGAAGGACTGATGAGATAGGGTAGCAATAGGAGAAAGCTGATGCATTGGCAATCAAGGTTCTCTTTCCTCTCTTTTTCTATCTTGTTTGTCCATTATCAGGGCTATGCAAGTAACTCTCTTTATAAATAGTGCTCCATTTGATGTTGCAGCTTTCAGATATTTATTAGTTAAGACTAATTAACTAAGGGAAGACAGGTTAGTGCTGCCATTTTAGTCCTGCTGATGGAAAAATGGGGTTGATGCCTCAGGTTTTAGCTTTTATACTTTTCAGATTCTCTACTGCTTTAGTGTGTAGTTCTGAGCTTTATATTAAGGGATATTAAGCTCTCTTCACAGAGTAGGTAGACAAAACAATTCTTTCTCCAGCTGGGGACCAAGGACAAGTGATCCAAATCTCAGGTCCAAGAGCATAAACAATGGCAGAATGAAGAGAGAAAAACAAGAAGGATGGGACTTCATAACCTAAAGCTATAATTGGACAATTAACTCCAATATGCTAATGGACCAGAACTTATAAAAGTGAGAGACCTCGTGACCAGTCATCCATTTTGTGACCATTTTGGTTCATCTTGGGTGTAGCCCTGGCTGGGCTCTTGTACAGCCCAAGGTGTATCCACTGAGGCTTTCTAATAAATACCTACTTTATTCTTTAATTCCATCTAGCCTCTGTTCCAGGTCAGCCTTCTCAAGGCATCAGGGTCCACAGAGGTCTTATGATTTACCTTGAGTTACAAAACGTGCCAGTGTCAGACTCAGGGCTGTGAGATGGGGTGGAGCAGCACTCCTGTGAAAGTGCCCAGTGCCCAACCAGCCACAGCTCCGTGTCTCAAATTTGAGAAAACATTTTCCCTGCCATAGTATCCTGATTAGTTGAGTGCTCCTCTGCATTACAAGTGGGAGCAGTGTCCCAGAGTCCTGGTATCCCTTTTTGTGAACATTTTGAAGATCCTTTTCTCCGTTTTCCACAGCTGTTATATCCTGTCACAGTTATTTTGTGAGTAAGTAGAAAGTATATTTTGCATCTTGTTTAAATGTGCCAGATAAAATGGGGAAATGAGAAATACAGGTGGATTAAAAAGTAAAGGTTTGACCTTGCAGATAATGCTGAAGAGAATCTTCCAGATGTGATAAATCCGTGTCTTTCGATGATTTATGTTGCAGTTAGGTGTGCATCCAGGCAGAGAAAAATTAATAGAACAGAACCTGAAAGTTTTGGAAAACAAACAGGAGATAAAAGTATTTGGAAACATAGAAACTGTTCTTCACCACAACAGTAATTTTAAACAATTCAGTCCCGGTAATCAAAAGTGTTCTAAGAAGAAAAAGCAAATTCAGAAGACTCCAGATCTACAGAAGCAGCAGGAATTTTCACAGGTTTAAAAGGACCACTTTCCTCAAATATTGCCAAATAAATTTCTAGATAAATTTATAGTAAATTATGCTCTTTGCTGAAATTTCTCTCAACATGTATATAGGACAAGTGGAAGAGTCAAATAAGAATAATCTCATCTGTGAGTTTCTGAACAACCTAAAAATATGCTCTTAGAGGATAAATAGAAATTTCAGAAATAGAAGTCAGAGTACAGTGCTTTCCATTTTTAAGGCAGATGTCTGTGACACAGACACTAAATTCAGAGATCCATTCTGTCTGATTTCAGAAACACTTAGGAGTGTCTTGTTGCTGTGTATCTGCTAGACCAACTGCAGCAAATAATTAACAAAGAATTCTCTGTTGTGTTGGATACTGTGAATTTTTTCCCATTTCTCCTCGCAACTGCAAAGTTATTTAGTATTTATTTTTCTGTAATTTTCTGTTACATTTAGACACCCCAGATTATTTAGATTAGTTCCAATTTGATTCTTTACAATTTTTGGTTTGGATACTGTGAATTTTTTCCCATTTCTCCTCGCAACTGCAAAGTTATTTAGTATTTATTTTTCTGTAATTTTCTGTTACATTTAGACACCCCAGATTATTTAGATTAGTTCCAATTTGATTCTTTACACGTTTTGGTTTGTCAAATGTTTAGGGAATTAAAAAAAAAAGGACAATGTGCAAAGAATTTTCTAGTGTACTGAGGTTTTTTCCTCCCTAGTAACATCCTCTCCCTTAATGTATTTATATTTTATATTTGTCTTTCTAATTAAAGTAGATAAAAATTAAACCAAACATTTCCCTAATGGATAGAAATAATAGACTGGCATAATTAATTTTAAGCATTTAGGTATATTCTTTGCATACAGCCTTCTCTGTCAGTAGTTGTGGTCACTCCATACGGTTTGCATTGTGAAGACCACAATTTAAAATTGTTCTAATAAAACCCCATTTCAATTGCAAGTTATTTTCATTGTCTGATATTTTTAATGTGCTCTCCAGTAGGCCAGTTTGCCTGAAATTTCAGTCCTGTTTTAAACTTTGTATGAAAAAAGAGACATTGTCCCAGAGGCAACAGGATGGCTAAAGTAAGATTTAATAAGAATTAACAAAGAACCACCTGTCAGATCTTTCTTGTGCAAGGCAGAAGCCTGCAGGCAGAACACTCCATGCACAGTGGGGTTACCCTTCCCCTCCTCCTGAACCCCAAAATTCTGTGGCTCAAACTGCCTCACTTCTCTTGTCTAGACAGAGTTTTACCTGGGTTTATTCAAAGAGCTTTTCCTCAAGCCTCCTGGTACTTACAGCAATGAGACTCTGGGGCCTGCAGCCATACAGAATCTGGGAAAAAAAGAATGAGACAGTAGGTCTGGCCCTGGGAATTTCCCACACTCTAAAGCACACAGGCAGGTAGGTGTAAACCCTGGAGAAAACACTCGTGGAGGCTTCTGCAAATGAATCCTACAGGCTTTGAGCCAAAGCACTTAAAACACCTTTCCAGTGGGAATAACACTGGAACTGGTATTTTCACCCTGACTGGAAGCCTTTGTTTAAAGTGTTATTGTACATCCTTTTTCTTAGTAGCACCTCAAGCTATATATATCTCATTGAATTTAATAGTTTGTTTTCATGCTGCAGCAGATTTGCCAAACAGTTCATTAAAAAAGTATTTAAAAAGTTACTGGTGTTGAGGAAGCATTGTGGAAGTTGGATTCTTCATGGCTTGAAGAAATGTGGTGTTGTTTTTTGAATATAAGGTAGAATTGCTGTGTGTTTGTGCTAAAATTATCCACAGTGAAACAGTTAATAATAGTAACATCAGAGAGATAAAAAGTGCAGCTCACACAGTTTAGAGTTATCAACTCTACCTGTTTGTGGGAGGATATAACACTGTGTTGGATTATATTCTCCTGTTGTTAAGTTGTTAAAAGCCACAAAGGAGGAATACTTTATTTAATGTGATCATTCTGGTTTTTTAGTAAAGTGAAAGAATCACAAAGTGCTTAAATGCCAAGATAGGGAAAAAACAACACACTGAGAAAATGGATTAAACCCCAGACTAAGCACAGAGACAGCTTTAATTGCGACCTCTTCCTTTAATGTTTCCCTTCTCCCAACTTCTTTCTGGATGGCTTTAGGAAAGTCATTTTAAGGTGACTTAGAAATGTGCCCAAGCCCTGTCTTTTTGGACTAAAAGTTTTGCAGCACCTCATGCAAGTATGGACCACCCACCATGGGACTCCCATTTACATCTTTGCATTGTTTTACAGATAGGACTAAACCTGTTTTTTCATTAATTAGCTTGTAAGCTTTTGTGGCAGGGACCAAGTCATTGTTGTCTCTGTGCAGTGCTGAGTCCAATGGGATCATTGCTTATTATTCATATCAGAGGCAGCTTATGGCTTGTCAGCAGCCTAGGCAAAATTGAATTCTGCTGCCCCTGGGAGGGCTGGCATGGGCGGTCAGGTTTATTCCAGGGGATATGGCAGAGGGTACATGGAGGGCTTTCATTGTTGGGAGTGTCAATGTACTTGAAATGATTGTGGGATGTGTGGAGATACTGCAGAATAAACTGTGTTAGCTCCTTTCTCCAGCTGGGGAAAAAAATAATTAAAAGCTTGGTTGAAAAGGTATATTCTTCTCCATGGCTCCTGAGATTTCAAAACTACAATATCAAATTTTTTTAATAGTTTTTCAGCCCTATATGTCTATTTGATTACCTTGAAGAAGGAAGTGAAAGTGTCTCAGAAATATCAGGTAATATAAAAGGTAGGGTGTGACCAAACATTTTGAACTTGAGAGTGTGTTGTCCTTTGCAGCTGAAAATGCTGCTGTTCACTCACAGAGGCATTAGACTGGCTCCAGACTAACAGAAAATATGAATAAATATTTGCTTTTAGTTATAATTATATAATTATTAATTGTAGGCATACAACAGGAGTCGCGGTCATTTCTTCTTGAAATATTACTGATACCTCAGTTGATCAGACTTTAAAACATGAAAAGGGTGAGATGTGGCCATGAGATAAATATCTTTATATCCTGTAGAAGTAAGGGCCTTAAAAATGTTCAATCTACAAAACTTTTTTATTTGAATATCAAGTGAAGATTGCTCAATTTTAATCTTATAATTCTGTGAGAATAAAAAAGATGGGCATAACTCAGAGTTGGTTGAATGTTACTTAGGTTTCTGTCACAGTGCTTCAAAACTTTTTCTGTTTCTCATGCTGTCTAAAATCTGATCATTCCTCAACTTTGAAATAATTCCCTAATTAATGGATAAGGTTACACCATAATATTTTCAACAAGTTCTGTCAAAAATGCAGCTCACCTGAAAACAAATCATGACAGAACTGAAAGGAAGCAAAAGGATTTATTCAGTAAAATGTGTTTCATTTCTGAGAACTACCATGGCCTATAGATATGCATACTTGTGGAGTCCTCAGCTAGGAAATTGCCAATGTTGAAATCCTTTTCTTCTCCATTACTTAAATTTTGAAAAATTTTTATCTGTTTTCATTTTCAAATACATTAAGAGAAAAGACAGCTCACTGAGGAATATACAAAAAGGGCTTTATGGGTTTATTAAAGATGGATGTGAGAGTTTAAAAAATTCTCATGAATCTGGTCTAAGTAACATATTCAAGCTTCGAGGAACTAAATTTGACACCTGAAAACAGTAGAATCACACATCTTAGAGAAAAACATGATGTGCCAAATAAAATGCTGTTTACCTGAATTATGTTTTACAAAGTTTTCTTCTTGTGTCTGCCCCAAGGTGCCACCCAAGAGGGTGAGGTCTCTTACCTCTCCTTACAGAGAAACCTCACCAGTTCTGTGCAGCCCAGACTGTGACCTCCCTTTGTGGCATTGCTCCCCCCAAACTGGGATTCCAGCTGTCCTCATTATTTTAGTTGTCCCTCCTTGTTAGTTTTTATGAGTGTGAGTCTACATGTCCCAAGCCATGCACTTGTGCAAAATGGTGCCAGAGAAGCCCTGGTGGAGTGGTGTAGGAGAGCAACTCAGCTTCCAAGGGGCTATAATTTCTTTTGGGGTGCTAAGCATTATTTAACGTAGAAAATGTTCTCTTTCTGATTAAAAAAGGAAAGAATTTGGAGAGGGGTGGAGAATGACAGGGAAAAGATGACCTTTTCCAAAGGCACCCACTCTCATCTTGCGAATTTGAGTAAGTGTCAAATGATTTCTGGTTCATAAACTTGTGAGGGAGAAACATTTTAATTTCTACTTAATAAGGGGTATGTATGTTACACAGAATATAATAAAAGAAAATTGGTAAATCTGAGCCTTTTGCCTGGCTGGAGCATATTAATGGGTTAGAGGGAAAAATATGCTGTACTTGAAATTCTGGGGAAATGGAAATTAATTTGGCTTTGAGTTTCATATGGTTTCCTTGAAAGACTGTTCATACAGTATTTTGTGCATAAATGTCTTGTGGAGTGGTAAGGGGTTTGCTTTTCTTTTTGGAAATTCCTTTTAAACTCATTCTTGCTGCAGATATTAATTACCAGTATTTAACAGGTTACACGCATGAAGAAGAGTATACTTCTTTTACTATCTCATTCCCTCTTAGTTTTTTATATAGTATGGACAGATATCCATACATAAGATATTTTTTTCACACAGCTACCAATAAAAGTTCTGCATTCATACAAGCTGGAAGATAACAATATTAGAATCATGTCATAAAATGATAAAAAAGGGTTCATGCCTCGTTTATTTATACACATATCTGGATACTCTTGGTATAAGAAAAAAAATGAATGCATTGGAGGTAAAGTAATATTTAATTTAATATGGTTCCAAATTTTCTGTTGAGAAGGTGATTCTCTTGATAGTGAGATTTAAACTCTTATCTCTGCACTATGGCTTTGGACATTGCCTGCTATTTGGCAGCAAATGAGAAATTTCAGAGTAAACAGCTACAAGCAAGCAAATATTGTAGACAAACTCAGTTGCTACTGCAGTTCTTCTGCGTAAAAGCTTCTGAGATGTGATTAAAGTTGAAACCTAAATGGAGATAAAACAAATAGGCCTAAGCTAAGTCCAAAAGGTAAAGCAGAAGAGGTTTATTTATTTTTAGGTAATGAGATTACAGTTTAAATTGCATTTCATCTCATTAAGGGACTGTTAACGTCTGTTACCTCTTTTTCTGACATTAAGTTACCATATACCACAGATTCCAGCTAATGACTTTTTGCGGGAGACATTTAGGACATTTCCTAGGAGAGGTTATATTCATTTTTCTACTCCAGGAAAAGATTGGAAATTTTTTTTGAACATACCAGTGAGTTAATTTATCTGATTAAGCATTAATTGTGATAATACAGTCCCAGGGATTAGGTACCTTCAATGAAAAATTTGACTTCATATATTGCAGATTTTGAGATTGAAGATCCTGATAATCTTTGACCTAGTAGTGACCCCATGTCTGAAAGTAATTTTTTCAAATAAGGTGGGGACAATTGTATTTATGAACAAGTTCTGAAACTTCAGTTTGGGCTGATTTGATTTTTTTTTCAGTCAAGTTTTTTCTGTAAAGTTAATATAACTTCTGGTTCACCATAATAGTGGCAAGTGTATGCAAGTGTTGTGCTGAAAAGCTCTGCTCACAGGTCAAAGCTGCTTGGTTTTCTAAAACCTAGGAGAAGTAAACTTTTATGTATGGAACTTCAGAAAAATTAAACGGACCTTCTGATATTTTTGTGGGAGTGAACCATGCAGTTTAAACACTTATTAATGCCTTTGTAAGTGCTGTGACAGAATTCTGTCACAACAGGCAGAAGCATGAATGTAATTTACTGTTAATAGCAGCTGAAACCATCCCTGGTTTCCTGGTCAGTACTTCTGTACAGTGAGCATGTAAATAAAAACACATAACAAATGATAGGACCTTCAATATATTCTGGTGAATCCAGGGGTGGTAGCAGGATGTCATGCAAAGGCACTGAGCTGAATTTTGCCATTATTACTCAGATTCTGATTTCTAGGTAGCAGAGTTTCTATTTTTCTGTAGCCTGCATCTTTTCGTTTGGATTTACTCATTGAGAATTATCCCATAACAAAATGGTTATCCATTAGTGAAGCTGAGGGAAATGGGACAATACTGAAACAATAGCAAATTAGTTAATAACCCCACCAAATCTGTATTAAATGTCTGTGCGTGCAACACTTGCTGTTTAAAAGAAACAGAACACAACTACTCAACATAAAAAGTGAATTTAAAGTAAAAAAAAGTCAAGGAGGAAATCTCTGTGTGAATATTACCCCATTTGTAGGCATCCACATTCATATTTTGTAAATTCTAAACCACAAAAATATTTCCTGCCTCATAATAGGAACTTATGAGGGGCAAACTTTTATTTCCACCTCTCATGTATTTCATGTGATGAAACAGATCAATGTCAGCCTTGGGCCTGGCTGGGGTATATTTAGGGGTTAGTGGGAAAATCTTTCTGCATTATTTAGGATTTTTGGAAAGAGTTCTGTTTTTCTTTGAATCCAATGCTAAAGGCAGTGATGATGGTATCTGATAATGGTTTCCTTGGGGGTGCTGGATCTGTTTTTCAGGATTGTCCATGCTCTGAGAGGGAGCAGACTCCGTTTCACTGGGTGTGTGCAGCCCTGTGGAGTGAGCTGAGCAGATCTGATGTGTAACTGAAAGGAACAGCTTTGTGACTGAGAGCAATGGAGATTAATTAATGTATTGTTATTGCTAGAGAGCTGGTTGTGGGAAATTTTGCAGTTCTTTTGAATACAATAGAAATATGGAAGACTGGACTATAATTGGCATGGGTTTGAAGGATGTCCTGGTTTATTTTCTCTCACTGTTGCATTTTTCCTTCCAAAATTGTTCATTTTCCAGGACAGATGTTTCTTTCTGTATTTAGTTTTAGTAAATGGTTTAAATTCTTGACATCAAATTCTGTCAGTAATTTTTCAGTAATTTTTCCTCTATATGTGCCAGGATTTGAATGGCTCGACAAACAGGATTTGTTCAAGCAAGGATTTCAACCTGGACAAAAAATGTAGCTTTAGCATATTCCCCAACAAAATCCCATTATCCTTAAATTATTCTCTTTTGCCAGCTTTGATTGTGTTACAAATTCTACACAGTTTGAATACTAGTATAGTAATAATAATGCCCTAGATTAATATTAATATTAGAATTTTTCAGTGATTAGTTCAATTTTTAATTTAAAATATTAAGAGAAAAAAACAGTGGGGGTTTTTATTTTGAACAAATTGCATGTAAAGGATGACTGCAGCAATAGTAGAAAAGGCAGGAAACTATATCATTGCTAATCAATCTAGAGAGCTCTGTCTCTTACAGATGTCAATACAAAGTTAAGTGCTAAAATAATTGTAGTGTAGGCTTTCTCATAATTACTGTTGTTCATTTGGTGTGTTGTGCAAAAAAAAAGAGAAAAGAGGAATTTGCTTTGCAGTCAGCAGCCACAAATCTCTAAGGAGAAAGAAAAAGATAGCAGAAGGCTGATAGTCATCCATCATTCCTGACAATTTCACAGCCTAGAATAACTTGACAGAGACCCAGAACAAAATGTTGTTGAGAATTGAATGCTGCTAAGCTGAGTGAATTGACTTTCTGATGTCAAAGCAGGACCTGCTTGAAGTGGCTGATGATTTTCCTTTTCTGACTTCAGAAACGCCGATACTTAAAATGCCTTGTGGTACGAATGGGCAAATTTGGAACCTGAGGAACTGTTTTAAAACTTTCTAGGTCCTTTTAAAGAATTTATAGGGTGATCCTGGTCAGCAAGTGCGGGTGAGCAGCACAGTTAGAGAGTATTTCATCAATACATTCCTCAGAAAGCAGGAATACGGAGTCAGAATTTTTCCCAATTGTCCTGAAACACAAAATTTTTCAAGACCTGGCTAATTTAATCTAAATTTTTCTTTGGTGCTGTGCCAGCCCCTCTTTTACAAGCCTTGGGAAGGTAGGCTTAGTTTGTCTCTGTGCAGAACATGGGGTTAAATTTGCTATATTCGAATCCACATATTTATTTCTTATTTTTAAGTTAAAAAATTCTTGCATTTTGTTTAGAATAGGTGCAAAATTTCTTCATGATAACATTAGAATTATGTAAGTTGTTACACAGTCTTTATTTAAGTATTATTGTTATATGAAGGAGATAATTTTTGCAGCTATTTATTTAGAAAAAACATGATATTGGAAATGTTCCTAAATTATTATAATTAGGCATTTATTTACCAATAAATATTGCCAGTTTTATCTACTATTCAAAGACTAACCTTCTAAATTGCTTACAGCCATTAAATTGTATGAAGAACACAAACTGCAGGGTTTAAATGGAAAGAGCTCTTGTTTTGTAAAAGACACATTATATCTTAGAAGTGTAAAAGAAATAGAATGTAAATAAGATGTGTGGGCTAAGCATGCCATCCCTGATCAATAATGCAAAAGGTTTATCAGGTTTGTTTGTAAACCTAACAGCACAGATTTAGTCAGAATGGAGCCTTGTACAGTACACGTAGGTATTTAAAGGTTAGGAACAAGGAATTTCATTAGTCTGGCAAATCCTCTGCTGTCATTCCCCAATCTCTTTGAATTATTTCCAAATGTATTCTCACTGTTTTTTTTTTTTTTTTTTTTAAACTAATGGCTGTGTTACTAATACAGAGCTTTATTGCTAATTTAGCTCCACCACAAATTGGCACAAGGAGCAAAGATTTTCAAAGTGTCTTCATTCCCAGTAATGATATTATAGCGACTATCTTTATGTTAATGCAGTTATAGCTGGTGTAAAAAGGTTACAGTATCAAGCCTGCTAGTCTACAACATTTTATCTGTGTCTCCAGTTTGCTTAAAAAAAATGAAGCATGATGTCTAATAGACTGAGGCATAGATCTGGTGTTTTACAGCACCCACTGCATCCTGAAAGCAGCACTGGGGGACAGAAGCCTGAAACGGGCGAACCACTTCTACTGCATCTTTGTGCCAAAATAAAAACCCAAACAAGAAACCCCCACACCTTTTGTAGCAGTGTGGTCCCTTCCCTCTCCTTCCTCTCTGCCTTCCCCTTCCATCATCACCATGAAAAAAGAAAACCCTAAGCTTTGCTACGAGTTAAAGAATAACATATTAATAGAGCAAAAAGCCAGACATTCTCCCATTTGAAATGTACGAGAATTGTTTTTTGTGTTTGTCTAGAGGTCTTACCTAAAATATAGACTATCTAAGAAGAGGTTTCTAGGGATCAAATATCTCCCATTGTCACATACTCCTCAAAAGTTATTTCTTCAAATGATATAAAATATTTTGCCTCTCATTTATTCTGATCTTTTTCAATAAATCAAATATGAGAGCTTTGTTGAAGACAATGTTCAGTGGAGCTCTTGTATCCTTTTTCTGTCAGCTATGTTGTGACTGGGTAGTTATGTACATTTCTGTGCTGTAGAAACATGCAGGGATCTTTTTTTTACAGGGACTAAATGTTTAAAAGAATGGAGATATTTGAATTTTTATATGAATGTCAAAAAAAAGAATATTTGCGGTTTTAATAATTCATTGTTTTCGTGTACTTTTTTGTTTTAGATTGTAACACAGAAGTTTGTTTGCAGATTGCAGAGTTTCTACAAATGCTTTTCAAGTGATCTGAGGTTGTCATCTGTCTGACAAAGACATTTTGTTTGAGATATTCATCATTTTGTGACGTTTGTGTTTTGTTTACATTGCTTCAGTAATTCACTTCTGGGACTAAAACTTGCTTTTGAGGTTTAGGCACACTGCAGGATGCCAAAAAAGCATCAGATTCTTCTGTATTTGAAAGCTTTTGGGCCATCAAGAGATCAAAAGCTGCCAGAATCAAACCTGAGATCTGCCATTATAAATAAGGCACTGACAATTCTTATTGTGAGAGGTCGTCCCAGGGGTGAAAGAAGCAAAGAGAAATGAATTGCCCTGACTTTTTCCTAAGAAAAATCTGGCTATGCAATGGTATCTTTCTTTGGGAAACTTATGTGTATATTAGAAAATGGAGTCTGTCATAACACGTTCTGGTGCTGAAATAACCATTTTAGATCAATTAAAAATCTATTAGGGTTAAAATAAACCTTAAAATCCTTTTGTGGTCAGCAATACCAAATTCTGGGGACCAGAGCTGCCCTGGTTTTAAACTATGATTTACTCTGCTAACCTTGTATTTATATACAGAAATTTATATAATGCAAAGAAAGTATTTTTACAAACATCGAAATAGATCTTTTCAATTTACCAGGCCATTTCTCTGGTTTACATTTCATGCATATGTAAAGGATCATAATTCTTTACCAATTCTATTCTATAACACAGGTCTCATCAGAAGTAACTAACTAGAGTAATTCAACATATTTACCAGGGGTTGTGTTTGTAATGAAACGCTTTCTTTTCCCAGCTGTGTTTTAGCAAATTTTTTAATAATAAACATGCTGTTAATGTGATTAAACCCTTGAAGCTATTTACAAGAGACTTCATATATGTTTATATCTGAAAGTCTTTCCATTCTTCGGCTTGTTTGCTGTTGGTAAGGACATAATGCAGAATTACTGTAGTTATCACATTGAAACTCAGCAATAAGATCATCCAAGCAAACGTCTAGAACAATGTTATTTCAAAGCAATCTATAAGAATTGTTCAATAAAGAAAATGTTCCTTATATGTATAATTCAGCTTTATCTTTATTGATTTGTTCATATTTTTAATAGGTTTTAGAATTGTCAGTGTTCTAGTAAAATATCCTATAATCTGGTTTATTGTTAGGGTAATAGAGTTACAAACTTGGACAAAATTTTAATCTATCCTGCAAGGCAGTTGTTTGGTTTTTTTTCCTATAGGCACGCTTTTAAAAGTCAATTCCTTGAGGAAGAAAAAGCTCAAAGCACGTGCTGTGAGGAGCAATATGAGAAGAGGAATTGTTCTTTCCAAAAGAGGGAACCTGGCTGCCACTCGTTTTTGGAAGATGGGCATTTTTGAACATGGAGGAATCTCCATGGTCATATTTTTCTGTCAGCATTTCATAGGAGCTGGCATGGTACAGACAAATAAACAACACCATCAGAACTGCCTTCAGACAGAGGGAAAGCACAAGGGCAACTTGATGTGAGAGGCCTGTTTATCTCTGATCTGAGCCTGTGACGGGTTACCAGTGCGGTGCTGTCCTTGTCACCCGCGGAGGGAGGGTCCCCAACCCGGGGAGCCTTTGGAGGCAAAGTTTGCCACGGAGCGTGGATGACTCAGCTCTCCCACCCCGGGGATCTCAGCAGCTGGGCTGAGGCTGTACTATTTAGATTTCTTTGATTTATGCCGAGGAAATCCCTAAGGATCCAGAACTAGGGCAGTGCTAAGCCATGTATTTCACCCTCTTGAGACACGCAGTGTGCTGCTCTTGCAGCTGACATCCCAAATCTGAATCACCATTTTATTTCTCACAGTCACATTTACAGCTTCAATCTTTATTCCTGGCATATCTAAAATTCCTGTTGAGTCCAGTGTCAAGCGCATAAAGACCACAGAAAACATTCTCCCACTGAATGGGAAATTTGTGTTTTGGTGACAGAGCACTGTTTCAATTTTGTGGGAAACTCCTCATTATTTTTAAGGTCATATTAGCATTTTTTGTTTATTGAAAGTCTTCTGCTCCTGCCACTGCATGCACTTTTTTTGTTTGTATTTTCATGCTTCCCTAGTGATAAGTGGGTTCCTTCCCCTCCCCAGGCTTGGCCACCAAAATAGTGTTTGCAGACTTTGCCTCTGTGATACATGGTTATAGGCTGGCTGTCAAAGCTGTGCTCATGAGGTGATGTAACTGTAGATATAAGTAAAATCAAGGGAAAACTTATCATATGCATTGCAGTAAAAATAAGTGTAAACTGCATTAGTGTTCTGGAAAGCTCAGGGTTTAAATGATACTCTGGGAAATGAGAGATGATCAGCTGTGATTACTTCGTAAGGGAACTGAGGAATGTCTTGGATCTTTGATTACAATTTTTTTTTGCTAATAATTTGTATCTTCTGCTGTTACAATTTTAAAATTCTAGGAAATCTGAAAGGAATTATATTTACATATGGTTTCCAAAAAAACTCTTTGAGTCTTTTCCAAAATGAAAAAATTGAACAACATAAAGTGTGAAAGATCTTTTTGCAGCATTACGGTTAATATTGAGATGTTGTATTAAAATACTGAGTTATGAGAAGCAATGTTATCAATTTTCACATTTCCCCAGAAGGGTTTTCAGCAACTTTGAATATTCCATCAACCTGGCATATTAAAGAGTGCAGAATTTACCTGTTAAAATGCACAGAGCATTCATAGTAGCCTCATAGCAGCCTGCTGTTACTGTTGCTTTGCAGAAGAATAAGCAACCATTTAGAGATGATGTTTTCTCTACCAGGAGGGCACTTCACAGCAGATTTCTACTCTACCTTTTGGAGGGGATCTGAAGGAAAATCGAATCTGTATCATATGGAAAGGGGCTCTGGCCATACATGATACATTTTTTTTAGAAAGATGTTCAGCACTGTACCAGATATATATCTTTTCAGAGTCTTGTTTTTGATGGAAAATTACCAGAATTTGTGCTGAGACTTGCTTAGTATTTCAGCAATATTTCTTATAACTCAATATAATATTATGGTTTCAGCAAAGTACCAAATACTCAGTACTTCAAAGCCAATAAAGATGAGTGATCCATTTCCAAATTCCTTTTATTCATACAGCAGATTGATTTACATAAACTAACAAAACAATATTACTCTTAAAGTTGATCTGTAATAGTAATAAAAAATGTTGCTGCATCCCAAAGCTGCAGAAATGTCACTTCCAATCTACAGTGATCACTTACTCAGGATAAATGGTGCCTATGGGATTTTTGGCAAACCCAGCATCTTTCTCCCATAATTCCAGGCTGTCTTAAATCCGGAGTCAGAAATCCAGCCATAACCAACAAGAAAGTGTGAATGTTTGCTTAACTTTAAGCCTCTAGGAACACTTAAAGTGGAGCTAAATATTTATGTCTTTGAGAGCTTTTTGGAACACAGATTTTTTTTATCCACATTTTAAGCTCAGGCAGGGCAAAATGAAGTTTTACCTCTGGCATTTGAAAGCAAAAGGACCTGACTGACTGGACTGCAGTTACACTGCTCACCCTGGTAATGAGAATTTGCCATTGCTGGGCTTTTTTTTCCCCTTTTCAGTGCCAGGATGGAATGCCAGAGGGGAATGACACTTGTGTTACACAAATACAGCACAGGGCACCTTGCTTTAAGACACTTAACTTTCCTGTTGAAATCCTCCCTGTTCCTTTGTTTAGCTGTTCTGTTCATGACACTGCCAAAACATGTTTATTCCACATGCTGTGAATCACCTTTGCAAACAGACAGAGATCAGCATTTGAATCTAACATTCAGCATTTCAGCTTCAGAATGGGATTTTCAAAGCTTTGAGTACAATTCATATATACCCTTGCTATTAGGGTTGGTTAAAGCAGTTCTGAGGTCTTATTCTAAATGTCAAATAGGTACACAAAAAATAGCAGGAATTACATCAGATTTCTTTCTACTTACCCTTGGGTTTTCTTTGGAAGCCCAAAACTTTGAATAGTCTGTTAGTACATGAGTTAGACTCTTGGAGTAGAATTCTAAGCAGTGAAAATTGAAAGTACAAGAAAGAGTGCTGAAGAACTGTAGAAATCATGAGCATTTTTTTCAAATCAATACTGCAAGCTCCTGGTTGTCAATGCTAAGATTTCAATGTACACTAACACATCGATTACATTTTCTTATAGAAATTGGTGAATTGTGTGAATGTTGCAGTATTGCAAAAGGATCCAGGTACAAAGAGAAGAACCCCCAGTATTTTAACCCTGCTATATAGAAATAGGAGGGATTATTAATTTTGCAAAGGAAAACTAGAGGGTAGATGCTATAACAATATCCCTTATTTTCATGAAATTGATAGCATATAGTTTATATTTCCCCCCCCCAAAAAAAGGTTTTTTTTCATCAGCACTACAGCTACTCCAGTAAGGATCCAATTCAGAATCTGTCAAAATATAAAGGAGCTGTACAATATGGGAAACCTTTATTCTATTACTATTCAGAGCCATGCATGGAAGAACATAGAAGGTTCAAAGGTTTCATTGTAATAGCTACTAAAATGCTTGAATTAAAGAAAAAAAAGGGAAAACCAAGGACCTCCATGAATAACCAGGACACAAAGCCCGTCTGTGCTTAGTTACTGGAGAAGTAAATAGAGAGGGTTTACGTTTGCAAGGCTGTGATCCCAGTAACATGACCAAGACCACTGGCAGTAATAACCAGGGGTTGTACACATCAAAATGTCATTGTTTTGTAACCCATCAGAGAACACTGAGGCAAATACATTGGAGCTGGTTTTTGAGCTCTCCCATATATCCTGTCTTGCCTCCTATGTGTTATCATCTCCTTCTTTTCCTCCACAGAATTTTCCCACAAGCTCCAGACAAACATTAGCTTTTAACTGTGAAAAATGCCAGCTGCAAAAATACAAAGTAAACAATTGCTGGAAAAGCTTCATCCAAATCTCTCCCTTAACAGGGCTTTCTTTATCTTCCTCACAAGGACCTACACTTGAAAAGGCTTTTTCATTCTCATCTTCCAGCCTGGGTATCAGACGGATTTCTGCCTTTCTGTTTGCATGCTGTTTAAATCGTGATTATTACCTTCTGTGTGTTTGGGGATTGAGCAGAATCATGATCCATACAAACATCAGTGCCACTCTGTCATTGTTAGTGCCACTGTCACCTGCTGCCTTGCAGTATTTCGGGTGAGAGTGTTCAGCACTCCACCTGCATGCTTTAAGCTCTGCATCGCTTTGGTGTCCATCACCAGGGTCTAATTTGTTGGGAAGCGTTTCCCTTGTTAGTAAGGGAGGCTTTGATTCTGGATCATGGGCTGATTTGCACTTTATGAGGGGCCCAGAAAAGCAGTCTGTGCAGAGTGTCTAGAATGCTCCCATATGAACTCAGTGCCACTCCATGCTCTGCTCTTCAGGACACACTTTATGCCAGTGCTCACAAACATGGGCTTTTAGTTCTTACCATAGTTCCTATATGTGGTGGCTTTTTCTGGCCCTTTCCCTTTTCCAGACTGATCTTGTTGTTTTGAAGCCTCCCTACGCCATGAAGGGGGTTTGGACTAGAAAACATTTCATTGATAGCATTATCTTCCTGTACCACCAATAAGATATTATTATAACTGTTTCAAATCCTACAAAACTTTGTAGCATTTCTTCTCACTGGCTAAATAATTTCTATTAGGAAAAGGAAAATGTAAGTCTTTTCAGCTGCTTCCTCTTGAGGGATGTAAGATATCCGCAAATTTTGCTAACACGTTCCAGAACAGCCAGCTGTTACTATCCACCTGCAGCCATAATATTGATTGAAAAGAATATAGAACCTAAACATGGATAGCTTCTGTAATTATGCAGAATGAGTTTAATACATGATGCTACTTCAAATGTCATCTGGCAGTGGCTGCAGTGTGGCATGGAATCTATTAGGAAATAATTTAGCTGGTTGAGAAAGTCTCAGAGAAAGACTATGCACTGTTTTCTTGTATTACTGATTCCTGAAAATATTCATAGATATGGAAAAAGGCAATGACAAGACCAATAGGGCTCAGGCACCTGTCAGTTAGCAAATAAAAAGTTGCTCACACATCCCTGTAGCTCTGCAATTTCCCAGCATTGGAAATAGAAGCGGCTCTTTTGCCAAAGCCTGCATATATATTAAGAGATAGGAAATAATAAAAGTACTGGTGTTTTTCCCCCAAGATGATTAAATAAAGATGCCTTTGTTATTTTTGCAAAAATTTTGACCTTTTGCTACAAAGAATGGAAAAAAAAATGGCAAGAAGGTTTCAGCTTCAAACCTGTTTTAAATAACTCTGTAGCCTGGTTATATGCCCTGTCAGGACTTGTGCTATTTTCTTTTTGATGAATCAACACAATTCAATATATGTCTTGTGACACATTTGCAATTCTATTGGAGATTTTGGCCCAAGGGAGCAAGGAACAGGAGTCAGTCTAATTACACAACTGCTGGCTTTCCAAATGGACATTTCTGAGTTTTCAATTGAAAGTGTCAGATTATTGATGTTCAGATGAAAAGTTGAAACAGAAAGCTGACTTATGATTGCAAGAGAACAATATTGTTATTCTGTTCACTGAAAAAGTTGCTGGTTTTCCAAAAGAAGTTGAGTTGGAAAAACTTGGAGTGACTCTTGCTTTCAGAATTTTCAAGTCCAACAGGGCACACAGAGGAGCCAGGTTAGTGGTCATTCCACAGCATGGCATTACACAGGGAGTAGCAATTCCTCTGTAAACCCTTTTGAAAGGTTTCTGCTGGAAGAGGGTCTTCTCCTCTGCCATAGATCTTAGTGAGGTAAAAGTGAAATTCCAAATGGGGAAGGAACACTGACTTGCACAGGTCTTACACCTCCTGTGGGTCTATGCCTCAGCACATTTGTTTAAGGGCAAAGAAAGAACTGCCAGAAAGGACAAATAACTGGGCAAATGCCTAAACTAGTAATTATTTGTGGAAGTATTTTTTGCCATTGACACACAGTTAAATCCCATTACCTAAAAAACACACAGCTTAAGGATGCTGGGCTAGCATCAAACCCAAGAATATCTCCCACACAAAGAAAAATACCACAATAAAGGCTAAACTAATTTAATAGTTAGCAAAGCATTGTATCAGAGGTCTTGCTGTATTAAAATCCTTTGGGTCTCATTTTAACGTTACCCTTTGCAACATCCCAGACTTCAGCATTCCTCTATTTCAAGTAACTAAGTGAAGATCTCTACCAAGGGAAAAACACTAATAATTCACAATCTGTAATACATTTGCTGCATCACTTGCCTAAAATTTTGTTGTGTTGTAAAGACTCGACAGTTTTCAGTTAACAAGACACAGGTGCAGCTGATGAGCGAGGCTGGTGGAGCTCTCAGTGGTCCCCAGCATCCTCCCCCCTCTGAAAGTGAGAATTTATGTTCCCCTCCTGAGCATCAGCAGGTCTTGAAATCTCCTTAGCCGAAGAGAAAAAGGCTAAATGCTGTCAATATTAAAAACTTTTCCATTTGAAAGGACAAGTGTTCCTACAAAGGGAAAAGAAAAGCATGGCTTATTTTAAAATGTTAGCAGTAATGAATGATTTAAATTTGAAAAGGTCAGAAAAACGCTATTTGTAAGTTCTCATTGGGGATTTTGCACAGACCTGACTGTTATATTACTTGTTTTCTTCAGCATTGATAACAGTTGCAGGTGACACTTTTTTCTTTCCATTTGGAAGTCCCTCCAGTGTAATTTATTTTTGTACAGCTTTGTATAAGGTGCTTTGTCAGAAAAGATCCTAAAGACCTTCTGACTCAAATACCGAAATGCAGCGCTTTTTTTGGTGAGCAGGCAGCAATCCCGTGTTGCCACTTTCTAATATTCATAAATGGTGTCTCAAAATCTCATAAGTCATGAGGCTGATTCATTTTTCTTTCTTTGTGTTTTTTTTTCTTTCTCTCCTTCTGAAGTAGATCTGCCCTTTAATGAGATGAAAACTTACATCTTTACTTTTTAAAAAAAAAAGAAGGAAGGAAGGCAAGGATAACCAAGATTCTTGCCAAGGCAAGAACCCAACTCAAAAAAAGATGCAGGTTTCAGGAATTCACAAAATGAGAGGAATGCAAGATCAAGCAGCCTAAGCAAGGCAGAGCCCCATGGTTTCCACCACCTTTGGATCTTTAATGTTCATTCAAAGCACAAAAGCTCAGATTTAATTTCAGCTGAAAGGTCTTAGTAGTAATACTTAGTGCCTAGTCCTCTTATTTTGGCTGGTTAAATGAAGAAATTGTTCATGATTGACTTCAAACAATTGGTCCCCAGGTACTTTGATAGCTCATTCTGGTAGCATTCAGCATTGTCCACTGAATTGAAATTGTTATGCTATTAATATTAAACATATTATATGATTTTAAATATTTAATATATGTATGTTGCATCAGTATTAAGAAGGTCTGACACTTCCTACTGCAAACCCTATTTTCAGTTAGTTAAAACTTCTCATACTTGTAATGATTTGACACAAAATTTTCCGTGCCAGGTGTCTGCCTCAGGCAGAATTTTGTGGTGTTCTATGGTGTGTTTGTTTTTTTTTTCCCCTTTTAATGTCAGCCAGAGCTGCACAGTTATTTCTGTGAGCAGCCAGCCAGGGAAAACCATACAAAATAAACCTGGGAGCCTCTTTGAAGGGACCCAGTGTGTCCTTATCCTGGGGGGAGGCACTTAACCTGTGTCAAAGGTGTGACTTTCTTTCGGAAACCTGCTTCAGTTGGAAAACCTGCTGGGAGCTGGGTGAGTGAGCCCTGTGCTCCCACCAGCCTGTTGGAATATGCTGCTCAATACAACCATCAACTCTCAGTGCCTTCAGCTCCAAACCAAAACCACCCTGCTGTGTGCTTGCCCCCCAAATAGCCAGCAGCTCCTTCTAGCTCCTGTCAGGAAAACTGCTGGAAATGAGAAAAAAATATGACATATTTCAGCCACATTTCCTCCTTCTGTTCATGGTTCGTCTTTATCTTGCTCATGTTAAAGGCACTGAGCATCCCTTAATACCTGTTTGTGCTTTTAATTCCTGATGTAAGTCTGCAAAGGACTGTAAGGAAAACCAGACATAATCAGTAAATTTTAAGGCTAAAGGAAGTACCAAGCTTTTCCTTTGTTTTCTGTCCAAATGGTTTTATCAGCAAGATGCCTTCAAATTCAAACTTGCTGCCCATGTTCTGGAAAGAGGTCCTCCTCCTCCTTCTCTCAGTGGGCAGAACTTGTCTGCCTTGTCTCACGTTCTCCAACATCTGTCTGAAATTTGGCAGCCCAAGCACAGAGCCTGAGACTGCAGCAGTTGTGTTCTCTCATGCTGTGAAGCCACAACACATCCTGCTGCATCCCCAAGAGCATGGCTTGGCTCGGCCCTGTCCTGAGAGGCTTTTCGGCACCACGCCTCTTCCACCTACCCAGAAATTGCAGATCTGTTTGTCAAAATAATGCAATAGATTTAAGATTTTATCCTAAAGCTGAAGTGAAAGCACAGAGTTATAATTTCTGGTACAGCGTCAGTTTGAATATTGCTTCTTTTAGTGGTATTCATACCCTCCCAAACACACAACAGGTATTTTTATTGTAAAAATTTCCACCATTTTTCTCTGTATTGATGCTCTGGAGATCAGAACAATTTCTAGAGAATTTAAAATACATTTAATCTAGTTTTATTTTCTTAACTTGACATTTTGTAAATTCTTGAATACTCATTTTGGAGTATCTCAATTATATTGCTTATAAGATGACAATCTTTTACATATCTATAACTCATAGAATCATTCAGAATAGTGATAATTTTCTTGCAAAAAAGTATTTTAATGTGCACAGTTTGTTTCTAGTCCTTTTGCTCTTTACATAACTGGTGTGTTAAAGGATATAACTATAGACAGAAATTAGACTAAAAATCAGATTTGTTCAGCAAAACTTTGATTGCTGTATCACAGCCTTTTATGATAGCATTCAGTTCAAAGCTGTTTGCATACCTTATTGAGCAAGCTGCATATTTTTCCAGCGTGTGTATCCAGTGTGTATCCTGTAGTCATTACATTTTTGCACACTTCACTGGCTGAGCTGCATGGACTATTTTAACTATCACCAGGAATACTTGACGGAGTTCAGCTGCTCATTTGAGTGCCTCGGTTTGCGTGCTTTATTACTTCAGTGGTGTGTGTTGATAAAGTTCTGTTCTGTGCTGTTAAATTTTTGGTTCTGCCAATCTAGCTCGGTGCCATGCTGGGGGAATTGCGCGCATTGCTAACGGCTCGCTCCGCGGCGAACAGGAGTGCTCAAAGCGCTTCAATCTGCGGTGTTTTGTTAAATGAGCTGCATATTTTTGTTTTTATATACATTGCTTACCCAGTTGTGTACATTTGCCCAACTCATTATACAAAATAAGCTTGATTGGAATAAGAACATTCTCTACCAGCTGTCTGCTCTGAGTCAGTATGTAACAAAATTAGCAACTTTCCCTTTCCAACAGTGACATGATTGCATCCAAAGTTTAAGGCAATTGGTTTGGAGATCTTGTTTGTTTCATTCACTCCATGCAAACATCAAGATTAACAAACCAATTTGTTGCAACTTAATTTGTTTTCAAAAATATGAACAGAGTTAAGTAACAGAGGAAAATCTGAGCATTCTAATAGAGGGAAATGCTTCCATGTAGAGCATAAGGCATGTAGGGACCTAAATACCATTCTCTAACCTGAAGCCATCCATTGTAAATATAAGAAGATGGAAAATAACTACAGACCTCCCAAAGTGAATATTTCATCAGATAAGCAATATCCTAAATACTTAAAATTTCAAACATAAAATTCTGTAAATTTAAGTGCATTCTGTCATCCAAAGTTATAAAAATAAGTTCATCTCATGCCCACTATAAAATCTCAAAATACATGAAAACTCTCGTGCAGGGATATGGAGTTTCCCTAGTACCTTTGGTGTAAAATTGAATTACCACCTTCAAAAAAGTGATTTTCTCAACTTGCTAGTTTTTCATGTCAGTTCTAGTCAAACCTACAGGTTATTTTTAGATTTTGCTTTTACTGATTTGCAGAATTTGCGACATAGAAGTATGTGCTCCCATTCACAAAATCTTCAGTATTACCTTACCTCAAAAAACTTGCTTAATTTTTCTTGAGTACAGAGCTACTTAGGGCTATGCAGTTTACCTGGCTTCCTACCTGCCCCATAGGAAAGGATAAATGTGCTTGGTTCCTGTTTGTGTCCCACTGCTGAGTCCTTTCACTTTAATCTTATCACTCCCTGTTGCCTGAGCAGACTGCCTGGAAGGTCCAGATTTGTTTTTGTGAAGTTTTGCATATGAAATCTAAATTGATCTTATTGTTTTAGTAAAAAAATGGTTTGATTTTTAAACAGTGATCAATCAGTTCTTAGGCTTCTCATGGGCCATTATGAAGGGTGCCAACATTACAATAAATAGTTTCTTCTAAAAGAAAAGTGTGAATATAATTTTTAGTGGCTTGTCTTCAATTCTACCTTTAAAAAACAAATGTAAAGAGAGACATAGAAATTGAATGTGTCACTGTATTGTGAACTGTTTTATAAAAACTAATTTAGACTTCATATTTTGTTTTCTTGGAGTACATCAGCGCTGGGTATCAAAAGAGTACAACAAATGTGGAATACTCCATTTGCCATCTGAATAGTCAGTGTACTCCATGAGATGAGCTAGATCCAATTTAGACTTAACAGAGACAGAATTTTGTATGAAATGACTTGAAGCAGACAGATGGTAAAGAAAAAGGTTTTGTCTCTTTTCTGTTGTCTTTCCCCTGCATTAATTTGCTTTTAGTATCAGTCCATTACCCTTAAAGATCTAAATTTTGCTCTTCCCTTGACCCATTGAATATCATCTACAGTTTTCCCAAAGTTTTAATTTAAACTAAGATCAGATTTAGAATATTTTCTTCTTATCTATCGTATTCAAACAACTGATGGCTATGTGCAGTTTCTGTTTAGGTATCCTGTACACTTTCTGCAAAGGAAAATTCTTCCTTTTGCCAGGGGAAAGGAAGAGAAATATTCCTATCTTTGGAGGAAAAAAAATCAGAAAACTTTGTTTTTTGCTGCTGCTGCTGTGTGAAGGCTAAGAAGGGTGGGGGATCAAGCGCACCCTTGGTCAGTTTGCAGATGACACCAGCCTGGGTGGGAGTGTTGATCTGCTGGAAGGCAGGAAGGCTCTGCACAGGGGCATGGGCAGGATGGGTTGGTCAGCCAAGGCAAATTGTATGAGGTTCAACAAGGCCAAGTGCCAGGTCCAGCCTTTGGCCTCAACAACCCCTGCAGTGCTCCAGGCTGGGACAGAGTGGCTGGAAAACTGCCTGGGGAAAAAGGCCCTGGGGGTGCTGGTGACAGCAGCTGAACATGAGCCAGAGTATGCTCAGGTGGCCAAGAAGGCCAGTGGCACCTGGCTTGTACCAGCAGTGGTGTGGCAGCAGGACCAGGCAGGGACTGTCCTTCTGTACTGGGCACTGTGAGGCCACACCTCGAGAGCTGTGTCCAGCTCTGGGCCCCTCGTGCCAAGGCTGACACTGAGGGGCTGGAGCGAGTCCAGGGGAGGGCAACGGAGCTGGGGCAGGGTCTGGAGCACGAGTTTGGAGAGGAGCAGCTGAGGGAGCTGGGGTGCTCAGCCTGGAGGAAAGGAGGCTCAGGGCTCACCTTACAACCACCTGGAAAAAGGTTGTAGCAGGGTGGGGGTCAGTCTCTTCTCCCAGATAATAAGCAATAGGACAAGAGGTTTTACCAGAGGTTTTAGATTGCGTATTAGGAAAAAATTCTTCCCTGAAAGGGTTAAAGATTGGAACCGTCTGCTCAGGGAAGCGGTTGCCTTCTCCAGAGGGATGTAAATGTGGTGCTCAGGGACATGATTTAGCCGTGGACTTGGCAGTGCTGGATTAGTGGTTGGACTTGGTCTCAGAAGTCTTTTCCAACTTCAGCAATTCCATGTTTCTATCCTATGACTCTGTGAAGCACTTAGAAGGTTTTCACAAGGGCTGCTACCCCATCTCCCAGCTTTCCATCCACCTCTGTAATGTTAACTGCAGCACACTGGACTTGCTCTGCTTATTTTTTTGTCTGGCTAGGATTCCGACTGAAAAATCAGCATGTTAAATTAAAAACATATATTTCATATGTATCAGTGCAGTGTAAAACAACAGGGACATTTTAAATACTCGGAACAGACAGGATATCCACTATCTGAGGTCTATGGAGAATAACAATAATTCATAAGGTACACATCTGTTTCATATATTATCTGTGTATATTTTTATGTATATTGTCTGGTATAGACAACACACACAGAAACTCTTTCAGAGTTTATACCTGATCTCTTTTCTTTTTCTTTTTTTTCCCTCCAGAGAGTAATTTTCAATGTTGTCAACTTCAGTAAAACAAAAAGCCTCTACAGAGATGGGATGGCTCCAATGGTGAAATCCACAAGCAGGCCAAAATGGTGAGTTATTCTCTCAAAGAATTGATGAGATAAATGTGTTTTACTTGGCACTTGTACCAAAGACCCCATGGTTGAGGAGCATTTTTACCTGAGAGTATGAGAACCTTGATGCAGCAGTGCTGTGATGACAAGGTTCTCTTAGGAGCAGATGTGAATGTGAATTTTGGAGGCCCCTTGTGGTGCCTTGTTTCGAGTGGCATGACTGAAGGGATGTCCATTTGAGCAGACTGAGCAGTCAAGGCTTGGGGCAAACTGTTTTTCAGTGACTGTCCAGCTCTTAGGACAGTAATTGTACCATTTTTGGCCTGCATTAATCTCCAGAAATACCCCTGCAAATATTATGGGAGATGGACTGGGGTTGGTCTGGTTTTGAAAAGCTGCTTGGAACTGTTCTGCCTGTTTTGGGGTGGCTGGAGTTTGTGAGCTCTGCCACGTGAGGTGACCTCACGTGAATGAACAGTGCCCAGTCTAAGACAGAGGGAGGCCAAACAGCCTCATCATCAGCTACATAAAATGTACAAAACGGGAAGTCATGTGCATATTAAACATGTGAATACCCATATAGATTGTACATTTTCTCAAAGGAAATGTAATGAAACATCTACTGTGAATAATAATATGTAAATCTAGTGAGTCTGAATGCGTGCAAGACTCCCAAGAATTATATGATTTGCCTTTGCCAGGAGATTTGTTTGAATATGGATAGTGAGGTCAGGCCAGAGGTGCACAGTGAGTTATTCTTGTCAGCCTTCACAGCTGCTACTTTTTATTGGTTAATTAGCAATACATTTGATCAAGCTGGACATTATCTGGGCTTTATAAATATATCTTTCTTAAATGCTTCAACTGTCACAAATTTTCCACTCACAAGATGGAAATGGTTGTCAAAGATTGTTCTTGTTGTGTGGCTTCCTCTTCATATGACCAACAGAATGGATATTTGGCTTTTTGTCCAGATGATAAGGTCATATGGACAAAAGAACTATCTCACAGTACAGTTAGTGGATTGAGTCAATTCCAGCTCAATAGGAACATGTAATAACACTGAAAATTAATTTAAAAAATCCATTGCATCTAGTGTTTTTGTAGCAAAAGTCATGTTAATTGTGCTTACTATTTAACTTCAGAAAAATCTTTTGGGGCATTTCAGGGCCACATTTATCAAGCATATTTTAATCATCTTTCAAAACCTTTTCCTTCTCTCACTGGGGTCTGGTATTTGCAGCTAAGTGTATTGTGTTTTAAGTTTATCTATAAATCAGACATTGCTTTCATACAAATTTTATGCCTTACTTTGGTTTCAAATTAAAGTGTAAATCTTACAAAACAATGCAAAATTGACTATTTTTTTTAGAACATCGAGGCTCCTTCACTATTTTTAAAACAGATTTCTCTTCCATTTCCCCGGAGATCTATTTATTTTTGTGTTTTATATTTTTAGAGGATGTATTTTGCTCCCATGAAAGCGAGGAATGAATAACATTGCCTGAAGCCAGGCACAGTGTAGGCAGCAGGTGCTGAGCAGCTTCCTTTTTCAGGGCTACTACCACACTTTAATCCCGTTTCAAAAATTGAAGATGTAATTTTTTTTCTTTAAAAAGGTGATTATTCTATTAAGATATTTTTATTTTTTTAATAGTCTGCATATGAAAACATCTTGCTCTGCTTTGAAGGTGCAGATTAATTCATACTGTTATCAGGGACCTTAGTGATATTGGGGTCTACTCAGTATAATTTTCTGTCTTGATGTTAATAGGATTTATGCATGTGTTTTCCAAGTGGGAAAACATATATATTATTTTTGGATATATGAGCTCTATCAGGGCTGTCTTCCATTTGGATTATGCCTTTCACAGTTACCTCTGTATCTGTTTCCATGGCATTCTAGTGCAACCTGTAAACAAAATTTTCTCTTCCTCTGTTTGCTGAAATAGGATTTACCAGTACTTGCAGCTGCTATTGCAGCCCACAGGTGGTTGTGGCCCTTGAACACGAGCAGGGCAATATCCAGCTGCATTGATTGGATCCTGTTTGATGTTCTATGTGTGTTAGTCTTGTAAGCAATACTGGATCATTCAGTGCTGCAAAAGTGCTGAGCTTTACATGAGGGGAGGAAGGTGTGGAAGGAAACTATTGGAACTCTCCGCCTATTATTGGGGTTTATGTCAGCATGGCAGTTTAGTGGACACAATGTAATTAAATTAGAAGATGATATATTAATTACAAAAAGCTGAAGAAACACTAAAGGTTTTAAAATCCAGTTAAAAGGAAGATTACCAGTAGCCATGGGCTACAAATACTCTGTAGCTCAGGCTTCATCTCTGAACTCCTCTGTATTAAATATTTGAGGAATTAATCATTATTGTGCCTGCCTGTGGAGGCATTTGCTCCATACCAAAATTTAGCCTACTTCCTCTGACCACACTGGTAGGCACAACTCTGTGTCACATATAACTATTCCACTCCCTTTTTTAGATAATCAGTTTTGAGTTTTAGATGATAAAGTGCCTGTTTTCCTTCTTGTATTTGAGAGATACATGTACATAATCCCTCTTAATAACAGACGTTCAAGCCTAAGTTAAGGCTTTTTTGATTTAAATGAAACTTCCTACTGTATTCAGGCTAGAATTTGACTGTATTGCTCACAAACCTCTGCATATCAAAAGTAGATTGGCCTCCAGAGACTGTGAATTTTAATATTTGTTTTGAATGTGGTTATGCAAACATGGCTCCAAGCTTTGCAACACTTTGTGAGTTTGATTCTTGACTCTGGAACAAATTGCTGCCAAGTGCTCTTGAAGTAGAGAGTGTGTCAAACAGAGATCAACGTTTTTGACCTGTATTCTCTTGCCCTGTGGGGTAAGATCTTTAAATGCAGACAGCATCAAGGTTCAGCTCAGTGTTACTGATGTAAATGGAGTATATCACTGTCATCAAAGCACTCTATGTGGACACAGATGTTCTGGTGTTGACATATTCTTCTCTTTTGAAGTAAGGCCAAACATTTCCAGTATTGAGCTACTGGAAAAGAGGAAGCAGTAGGGATATCCTTGAGGGATAAGGAAAAATATAGGTTTCACTGTAAAGAAAAAGATTTCTTAAAAAAAAAATTTAAAGCCTGAAAAAAAATTCCGATTAAAATGATATATACGTTTTCCCCACACATGGTCATGGACACTAAATAGGGGATTGTATCAGTTGTATCAAATTTCACTGCATTGAAGCACAGCTCACATATAGAAATACAGCAATGGGTCACACCTTGTCACATCAGTTGCTTTCCATAGCAGACAGGACAAGATAAAACTCAAGATTTTATTACAAACCAAGGAAATGGGCTGTGTCACTTTAACATTTTGCTTAAAATTAACTGTTTTCTCAGCTATATTGCACTAAGATTTTAGAGAATTGGAGGGGATTTTAAAATCAAAATTTACCATATAAAAATTTTTAATATAAACCCTCAGTATCAAAGAGACCTGTTCTGATTTGCCTGTGTCTGTTTTTCCTCTTTAGTGGACGTGAAGAATTTGAAGGGGGATGGATTTGAGGAAATTGAATTTTTGCTGTGTTTATGGACTTTATACTGTAATCCTATTTTTCTTTGCTGCTTGATTTAAGTACAACATTATTTTGTTGCAGTTTCCCAATCATGATTTCACACTAAGAGCTCTGTCTTTGGAAGTAAAGGTAGTAAAGCCCGCCATTGGGCATAGCAGAGGAAGACCATCTAAGTACATATACTGTACCATTATATTGATTGCACAAAGTTTTACAAGTTTCTCAAAGTTAAATAGAAGAGTGAGTTGTTCGAGAGGCAGCAGATTTTCCAAATGATGAAGTGAGCAAATATTCCCTTTGGGCAGAGAACAGCTATAACTCTTGATTATTCAGTGTGAGCATTGCCTCATTGGGGACATTAGTTTTTCAAATTGTGCTAATCTTTTAAAAGTAACAACTGGCCACTCATCACCTTAGGTATTTCAGCAAGATCATGTGCAAAACTCTAATTAGTATTTATAGAACAGCAACTCCTCCCAGTAGAATAGTAGCGGTAGCTGGCAAATATCTGGTTGACACCTGTTAAGTCTTTAGACATCCATTGTATTTTATTCTGCATTTCAAATGAGCAGAGAGCAGTAGGTGAAGTCCCCATAATTAAGGGATAAAGGATAATAAATAACATGGCTCTTGAGTGGAAGAACACAAGGTTAAAGGCTGTTCTCCAGTTTTGATGCTGTATTTCAGGAACTGTTTGTTTGTAAGTAATAAGGCTAGCTAAAATATTATTGAGCTTTCAGCATACGGAGGATTTATGTCTAGATCTAAATGTGTTTTGTTTATAATGTCAGATTTCAAACTGCTTCTTGGCAAAGCAGTTGTCTTCTTCCCTGTCTTTTATCACTCAGCATTGATGGCTTTTAACGGGGTAGCTCCCTTTCCCAGCAAGCACTCTGCTACCTTTGCTGCCATAGCATCTACTGCTAAATGCTCACAACACATTGCTTCTGAAGTGTTTTTCTTTTCCAGCAAACCTGGAAGCACAGAAAAACTTCTGGGTAATTAATTCAAATTTGAATCTGTATGTATCTTGGTAAATATTGTCATGATGAGGAATTTTGGTAGACATCAAGAAAAGCAATGTAAGTTTTATGAACAATACTCCCATATGTTCCATTCATCAGAAGGGGACAAGTCTGAGAAAATCTGAATTTTGAGTAGCTAAAATGTGCTGCTTCTTGCCAAGTTTCTTTAACATTTGTGTCTACAATGCAGTGTTACAATCACTACCATGTCTACCAGGCTGCATTATACATTCTGAGACTTTCAGCAGCATTTTTAGTATGTATTTATATATCTTTAGCCATAAGATAAGCTGTTTGTGAAATGAGCTGTCATTTGTGGTGAAACAGTTTGAGAATAAAGCACTAAATATATATATAGCTTGCTAATCTGAAAGACTAAAATCACTTACTATAAAATATGTAGCAGGCTGGGACTAGTGATAGCATCACCTGAATTTAGGTAAAGAAGATGAACAAGCTGTTATCATTACCTGATTCCTTCCTTGGCCTATTTTACAACTTTGGCTACTGGGAGGTTTGTTCTTTTGCCAGCTTTATAATGTCATTGTGCTTGCTCCTGCTTTCCTGAGGGATGTGCTGAGAATGCTTTTGGAGGTTCAGGAATGTGTCCCACGGCACAGGTGGGTGTTGATGCAGTCCTTGCCAGGTGCAGCTGTGGCTCCTCAGAGCTGCCCCCTCCCTCATCCTGGTACAGCTCTGTGCAGGAGCCCCAGGCTGGGAGCGGGCCCAGGGTAAACCCAAACTTTCAAGGAAGAGAAAGAGGACTCAGTTGTGGTCTGGGTCATTGCAGAGATCCAAAGTCAGCTGTATAGCTCCAACCACAGGAGCAGCGAGGGAGCTGGGAATAAGTGGCTGAAGCAGGGACAAGGGAATGGGGGTAGCAGTTCCCATAAAAATGCCTTGAGAATTGTCTGTGGAACCTCAGCCTTCATTTCAATAACTTGTAGCATTTTATTTGGAGAAAACAGGGAGAAAGGCATTTCAGTATCGACCTTTTGAAATCCCACGTTGAGTGAAAAGCAGAAGTAGTTTTGTCTTGGTCTTAGTGCAGCTCTTTGGAGGAAAATAAGATCTTTTTAGACAGGTTTCAGGTTGGCATGTGTATTAAAGTGAAATAACTGCCAATCCCTGGGTAAATTAATGTTTGTGTGAATCTTGCGAAATAACAAAAGAAACAGTTCTAACCACTCTACAAACCTATAAAAGAAACATATTCTGATCCTCTTTCCCAGCTCAGCAAAGGTGGTTATTCCTGGAAGTATAGAGGAGGTTCCATATCACTGTTATTAACAACAGCTTTTGTGGTAATAGAGGAGAGATTATGTTCTGCTGAAACAATGTATGAGTCAGATCCAAAATTAATGTGTTTATTGTGTAGATTAAATGGGATTTGTTTGTGTCAAGAAAGTAAGTTACATTTTATTGGAGGGATACTTCACTGGAAATTTAAGATGGAATTATGTTAGAGAAAACTAATAACAAGGAAATTAAATTAATACGAGAGAAGGCAGATGTTTTAGGAGTCAAAGGGAAAATGATGAAGAAGTTCCAAAGGCTGCTATGCCATCATGAAAAACCCTGTCTGTTTTATATGTGTGTGTGTGTTTCCTCATCATTTATCTAACTGATCTCCTATAAATCAATTCATTTAGATTACAGCAGAGTCAAAAGGCCCCAGCCAGGATCAAGACTTATTGTGCTTAGTGCTGTGGAAACATATAAACAGACAAAGTCCTTTTCTAAAGTTGTGAAAATTTTATGATTGATTTCAGTAAGAGCAAAGTTAGGCCAATACCGAGCACTTCTGAAAATTCCATCCTTAAAGATTTATTCCAAGCAGTAACTGTTTAAAAAATGACATACTGCTTACATAAGAGTCTAAATATTTGATGGTTATAGTATTTACATCTAAAACACCAGAGGCTATGTGCTTTAATACCTCAATCTGTTTCCCATATACTCTGTCAACATGAGTTCCCTGCATTGATTGAGGGCACTCTGTGATCCCTAAGGTTGTATTCATGAAAGGTTACCCTTGGTACTACTTTATTCATGAAAGGTTTGAAGCACATAGGAAACAAATGGGTTTGTTCCTGTTAGGTGCATTTTTGTCATCTATAAATACTTAATTACTGGGGTTTTGATGAGAAATTAAAAAAAATCTTAAAAGCGTACAGTTGCGTGAAAATAGCTCCCCCATCACCGCTGCAACCCACAATGAAATTTGCAGTTGGGAGATTTTGTGGCAGTTTGAAACAACTGAATTGTAGGTTTTTCCCACTACAGTCCATGGTATTGAGTTTAATAGCTGCAAAATACGACCAGAGCTGTGCATTATATCCCATTCTGAAACAGGTCGTTCTCTCTCCTCAGGTGATGGGCATTTGGTGGAACTGATTGCATGAAAAGTGTTCACAGAACTAGGTCCCTAACCTTGGCAGGTTTAACAAAAAGTACATAAAATTGAAGCTTTTTTTCCCCTGAAATGAGTCTGTAAGTTAGATAAATATGGGCAGCACTAAGCTCAAAGTAGAGTCAAACTACCAAGAGGACATTGCAGCTTTTCATTGCAATTTTATACTTTGGACTAATGGAGTGAAGCAGAATGAAAATCACCTCTGTTAAGAATGGCATTTATCAGCTGTAAGTACTTAGTAGTAAGAGCTCTACACAGACAAAGCTGAGTGTCACCAAGAAATGTACTTGAAAATCAGACTGTTAACACAAGACTACACAAATAAGAGCCAAAAACTGTAATCAGAAAATGTACCATCTCTTTAAGAATCTTTTAATGGTCTGAAGAGTGCTAGACAAGTTGAATTTAACAAGATGTAATAACCTATGACATAATATAATTGAGAATGCACCAGGACGCAGCACAGTCAGGTTAAATTTTGGCTTTCCTTCACTTAGCCTTGCAACTTTAAAGATCTTTCAACACAAGGTTTTAAAAATACATAGTACTGTTTAAATTTACATATGACATAAAAGCATAGAATGTGCAATACATCAGAAATACAATTCTGAGCAAAGTTAGGGCTGAAACACCCTGCCTAATATTTTTAAATGTTTGTTTGAATCATTAACAACAAAGTTTTTATTCATTTGCTCTGAAGAAACAATGTTTAGTGCAGAGGAAAAGGTGTGAACTTCTGATAAAAGTGAGACTGTTATCAGGCGCTTGCCGTATATTTGAAGTGCCACGGTAAAAGTCAAAGCAATGAGTTCAATTTCTCTTTTAATAGAACATAAAATAGAGGACAAAAACATTTTGCTATGCTGTGGAAATTGAGAACTGTAGAGAAAATAAGCAGTAAATAAGTATGGCAAGTGATAATGCGGGAACAGAGCATTAAAATAATAGGTGCTGTATATTGAACTTGCTCTCATGGGCAAGTATACAAACCCAAAAGATAAAAACCTGGTTTTTATGCTGTGATTACTAGGGATAAGTTAGGAATTAACTTCTGTATGATATGACACAGGTTTGAGAGAATTAAAATTTAATGATAATACAATAGGGATAAGATCTTTCCTGTATCTCTAGATGCTGAGGCAGTGGTTAAAGTTTGTTTTTAAAACTGCTTCAAGTAGGATTATTGAATTCCAGCTTGAAAGTGAAACTTCGTCTTCCTGCTTCACTATATTAAGCATCCCTGAGATTGAAAACCTAGCAAGAGCTCTCCTAGTGTGATTAGAAAGTATCCAATATTTTTTGGCAGCAAATACTAATTCCAATCATTCTGTCTAGTAGTGCTCAGGCAGCACGAGGATAACTGGCTGTCAGATGCTTTGGGTAATGGAAAGGTGAGGCTCCAGGCTCTCAGTGGAAAGCTGGCAGCTTTGCTGACAGTTCCCTGCCTCTGGAAAATCAGAGTGCTGCTGGGGAGGGGATGGGCTGCGCTGGGTGAGTGGTCTGGGCAGCGCTGGTTCTTGGCTGGGACAGCATCCCTTTGGAAACCACGGGTCTTTAGTAGTGTTTTGAACGAGCAGTGCCTTCATTATCACCCTCAGACACTCAGCTTTCCTCGCAGGTTTCCCTGCCTTCTGCCGAGCAGGTCTGGGTGGGATGCAGGGAGGGTTAACCTTTATGGGCTCCCGGGGTATTGAGCAGCTGGTGTGGGGCATTTCCCCAGCACCTGTGATGGCATTCCCAGGCTGGACATGCCCACAGCACGGCCGTGCAGGTGGGTGATGGGTGAGCAGAACAGGTGGGTGGGGGTGAGCAGCGCAGCTGGGTTTTGGGTGAGCGGTGCAGGTTGGTTTTGGGTGAGCAGCGCAGGTGCCCACCCCAGGGCTGTACCTGCCGCAGGTGGTTTCAGCAGCCCCTCGGGGCGGCCCCACAGCCGGCCGGAGGCTCTGAGGCAGGAGGGGAGCCCCGCACGTCCCGGCCAGGGAGGGATTCCACAGCTCCTACACCGCAGCAACGCGTGAGCCCTTACCTGATTCTATCTTTTAACAATGATGGGTGTGTGGCAACTGTTAAAAATGTTGACAAAGAAGCCACAAAATGTTTATTTTAGCTGGCCTGCTTTCTTTGAAGGGAAGTGCCCCGGGTGCCCGGGCTGAGGGGGGTCTGCCTGTTGGTGGGGCTGTGCCTCGCCCTGGGGGCACCTCCCCTCAGGGGCTGCCTTGTGCCCTTTTCTGTGTTATTCGCTGTTTTTTTCCAATTCTGTGCTCCTGCACAGACACCTCCAAGCCCCAAGAGAGGCTGGCATCCATGGTGAGAGGATGTGGGACTTGCTGGCACACCCTGTCCCTTCAGAGGTACCTGTAGGTGTGTGAGCCAGCTGTGGGTGCTCACTCTGCTGCCATCTGCCCCAAAATGTGTGGCCAAAGGAGCGGTGTCATGAGCAGCACAGTCATGAGCAGAAAGTGTCCTCTCAGCAGCTCAAGGATTAGACTTTTATTAAAGATTGGTTGTTAATTTATTAGGGACCTGCACTGGGTAACTGGACTTGTAGGAAAATGACATGAAATGGTAAAATTAGTAACTTCCCTAATAGAGAATTGCTATTGAGATTGAGGAAGAAAACGATGATTGTTTGCTTTTTGTTTGAAGACATCACTGGTTTTTAGCCTTTCTGAGGTGCTGCTGTAAAAAATACTGAATTCATTTTGTGGAGAATTCATTTGGAATTGTTTATGGGAAATATGTGATACCATTTAGAGAATTTATAGGTAAAGACAACTCAGCTCAAGATAAAGAGATTCAACTTAAAAGGATAGATTTACCATAGAAAGAAATTGAGGAATATCCAAGTTAAAACAATTTACTGTGCCTTTTAATATTTGATAAAATCCTCTCCTAATATTTTTCCTAGTGGAGTTAAAAACCACCAGTACCTCATGGCTTCAGAACCAGAAGTGATATAATAATTTAGCTTTGATAAGAAAAAGAAATTTTTCCCCATCTGCTATGGTACTGGATACTTTAATGTTCTTATGGTTGTTTTTTAAATGTCATTCAGTCAATGAAGGGGAGTCATGTAGCATGTGTATTTTTCTGTGTAGTTTTCTTATTAAACATAATTCCCTGGGCTCTCCTGAGGGACTGTCTCTATCCTGGGGATACTGGTGGAAAGGATTGTGATGCAAATCCTGCCCAGGAAGTGTTTGGCTTGTTTCAACTCTGTGAACTTGAGGAATGACTCAGCCAGGGGAAAAGTGTTGCTGCATGTGCAGTCAGAAGGGCTTTACCTTCAGGAGCAGCTTCTGTAGCTAAAAGCAAAGTAAGTCAAGATAAGTAGGGAGGGAAACACATTCAGATTCACTGAGTGTTAACCCCTGCAGGAAAAAAGCTGATTCTTGCTTTGAAAGGAGGAAAAAAAAAAGAAATACTGTGTGTGTACCTGGTGAAATGAAGGGGAATTGATTTAGGTGGGGATGATGGATATAAATAGGTTTTCTGTGTAAGTTAAAAAAACCCCAACAAACCCTGTGCCATATGTCACGCTCTTCAAGAATACCTGTTCATGTTAACTGTTACATTCCTGCTGAAATCTGGATTTTTTTAAAAGCAGAAAATTGTTTGCAATCAGAGAATGTTCACTTGGAGGGAATTTCCACAAGAGTGGAAATTTCCCAGCTGGTGTGAGGTACTTGTAAACCAGAAGTTGACATCTGTGATCTGTGTGGCTGCAGTCTTTGACAAGAGTCTCAGAGTACAGGAAAGTGAACAGAGCATTCTGGATTTGTCATTTCTAATACTCATCAACTTGTTTCTGTGTGCTATGAAAGGACAGAAACCAATAACCTAGATGAATCATAAATGTCTGGGGCGTGTGTGTTGGTATATTTTTATATGGAGGATGCTCCTTCAGTTTGTTTCCCTTTTCTTTTGGCAAAGAATTCCAAGTTTGCACTAAGGAACTGGGCTTTACAAACACATCTGAGTAGAGAAAGTGAAGGAGTGGATACAAATGGCAAGAAAATAGTAGCCTGGAGTGAAATGTGTGACTGTGCCTGGGGCCTCTGGATACTAAAGTTAAAGAAGGAAATAAATTACATGTTGACTGCATGTTCTTCTATATAGAAAAGAAACAGCCAGCTTAACCATAACCAAGGATGGAAAACTGTATTTTAGTTCTTAGCAGCTGCTGCACAACAGAACAGAGTGTTTGTGTTCACAGTACTGCCACTGTGTGGTTTCCCCTGAAATTCTGCAGGTAAGGAAAGCTCTTCTCTAGCAAATTATCAAGACACTCAAAGCAGCACGTAGATGTGGGAAGGAGAGTGATGGCAGTGAAAATGCCATGGTGCATTTCCAAAGGTTTGCTTTTTCAGTTTTGGTTTTGATTTCAGTTTGCCTTCCTTGAAGGAGGAATTTCATGCTTGAAAACTTTCTGCCCTCCAAATACAGGTTTTCAGCACAACCCGACATTTCAATACCTTAATATTTGCAGTTGAAACTGAAGGTTTCATTTTGTTCTTTGTTTCAAAGGTTGGTACACAATTTTAGGTCCAAACCAAACTTGTTATCAGAGTTTCTTTTGAAGGTTTTAGTTCTTGGAAAGTACAGTGCAATGAAATAAAGCTATCCACTGACAGAACCTTGTGCTAACATAAATAAAGGCTGTTTGTAGCTTTAATTTAACATGTAATTAATAAAAGCTATCTCTCTTGAAGCCACCAAAAATGTGAATTAATGTTTAGAAAACCTTCTGGTAAGTGAGGCTGAGATACTTTATAGCAGATGCACAACATTTACCAGTATCACTAATATGATCTGCCTGACAGCATGAGCCACATGCATGAGAGCTTAATGATCACTAATGCCTCAATAAAAGCTATTTATTGGAGTATATTTTTTAAGATACACCTTTAAGTACAGATACTTGATATTTTGAGTTGCAGTTTCAAAATGTGTTACTGTACTCATTTCTCATGTTGGTACCCTACCATTTTTGCATTGGGAGGGGATTATAAACACTTTGAAATACCAAAAATCACTCTGACCCTAAGTGACACAATACAGATATTGTAGTCAAGCTTAAAAAATATAATTTAGGTCAATTTTATTAAAATACAGATACATAAAAATATATCTTGTTAATATTCTAGTGGTAAATCACACTTGAATCTGGAGAGTTTTTGAACAATACTAATTTTTTACCTTCACTTTCTGCAAGATTCTGCTGGATATCTTCCCTCTAAGTTTCAAATGAAACATTGTAGTTTTGAAATGTTGGTCAACTACTCTTTTTTCCTATTTATAAGACTGCAACATAGTAAAATGTCTCTTAATTTTTCCTGTTACATCTAAATATGACTATATATGCCAGAGTCAGAAAATCTGGGAGCAAATAATGAACTGCACTGTCTCTGACATTGTTTGACTTCTCCTCTCCTCCTCCTGTTTAATACTGGATTTCCTTGAATGTGAGATGTGAACTTCAGAAAGCTGTGCCTTGGAAACAAGTATGTTACAGCTGTGAAAATTCAGTAGTGTCCAGAAGCTGGTCATGGATTCAGTTACACCACAGTAACAATAAAATAACTGTGAAGATTTTTTTGATTTGCAAAGGAGGAAAGTTTTTATTCAGTAATGATGACATCTGTAAGAAATAGAAAGTGGGAAAAAAACAGTTCTTTAAATGATGGCACCAGCCATGGACTGCACAGCAGAGCTGGACCTGCTCCCCAGTCAAGTAGCTGAGAGCTGCCTTGGATGTGGGTAGAGATGAAAACAATTGACTTGGATGCATGAAATGAAAGTCAGCTGAGGTGGAAGGAGAGCTTTAAATGTAACTCGTAGTGATTTTATAGGTTTTGGAGAGTTAGGGTGATTCTGGTTAAGTTTTTGGGGTTATAGAGCATGAGGTTGACTTTGGAAATTCAGCCAGAAAAAGCAAAGTGGTTGTAATGTTTTGCTGTTTTCTGCTCAGAGGCCCTTCCCAAGATAGAAAATCTAGCTAGTATTTATTATCACATTTTACAGGAGGAGAGATAAAGGCAAAAGATAATAGATTTTTTTCAAGGTCATTGTAAGGAGCAGCTTAGGCACAACCTCAGAATTTTTTCATTTTATTTGTTTCTCAGTTCAGTGATCTGCAAGCAGTAAAAATCTAGTACCACATTTAGTACATTATACTGTTACATTATTACCTTAAAATTTCATGCCATACTTAGGTGGCTGTAAGCAAGTCCAACTTGGGTTCTGGGGCATACTTATTTTGAATTTTTTATGGAGATTTATTTGTTTAAACTCCCAGGGAAAGCTTGAAAATTTCCAGGATTTCAGACTTCAGAAAGTGATTTGCTCTTTTTTCAGAAGCATACTACTGATCCTAGCAGATTTAGCACACCTTATTAGTTATAAAGGAATATTTATACTCATAATCTGAGACGCAGAATTTTCCTCTCACAATATTTATGTAAAAGTTATCTCTTGCTAGACTACTGGAAAATCACCCTTCATCACATCAGAATACTTGCATTTTTAAAAAAAAATGTTTTAAAGCTGTCTAAAAATACATCCAGACACTCCAAGCTAAGCAATAGAAAGGATTCCTCTAAGTTCCAGAACAATTAAACCCAGTGCTCCCTTCTAAATAAACCCTGTGCTGGGTCAGGAGAGCCAGCAAGGGGCAGCTCTTTAGCCCCACTGTTTGCACAATGTTCTGCTGGAGCCCTGCACAGGTTTGAAGTTTTTCTCAGGTCCAACTGCTGAAAAACCCCTGCACGTGGTTTTAAATTTAGCTTTTGGAAGTTTTTCCAACAAAGTTTGAACCGCTGAAATGAAGGTTCATAACACAATGATTGTTATACCCTTTGTGCAAATGATGGCCTTATAATGTGGCATATTAAATATTTAACATAGTTTGCAGCAGATAAAAAGCAATTTTGTTTAATTTTTCCTAAATATTAATGCTATCAGGCATCCTAATCCTTTCATTATAACAAAAATTTGTTCAAGCTCATTCTTATTAAACATTTTCTAATTTATAATGATATGGATGCTTTTCTTCTGATCCTAATAATTAAGGCCAAAATGCCATTGTAAAGAAAAAAATGTGAGAGCTGGGAGGGGGGTGGTCTTCACTAGTATATTGGGAAGAATTACGGGCTAGAAAAATAGCTTTATTTTACCCAGGGATACCAAAGACAATGCCTATCTCTCAAGTAATCCAGCTCAAAGTTTTGGGTCAGTTGCCAAGGAATGAAATGGAATACCTGCAAAGCACTCAATGAAATGACCTGGAAAATAATGTATAAAGAGGTTGCCAGTCACTTCTGAGTGAGGACCATTCTTCCATCTCTATCTCTGAACTGCAGAAAAAGAAATAAAATTCCTCAATTGGAATTAGTTTCAAATCAACTTTTCTCTGTATCCCAGAACAAAAATGTAGTCAGCGATTATTTATAATGCTAATTAAAGACCTGTTCTAACAGGGTTACTGGAGGCTGAAAGCCCTTGATACGAGAGCAAATGTTTTCCATAACCACCCATTGGCGTTCAAAGACAGTGTAAAGGTAGGGAAAGGGTAGGAACAATGAGAAAGAAACAGTTGTAAGGAAATATTGTTTAGAAATTGAATATATTTAGGCGATGTGGCTTCACTAATTGCAGTAAAACTACAGCTGACAAAAGGAGGGACTGTGGCCCATTTTTGTAGTGGGTCCAATATCTCTGGATTGTTTTAAAAATATTTTATGTTTATTCTTATTTTCCTTCTTTCTCCCATCTAATTCTCATTTATGCACTCTCAAAAAAGGACATTCACATATTTTCTTTAAAACTTTATTTTTTTTTACTATTATGCAGCTTTTCTCTCCTCATGGAATGACTGTTTTTAATTTTCCATGTCCACAGCTTTTCAGTTGAGCTGCAGAAATATTGCTAATTTGCTTATATGCAAAGAACTTTATTGCTTTTTTGGTAGATGCACTTTTTTTCTTTTAAATAAAAGTTTGTTTTAAATAGTAAGCTGCTTAAAACAGTCTTTGCATAATTCTTGGGTCTGCTGAATCCCATGTTAGTTGATTTTCTGAGCCAATATTACTCATGCATAGAATAATTATACAGATATTTCTGTTGAGAAAGTAAGGAATGAACTTACAAGATAAAGAACTGAGTGTGGTGGCTGTGGGGTTTGTGAATACAGGAGGTCAGTACTTATTTTCACATCAGGGAAAATCTGGAGAAACCTCTGGGTTTAGCTGGAGTCATTTTTAGATTTAAATCAATGTAAGGCTCCTTTCCTCCATTATATTGTAGGATTTTGTGGTCTCAGGTGAAGCATTCGCTTTATTTGGAGAGTTTGATTGAAGTCAAAGTTGAGCACATTTTTAAGTGCCTTGATGGATGTAGACCTCTCCCAAATGCCAGAATGCACAGGTGGCCATCAACCATAAATCCCACTTGCTCCTATTCCTAAGGACTGTGTCCCAAACGTCCTTTGCCTGGGTGGGAGCAGCACCCATGTGTGAAGAGCAGCTGGCTGAGGTCAACCTAAAGGCAGAGAGAGATGGGATTGTAGCTAAAGTCAAAGTCTCCAAGGATGGGAAAGCTCTTTTATTTTAGAAAATGTTTCTGGATCATGTGCTGCCTGTGGAAAGCTGAGGTAGCATATAAAAATCCCCCTCAATTCACTTCCCTCAGTGGACAGCTGAACACTATTGTCTTCTACACTTGCATCCCTGCCAAGATATGTTGTGAATACACCTGCAGCTTCTCTTCAGCTGTACCAGCTACTGAAGATTCTCTTGGGCTGCCTTGCTGGTGTCCTCAGGAAACACAGGGAAGTTCCAGGTTTAGTCTCACAGGCTGAACAGCACCGATACTTGTCTGAGAAGCTGCCGTGTATCTTGGCCTAGGATAACAAACAGAGACAGGCTTGGTCACGAGCAGTGAAGTTCAAGGTGAAAGAAGACAGTTCCTCAGCAGGGTTTGCATTCTGATCTCTTTTACCAGAACAGATTGGAAGAGTGAGGAGTTCTTACTGTCCTCCATAAAGAAATGGGAAACTTCTGTCAGCAACTGTGGTGAAAACCAATAATAAACAAGAGGAGAGAAAGAACAGAAAGTAAAAGGAAGAGATTTGTAATAGTAGGAGAAGCGCTAAGAGAAAGAAGGAAATATCCTAACAAATCACCAGTCCTCACAGAAGCATGATGCAAACCAGAACACTTGCCTCTATAGTGAAACTCCATCTATATTGTACAGGATCCAGACCATGTTCTGTGTAGTCCCAGCAGAGACAGACAAGTGAACAGACATTCATATTTTCTTCAAGGAAAGTGAAGATTTAAGTCTAAAGGTGAAATAAGGATTTTTCTTAAATGGCCTAACAAAATAATTATGGTCCATTCTTTTTTTTGGCAGTAATAGATGGACCTCTGTACAAGAGGTTGCATCTGGTAAATCCCAGTGGCTTCCAACTGTCAGAATGTACCTGGCAAGCTTAGAGGAGAAAAATTATAGTAAAGGGGAAGGAATAAGTCGACATTAATGTTACATGCCCACATACTAACTTGGCTTAAAGTAGATATGGAAATTGAGGTCTAAAATATCTCTCAATATCGTTAGAGGAGACAGAATTTTAATGTTTTTCAAATAAAAAAGGTTCTTTCAGTTCATGAAGCTCTTTAAAGCGTAACTGTACTCTTCATGTAATTGAAACGTTAATTTCACCAACCTTTCCATGGAATGCTTGAATGTCTCTTATATGAGTGTCTCTCTTCACAAATATCAAGTTTAGAGGATTTTTTTCTTGAACCTGTGAAGATTTCTTGAGTTGCAGAAAAACAGGTTGTTACAAAACCCACAGCTCTGTACATGAAAAATATTGAAGTTCTATTTTAAGTATTACTTGGCATATCAAAAACTTTACAGTGGTAATTGCATTGTCAATCATTTAGTGTCCCATTAGTAAAGAAATAGGTTCAAATTCAGCCATTCTTTATTTTCCACTGGCTAAAAAAAATGAGTTTTATCATGAGAAAATAACCCAAATTATTCCCTTCAAGAATTACACAGTGTATATTGCACAACAAAATTATCATAAGCAACAGTTAGATCATGAATTATGCTTGAAATATCTGAATTTTCCAGCTTCCTACAGTCTTTTTTTAAAACACTTTGAGCTACGCTAATGCCCACTGCGTATCGCTTGAAACCTGCAGAAGGTTTGTAGTCGGTACGAGCTGATGTGCTGTTGATCCCTGTTTGCAAGCTGTTTAATGTTAAAAGTTCTGCTGAAGCTGTCAGGAGAAAGATTATGAATAATTTCAAAGACCCTCCCAGGCTTATCTGTTCTCTGACTTCCAGCATGCTGCTTTTAGTAATGAAATTATAGGTGCTGCCTGGCTGCTGGAAAAGTGACTTTGAAGCAGTTTCACCACAGCTGTGTGAGAGTGAGATGGTGCCTGCGCTGCTGGATCAATTACCACTCATTCCTTGTAGCAGTGATACTTGTTTTTCACCAGTGGTGGACAAAATATTCAGTGCATATGAATGAATGTGAATGAATGTAGTGTGGCCCCTGGATCGTTGATGAGATCCAACCTTTCTTCCTAGAGCCTACAGGACTTGTAGGGTTGCTACTTCCTGCAGGGTATTTTTGCATGTGCTTCTATGTATGATGCATATGGGTGCTGCTTTAAAAAGTCTGACTTTCTTTGGAGCATGTAAAAACCATTATTTGATGGAAATTTTGAAATACCAGTTAATCTCATAAGATATTTTCCAGTATCTTGCAAAAATCCTTTTGCTTTTAATAATCTGGTCTCATCTAAGCTTGAAATAGATGACAGATTTGTTCTGTTGTTGGTGAGAGTCTATAAAGAAACAGGAGTGTGGTGATTAGGAGTCTGTATTTCCCATAACCACCCATTACATATCTGGTATTCAAATCTGTGCGGTGTTTTTTGTCATTTTGATTGGTGGTTTCTCTTTGTGTTTTTTGTTTTTTATTTTTTTCATTTTTTAAAAATTCTTGTTTGTTTGTTTCTTTTGGAGGTGCGGGGTTTTTTTTGTTTTTTTGTATTCATTTTTTCTCTCTGAAATCACTTTGTTGGGAATTGTCTTACTCAATGGAAGACTTCAAATAAGAAAAAAGTTTAAACTGTGAAGGGCAAATATTTTAGAAAGCTCTTGGGGGTTTTAGGTAATAGTTCAGTAAAAAAAAGAAGAAAAGAACCAAAAGAGGTGCACTGCTTCCTTTTCAGTGAAAGGGTGGTGCAGTAAAAGGTGATCTACTGTTGGATAGTCTCTACCTCTCGTACTTATGGTACCATGGTAACATCAGAATAAGCCACGGAAAATGGGGTAAGCAGCCTGGTAGAACATAATCAAGAGCACACAAACAATGTGTTACAGGGAATCTTTAGGAGAAATTATTGACAAATATTGTAGGGTTCTGGGAAGGAACATTGTAGAGCTCTTCGGGGAACAGCTCGAGTAGGGGATCTATCTGGAGGAAATGTGGAAGCTGTTGAAAGAACACATTGTCTGGGCTGGTGAGAGGAGTGGGGAGCATGAGACTGCTACTACAGAGGGGTGGTGGCATTCTAGGTTGGGAAGAAGCAGAGACCAGTTAGCTTTTGGAATCTGTGAAAGATGTGGTTTCTTCTAGACATAAAGAAACAACAATTCACTACTGCTCTGCCTCTATGCTCAACCAGCAGGGTCAAAATTAGGTCCTTTCAGTGATTTTTGTGTCTCTCTGAAAGCAGAGTGTCAGCCTGTGTGTTGTAAGTGTTGTTGAGGGTGATCAGCTGTCCAGACTGACTCTGCAGTCCCCACAGAAGACAGAGGCAGTCACAAGCATTGCTGGCAGTGCAGGAAGGCACAGGTAGTGTGGCTTTGACAGACTGTAATTGTGAGGGATAAAACTACAGTACAGCAAATATATGATCCCAAATCAAAAACATCTGACAGATCAATATTCCTGTCTGAGAATTCAGCAGTCCCAGATTATAAACCTGGGATCATGGGAAATGAAATTAATGCAAAATCATAGGCATGACTGCATGTGAGACATGAAGTAATGTAGATCACAGCAGACTGTTGTATTTTCATTTTTGACTGCTTTTGTTTCTCACAGGAGGTGTTTATGCACATTGTTTCAAAGGGTTTGTGTACACATTGTGAATTTACTACAACAATGTTGTTGATTTTTGTTCCCCAGCTGCTGTGGGTAACATGGGTATCTTTGTACCACCTGTGCAGCAGGAGGTCCTTCCTTCCTTCAGCTGATTGCAGATCACAGGTTTGGATGTTATCAAATTAACCTTATGAACTGCTTTGGTTATTCTCAAATCAACCTTTTGACCCGCATGTCAAAATTGTTGCAGCTGAACGTGTATGAGCATGTGAGGATTAAGGTGTTGGGAATGCTATCCTACCCTTTAATATCAAAGCCAGCCTGGAAGACATTGCTTATGAAATTGATTGATCTTTCTGTTGTGAGGAAGTGATAAGGTTGTGAGACACAGACAGCATAAAAAACGTTTTGTGCAGAGCAAATACGTTAAGTGCAGTGCCCACTCTTACACTGGTTATTGCATTGCTGGTGTGACAGATTGAGGGACAAGACTGCAGGAGCTCGATCCCTCCAGGGCCACGGAGGAAGATGAACAGCATCCAAGGTGCTCAGAGGGCTGGCTGATGTCCTCTGCCACTGTCTATTGCCTTGGAATGGAAATGGAAACAGGGAGAGTTTCTTGTTGGCTGGAGAAAGAAAAATGTTGTCCCCATCTTCAACATGGCCAAGAGGTCTGCTTGGGAAAGCACAGGGCAGGGGAACTCACTTTGGGCCCTCTGTGTAGCAGGTTCTCTTGGAAGATATCTCAGGGCCTATGAAGAGGAAGGCATTTGGATGCTTAACCAACCTGAGTGCCTTCTATGATAGGAGAAATGCATTTGTGGATGACACATGGGAAAGTGGTTATTTACCTCAAATTTAACAAGGCTTTTGATATGGCCCTTGAGGATATTTTTGTGAGTTGTGTTGGTCTGAGTGCATGGGCAATTAAACAGTCTTCAGGTATCAACTCAGGTATCTAAATGTAAAAAGAGACTCCCAAAATATCTGAGGGAATTCAGTTAGTGGTCTTCAGAGAATGATTCAAAATTATTCAGAATGTTTTCAAGTGATAAAGTCAACTACTGTTTGCAAGGCTGCAAAGCATAAACAGTACTTGAATTTTATTTACTAGGAAGGCCATACAATTTCTTTTTTTACACATAGAACTCAAGCCACCATAAGATAATGAAGAGTATGCATTAAAACTACAGTAACTGTGTATGTTTAATAGTAATATTGTAACATTAAAACTCCTGCTTGTTATCCCTCTTTATTAATAAATAATTAATGCTTTTGTTGTTCATTTTTGGTAATTCCAGGCTGTGAACTGGGAGGGCTAGAGGGGAAGGAACATGTGCTGTCCTCCTCAAGGAAGTGGGCAGTGGCCACTGGCAAGGTGACAGGCACTGATGGTCTGGGCAGGTTTCCTCCCTCCCTGTACAGTAGCTCAGCAAACATGCAGAGAATTCACTTTCTGCACAAGGTTTCTGCCACATCAGTCTGCTGCAACCAGATGCTTCAGACAAACTGTGTAGCACGGGGATGAGGATCAAGTCAAACACCAAAATAGCTTTTGTCATCTTTTCTTGGAGTTGTGGGTGCAGTTCATCATTAAATGGAGTTAACAGCACTCTAAAGCTGACATTCCAGCACATTTACAGCAAGGATCTACAGCACATAGGTTTGGCAAAGCCTTAGAAGTAAATAGGTTTGGGATGTGGGAATTTGTAATATTGTGTTTACTTTTTCCTTCCATTTTTACTCGTACTTATGGGAGCACTGGTGATGAGAGAATCTTGGGATGGGTTTGGTGTGTGAAATAGTGATGTATTTGTGCTTTGCAAGTCATTGCACTAGTGTAATAGGGGATGTAACAGTAAGCAGAACGTGGCCTGTCTTGAGACAATACTTCCTGGAGAGCTGCACTAAAAGCACTTCCATTTAAATGAAGACAGGTGGATCCAGTTAAGAAGTAACTGGTCACTGATTTAGCCTTATTAGATGGATAAAATAACACCTGGTTTTCTGGACTTGAAAAAAACCAGATTGGTGAATATCGTAATACCTTTCCTTAAAAAGCAAAAGCAGGGGGATACAATGGTGAAAAGAGCAGGCAGTGATTAAAATGATTTAAATTCTGTAGGAGATTACACTGAACCATTCTGGAATGTGTATGTGCTGAGTCACTGGCAGAGGAGCTGATGAACACTCCTGCCTGCTCCAGGGGCTGCTCCAGCCACTGCCAGAGCTGTCCCCAGCCCCGGGGCTGTCCGTCATCCAAGCCACCAAGCCCTGCCCTGCTCACTCTGCTGGTGGCTCACAGCCGCTCAGCGCAGCGTGTGGAATCAGTACCTGACAAGTGCAAACATCCATGCTCAGATGGCAGGGCCTAGGGATATTGTGGGAGATTGGATCCTCATTATGTAAACTGTGTTTTCTCTTCTTGCACATACTCAGGGTTGTTTCTTAGCTTCCTGTCAGTTTGGTTTCTTTTTTTTTTTTTTTTTTTTCATTAGAAGTTTAGGTTTGGATGTATTTTGAGATGTTTTGGCATGAAAGATCCAGCATAAATACAGAACTTAAAATGAAAAGCTGCATGAATATAAGCTATTACAATCCTATAAATGATTTATCTTGAATTAGACCCAGAAAAAAAGATGTGATAGAGCCAAAGCATATAATATCAATGAAAAGGCAATCCCTACCTCTGCATCTCTCTGAGCTGTTACAATTTGATTTTTCTCTTTTTCCTTTAAATTGCATTAGCAATTCCAGATAGACACTCAGTCTCCGAAAGAAAGGCCCTTGACATTAAGTGTACTGAAAGGTCATTGAACAGTCATAGCTTTCTTTTAATTTTAAATGCATTTATCCAAGAAAATGCAGCACTGATACAACATCTGCTTTTCAAAAGGACTCTGTCTTTTAGCTGAGCTGACTGAGGCTTACAGAGGTCAATTGAAATGCCTAAGGTCACTCCGAGTGTCAGAGTAAGGGATGAGTATCTGGAAAACACACTGAAACAGCAACCTACTTTGTTTTTTTTTTTCCCAGAAATTACAGGATTTTCCTTTAAACTTCTGGGTAAACAGCAGTATGTTTCTGAAAAAAAAAAAAAAAGGAATGTTAAAGATGGTGACTCCTGCTGTGTTGATTACTATTGATACTGTGAGTTATTTGTAGAGGATTCTAAAAATTCCTGTCTAGAAAAATGATCAAGTTACATATTGCAAAAGCAACAAATACTGTGAAGGCAGAAGGCTGTGAGAGGGTTTACTGCATTGTTGCCACATACATGCTGCTTTTTCAAACTTGGTTTTAATTTTTCTGTGATCGACTTCAATTAGATGGCTCTGTCTAAACTGGCTGATGAGCATGCTTATAAGATCAGAGCTATTTTGGGAATGAAAGATCCTTTCCCCCGTCATTGAGCAGTGAAGTAGGATGCAGTGATGACTGTGATTAGCAGAATACATGCATTTGCACGAGGGAAAAATGCTACACTGAGGATGAAGTACAATTTTAGCTTTGGAAATCTGCACAGAAGTGTCTGCAATGTTGCAGTGATATCTTTCACTTTTGTGGCTTTTAACCCTCTAAATGTAGAAATTTTGTAAAGTTTCACTGAATTTAGTAAATGCTGCCATAACTAAAGGGAAGAAAATACAAGTGATTTGTTTGAGAAGGGTGTTTCTCAGAAGTAAATTCTGTTGAGGGATTGCGTAGCCTGTCAACACATTTGTGTAAAGAACTCTGAAGAATTGCTATGAATTAAAAGTAATTTATGGACAGTGATTGTAATTCTGCCTTCTGTACATGCCTCAGTCTCCCATTGACTTACATTAACAAGGATGTTTGAGATGTACAAGGAATGCAAGTTATAAAACTTAGTGTCAAAAAGAAAGGCAGCTGTGGGATAAGTTATAGGAAGCAATCTTAATGATTAACAAATTTATTTAAAGATTGCCAAGGGCAAAAGAAAGGAACTAGCTTCCAAGTAGTACAGTTGAGAGATAGCATGACTGTCTTTCACCTTCATTGCTGACAAAAAGAGCATTACTATACTCTGATGGCAAAATAGGAATTCATAGAGGCTATCTTTGTAAGGTCAGATGGGAAGGGAGAACATGAAGAGGAATACATGGGAAGTACAGCTAGGCTTCTATTATTACAGCATACTGAAGAATGATCAAAAGAAATGTGACCTTTTCTGAAGGTGACTGATGCATTAATTGCTGGCTTTAACTTTTTCTGCCAATATTCTGATGTTTCATTTGCCATTTGATCCCCAAAAGGCTTATTTTTCACAGAAAATAAAGTGGATGTTAAAAATCTTGTTTGGGGTTCATCACCCACCCCACCCTCCCAGCCACTTGGGTGCTGGGGAAGAAAAACTCAAATCATTATTTCTCAGAAGGATTTTAATGCTATTTGGTGGGACACTTTGTAATCTTGTTGAACATTGCAGTTCTCTGTATTGACTTTACGTTGTCCAGTAAAAGCTCTGGCTAGAATATTTTTTATCTGCTTCCGAACTGCACGTACCGTGTCTGAAAAATGGTTTTGCTGAAGTAAAATACAAACTGATCAATCACACAAACAAGACAAAACTCCCACAGAGCACATGGGAAAAAGAACAAAGATTATTTTTGTCTGTCTAGTTAGAATTTTGCATATGCTTGAATATATCTGACAGGTTGTTTGTGCCTTTTAGAAGATTAAAAAAATATAAATAAATATATATGGAGAGAGTTCTGATAAGTACAATAGCTGTGTTGTTTTTCATACATTTAGGGTGCTGAAACAATTCACAAGGGGCAAAGCAGACCAAGTTGTCTTATGTTGTTCCCTGCAAATGAAGATAAATGCCTTGTTCTTTATCACTCTGGGTTACATTCCTGAGAGAAGGATTTCTAAAATGGATTTTTAACTTTCTATTCCTTTTTTTCCTTAGTTATATATGTATTTAAATTAGAAAGGAATTATTTGAGGATTGCTGTTAAAACTGGGCTCCAGCTATGTTAGGCCCTGATATATTGTGGCTATCCTGAAAAAGACAAAAATAAGAAAAATTATGCTAATCCTTCCAGAATATGTAGACCTATTGGGACTGTAAAATTTCGGACTGTGATTGTAGCATGTTTATTGGAGCAAAAACCATAAAAATATTCATCCTTTTTTTGCTGTAGATAAGAATTGTAAGAAAATAGAAAATAAGTTTCAGTACCTTATTCACCATATGGAACTTCACTGCTGGTTTTCTCTTGTCTCTCCTGAACTGATGTCTTGTTAACACAGCTTAAGTAGTGAACTTCCTTGTTTATGATTCTCATGTTTTCTTACAAACATTTAAAGACATTTATATCATCGTTTGAAGGGGCATCCATTAAAAGCAGTGGCAAGTCCAAATTTTAAGCAAGTCCAAAAAAATATTGAGTGGGGTTCTAGGGACAGCTAAAATACATGAATCTGCCTGAGTAGCTATGAAAATCCATCCTGAATGATTATGCAAAGTTCAAACAATCTCTATGAAACAAACCCAACCAAACAACCAGCCTCAACAACTATCTAGACAAGGTTCTGCTTCTCTGCCTGGACCTGTGAAATACTTCACTTTCCACTGGATTTGAACCCTTGAAGGAAATACAGTTTAAAGAACAGAAGAACCCTGATGATGGAAAGTAGGAATGAGGTGAGAGATGTGTCCTGTCCATTGAGATGTGTCCATGGTGTGGACTCTGAGTGAGGCTTCACTATGGGAGTTTATCCAGACAGCTCCAAACCAGAGGCCTGGCTGGGTGGTCTTTGGAGATGGGAGAGCAGATCCACTTAGTTTACAGAGAGGATCTAAAGTGGGATGGAAGAGATGCCAGGCCCTGGTCTCAGGTATGGAAGGATGGAAAGAAGAGAGCTGTGTGGAAGCACAAAAGTGTTTTGTGGTGGAGGGCATTTATGCAACAACTTGCATGTGTGTTTGAACTCTTGAGGGTGTTAACTCCAAGCCTCAAATGTGTTCAGGACTGCCTAATGAAATGAGTTCTGGATTCAAAAAAATTGCTCAGACTTGTTAATATTTGATGGTAGAAATTCATCTGTGTCTCCATTCATGTGTGACCTGCTTTGTATCCTTTTGGGAAATACATATGGGAAGGCCAAGAGATTGAACATGGCTCTTCTCGTTAGTGTATGCACTGAAAATCTGCAGCTTGGGAAAATATATTTTTTTTTCTTCCCTGTAGACCCCAGGGACATTGCCTTTAAAACTTTCTGCTTCTCTGAGATTTGTGTAGATCCAAACATCCAGCAAGGTCAGTAAGTGTCAGTAAGTGTCCCTGTGCCCTCGCTGTAACTGCAGAAGTTCTGCCTCTCCCTGCCCCAGGGGAGACTTGCAGCACCAGATGCTTCCAGCAAGTTTGTGTCTCCAGGGTGCTCTTCAGAGAATTTGCCAGTGGAGATTAAAAAAAACCCAAATACTACTTGTGGAAGTATTCATCCTCCTCTGGCTGGAGGAGGGAATGTTTGGCAGCCTACCTGCCCTGTGCCCGTGGCCAGATTCCTCCCAGCTGCAAATCTCCAGCCCTGCAGAGAAGCTTCTGCAGAGCCCAGCTGGCTGAGCCACAGGGCAGCTCCCTTCTGCTCCTGAGCAGAGATGGAGAGGGCTGGGTGCAGAGGCTTCTGCAGATCAGTGTGATTTACAACCAGCACAGCAAGGAAGTGGCTCTCTATACAATAACCTTTGGTTTTGTAGAGCTGGCTAAAATACAGTCAATTGAATGTGAAAGAAGCTAATTAAGAGACAGTAGACCAAAGTAGTCATCACTGTAATTTCTTTGGCTTCAGTGAGCTTATTGCATGGATGAGTTTTATTGGAGATGTTATTACTAATACAGAAAGTATGTGCAAAGTTAGGAGTTATGAAGTCAAAGCTGTAATTCACCTGGGAATACTGTTCTTGATTTTCAAAGAAGGCTGAAAAGAGTTAAAGATAAAACTTCTACTTTATTTCTCTTGCATTTGGGCAATTAATCTTCTTGAACTTTTAAAAATATCCTACCTAGTGAGCCAGTTGCTTAGCTTCTGTGAAGAGGAGTTCCCAGAGTGCTAGGTGATATGCCAAGGAAGCTCTTGCATTTGTATTTCTCTGAATGTAAGTAGTCTGAATTTTTAGCATACTTGCTCAGGCAGAGAAGGGTGGAAGAAGCTGCTTTGTGCAACTGTTTCTATTCCTGCACTTTCTGTTTGAGTGGCACTGGAGATTTTGCACCATTTTCACACTGAGAAGGCAGAGTTCTTCATTCCAGGCTAACTGGTTTGCCTCTCTTTTGGTTTTCTGCCTAAATAAATTCATTTATGGTATTCCAGAAATGTATTTCATGGGTGCCTCGGAGCACTGAACTCTGCTCATGAGCTGCTGGTCTGTGCTGTAAGCCTGAAGGGCATGTTGGCTTCTCAGAGGTTTTGCCTAATTGAGAGGAGCCTCAAGTGCACTGAGGTGATGCATCCCTGCCATAATCTTCACCAAAATTTGTCTCCTATAATGACATATACTGGGATAGAAAGAATAGTCTTGGTATTCACAGCTTTGGCTCAGATCAGAGCTGGAAATTTTAATTAGGGTTTAGATCTGCTTGGGTTTGGAAACTGAAACGATGTTGAAATCTTTGGAAATTTGGTGTCTAATTACCTCTTGGGGTTCTGGGACTGAGTGATTTACTTAAGGTCACAAATGGAGTAGAAACAGAAACTGAGCAGAGAATTCCCAAATCCCAGTCCTTTGTCATTTATCCTTGACTAATCTGCTATCTTGTGATCTAGGTTTCACTTCAGCCAGCTGCCTTCATCAAGGCGTTGGTGTCATCCTACCCTGGGACAGCTGGCTGGAGTTTAATGCAGGAGGAAGTGTCATCTGCATATTTTTGTTTATAGCCATGGCATTATGGGATGCCCACTGGCAGCTCGGCGCAGACACAGACTATAAAATGGGAAAGAACAGTGTCTGTGGATCTCGAAGGAAACCAGAAAGTTTCTGACCAGAGATTTCAGTCTGAAACAGAATTGAAACTGCCAGAATTAAGTGCTGTTTATTTAGATAATAAGTGTAGGAGCCAAGAAGTTTAATCTCACAAAAAACATCTGCATTTCAGTGGTATATATGCAATGGAGATATCTAGAAGAATGAATTAAGAATATGTCCACAGATTTCTGTGCCATTCCTCACCTTTTTTTTTTTTTTTTTCCTGCATGGCTAGGGAAGACTTGGAATGATTTGCAAGGAAATACTTCTTAAGAAATAAAAGTTATGAAATGTAAAAAAAAAATCCAAAGTATTGAAAGAATGACTTTTAAGTATTTAAAATCCAACCCTGATATTTGAAAAGAAAATGGTAAGTAATAAAGGGGATGAATCTCCACACAGCATACTGCGCAGGAAATTTGCACATGCAACCTTTTATTTGTTTAATGGATTTTCTGTGAACATCTCCCATTAAATGTTTGTAAAACTTCAGCCCAAGAAATTTAGCTATGGAAGTGAAAGCATTTATATTCATTAAATGAGCGCAGACTTTTTGCTCATGATTTGGGTGGAATTTAAAATGATTAATGCAGCTTAAAGTAGTTAGGTGATAGGAATTTTCTAAAACATTTTATCTGTATCTAATAAGCCCTCTTGGGGATACAAGAGCTTATGATGCATATAAGGAAATTTAAAATCAGTTTATTAAAAACACATCTCCAGTTACTTTATTGGTGTTCTTCCATTGTATCTAAAGGCTTCCAGGTATTTTACTATCTAGTGAAGCCAGTCCATAGAGAACAGAATCATATAAACACCTATATCTGAAAGGCCCAGCCTTTTATTGTAGACATGGGAGTTGCAGCTGACAAAGGGTGAAACGAATCCAGGAATATGTTATAGGTGAAGTTCAGAAAATCCTTCACAGAAACTGAAAATATCTTAAAGTCAATTTGTCTTTTGAGGAGCTCTTAGGCAGTATTCTGTAAAATTTTAAATGCAAAAAAAAAGCATTCCAGTCAGACTGTAGTCTCAAATTAATTCTTTTAAGTGGCTTTGTGATCAGGTAACACAAAAAATGCTGAATGTAGCTGTTTATTCAAACTTTCTAGAGAAGGGAAATTCAGATTTGCCTAAAATTCAATTAAGGACTTTTCCAAGTTTTTGACTGACTTTGTAGTGATATAGAGAAAGTGTGGATGACAGTAATAAGTCATATACTGCCTTCATAGTGCAAATTAAAAGTGGTACACTTGGTGCTTTAGATCCCTGGTAAATCAGCCTCTGCAAAGTCACCATGGGCAGCATTCAAAGCCAAGCCCCTCCTGGATGGCAGATGAGTGCAGTGGTGTCTCAGCTGTCCAGGGGCAGACTGTGCAGGTGATGGATGGGAAGCAGGCTGCAGGTGCTGGGACACTCAGTCCTGCTCGGGATGAGTCAGTCTGGCACTGCTGGGAGCAGTGATGATACCAGCTCTGCTGAGAGCTGGGGAGCTCTGATTCAGCATTGTCACTGACTTCTCTGTGCACCATTTCTTCCTGCTGTGTCCTTCTGCAGCCTGATTTACAGGGGAAGAAGGACTATAGGCAGTAAGGTGGCAAGTTAAGCATTTGTTAATCCAGTTTGTTGAATATCTGTCTTGTTTGTTGTGCATTTCTGACCTGCCAGGTATCATTTATCTGAATTTCTTTGAAGAATTGATTTTGTTGAATTAGAGAAGTCAAAATTTTAGAGTTGGAGGGTAAAAAGCATGAATGAACTGAATAGCTATTCCACAGAAGTTGAAACATGTATCAGCCTCCGTTTTCATGTACCAGGTCTATGCCTATAGTAGAAACTCTTTCCCAGGATATTGTTATGATGGAGTTGCTGCACTATATGGTGGTCAGTAGATTTAGTTTATGAATATTCGAGTGAACTCTTCCAAGAGCAGGGATTTAACTGGTGCTTCTCCACAGCCATTGCAATGATGCTGGCAGAAATCTGTAGCCTTGACATAGCCTGAAACTCTGTTCACCTCAGTTCTTCCAGCCAGTCTCCTTCTCCTCACAAGGACTCACTTTAATGCAGCTATAAATTTTTTAAAGGAACATTCTGAACTGAATGCCACAGCAAATAAACCATTGTGATAACTCACAGTGATGCTTCATTTCTCAAGGAACAGTGAAAAAATAGAATAATTTGTTATTTGTTAATTTATGCACTATGCTCAAAACAGAAAAAAACAACTTATATGTTCAGCTCCTCAGTTTTACTGCTGGGTACAGTAGGACAGAATAGGACAGAACTGGCAAGGTGGCAGGATTCCTGTTGATGATCTTCCTTGTTTCAGGCCTCACTGACTCAGGGAAGCAGCAATGTGCTGCCCACCTGGCTGTTTGAGGTGGTGTTCAGCCTCTGCTGTGTTGGCTGCCCAGGTGGCAGAGCAGAGTGTTTGCAGAGTCAGCTGTGCAGGCCGATCTTGGGATGTGACAATGAAGTCTCAAATTCTTCTGGACCTGTCATGACATGGGTGGATGTTTATAGACAGGATAAACAGAAAATTTAAACTCCTGGAGGCAGGACAGGAGAGACAGGCTCTGAATACTTACTTGAGAAACGACTCTTCTGATTATTCAGTCAAAACACAGAAATAACAAATTTCAGGTAATTCCTTCTTAGTTGCTATTTGTTTGGTGTTCAGTGGCCTACTTTAGGCATAGCATATGTTTAACAGATAATCCTATGCAGAACAGAATTTTTCTACGCTTCAATTCAAGGTCACGGAGGTGTTTGTTTCTAAAGATTTATTGAAAGGCCATCCACTCTTTGGGCAGAGAAATTTCTACCCCCTTTTCTGCTGTCAAACTGTGTGATTCTAAATGTCTCCTTGAAATACACACTGCCTATTTCTTTGTAGGTACAGATACTTTTAAAAGCTGTCTTAAAATAGGTGCAGAGTGAAGAAATTGTCTGCCATCAGATGAGTAAGACTTGGCGGGGCTTCTCTCTTCCTTTCATCTACATATGCACACCTCTACAGCGATAAAAATATCCTTTTTAAAACCTGCAAGGATCTACTGCTACTCTCAAAAATGCCTGGCTGTTGTGGGGCAGTTGTGACTGTAGCAGTGTTGGGTATAATGTGTGTAGTTCTGCTTCTGGTGGGAATGTCTCTGCAGGCAGACTAAAGAGTAAAGGCTGAACCAAAATTAATCCATGTTGATCTCCTACCATGCTGGACACAAGGACATCGTTGAGGTTTGATTGATGAATTCTGATCCTTGCTTATGAAATTACAGGAAATAGAATATGCTGGCTTGAGGAAGAGTGATGAATCCATAGGAGTAGAAACAATATGCCCCATACTAGACTCATTCCCAACTCCAAATGCTCCTTTCTTTGCATTCCAACATCCCAGATGGCAGATCTCCTTAGCACAGTTTAAAATTTTCAGCTTACTGAAACTGGTTTATTTTTTTTTTGTCTTCTTTTCACCATCTTGTCACTTAAGACCCCTTCATTTAATGAGTATCTCCAGGGTCATGTCAGGGAATGAGCTGACAGGATGAATGACAGTGTACATGGACAGGGTGAGAGATTCCACTTCAGTTTGCAACCTTGTTGGCACACAGTCCATAGCATCTCTAATAAAAGGAGTCATAGCTCTCCAGATTTTTCAATTATTGTTTTAATTTCTTTGCTCTGTTCACTACTTCAACACAGCATGGGATGTTACTCTGATTATCTTTGTTGTAACATCTTAAAAATAAAAACCAATGCCCTAAATTCTGTTCTGTAAAACAGTTGAAACAACCAAAGGGAGAAAGTTTACCCATCGTGGAGTTTGACTTTTTCCCGGTCATCTGGAGTCAAATAGAACAAGCAGATGATCATTTCAGGTGTTCTAATACCCACCAATCTATGGCTATTTTCCTCAGATAAAGGGATTGTAATTTTTTAGTCTAGAGACATCATTAGTGATTTCATCAAATCTAATGAAAAGCAGGCATTTATTTTAACTGACTAGTGATTTAGCTGAACCCTACAAACACAGGCATAGCTGCTGCAATTTACACTCAAGGAACACTTGAGGCTGAGGTCAATGGTGTCCTGCATTATTTCTTGGAAAGTCAGTGATGTGTGCAACCTCTTTTACTAAAAAGCCTCAAGGTTCTTTTCACACAAGCAAGAATTATTTAGTCTTAGCATTCTACTTATATTCTTCCAAAAATTTCCCTCAAAGTTCCAATTAATTATCATCTTCACTTCCTCTTCTGCTGAGCTGTCACGTCATGTTGTTTCTGTGAAATGCCTGATAGCCACTTCAGATGTAAGACTCTGTATTTGGCTTGGGAACGAAGCCTTGCTGTAGGTAAAGGGTCAGATCCACCACCAGCATGTGTCAGTGTGATGTGCTGATTATAGGGAAGGTATTTTAAATATAGCAATGATGAAACTGAGTCTAAATATTCATGCTCAGGGTATGAAATGAGGTGTGAGTTTTCCCTCCTTTCACCGTATTGTCTGTGGTATTCTGCACTCTGAAAGTTCTGTTCTTATACCTTAATCGTTGTGCCCAGTGCCTTTCCTCACTAAGAGGGGGGAAAAGCAGGGAAAAACCTTCTATGGTAGGGTAGTGATACCAGCACATACATTGCTTACAAAATTAAGAAAGGGGGTTGCATACACCACTAAAATGCATATCTGCAATTCAGCTATACTGATGTTGCCAAGATTCCTGTTGTTGGCTGCTGTTGAAATGGAAACTTTTTAAAAGTCAATAAGAAGAGTGCTTTCATTCTTCTTTAGAGAAATGGGTAAAACACTTCTGTTTAAAAAAAATTAATAAGCTTTTGGTATTCTAGCTATTTAAAAATCCTTCAAAATGGGGCTTTGTAAGAGACATTATATAGATTTTAAGGAATATTACAAATATTTTCCTTGCCATTTGGTTTATAACCATAGCTTCTTCCAAAGGCTTACAAAATATGAGTGACAGAGATCATCAAAATACCTGGATGCTGGAAACTCTGTGTAGCTTTAGGAAATTACTTCACAGAATCAACATTGCATTGTGTTGAAAATGTGCTGGAAAGTGAGTCACCGTCTTGAATTTCAAATGTAGAAAGAGTAAATTATAAAATCGGGGCATATTATAGATGTATCATTTTTTTCCACAAACCACAACTCGAGGTGCACATCCTTTCAAGATGCTGATATATTAAATAGGTATCATTTCTTATATTAGTGCTTTCCTGAGCAATACTTCGTGACATGAGAATACATTTAGTTGAAGGAAAGAGTGGAGAAGAGAGGGTGAAGTGGGAGATACTCTTTTCTCTGTCTTTCACCTGCATATTGATAAGCTGGCTTTGAGGTATGTTTCCTGTTTGTTTGCAATTGCAAATTCTTACTAAATTGCAGTAGAACATCTTGTCTGCATTTTATAAATTCACAGCCACTCTACTTAAATACAGTTCTCACCCACACAGAGTTTCATTTGCACAAAAGTCATAGCAGCAGAATATCAGCAATTCCCACAGAAATGACAGCCTAAGCCTTTAGTTCATAATATTGAAAAATTTCCCTAACTTGCAACGTTTCCTGAGGGAATGTCAGAGCTGGCATACATCTCTGCAGCTTTTCTCTAATTTTTAACCTCTTATTACAAATGAAAGCTTGTAGGGCTTTTTAACAGGTGGTTTTTGCCTGGGAGTACATGACAGAAGTAGAAAGCCAGAGAACTGTGATAAAAATTAAACTCAGCAAATCTAACTAGTTCTAGTGAGAATGCAGTAGGGAGTTACAAATCCTCAGTGAAAAGAGCTAAAGATTGCTTAATTAAACAGGGTTGCAGAATTAGATTTAACTTTAAACTTGAAATTTAAATGAATTTCTTTGGTGAGGCAACAGTGACTTCTTGAATGTCTTCCTAGAATTTGAATCAAGGCAGTTGCTTATTTCATACAGAAGATTTCAAAATCCTGGAGAATAGGCTTTTATCACTATATTTATAAATTTTCTATAAAGGAATATTAAGTGATGATTAGAGACTATAACCCAGAATAAAAATCCAAAAGAAAAGGAATTAACATCTTTGTGGGCTGTGAGTACTCAGTCACTGCACTGATTTGAACAGGAAATATTTAACATACATCAGGTTTTCAGAACCTCGTGCAACAGCAGATTTCACAGAAGATCTTGAAGACCCTTGGAATCTGTGACCAAGGATTTATAAACACCAGTTAAAAACAGTGGAAATAATATTAGGAAAGCATGTAGAGATAAATTAGTCTTTATGAAAGGTTTTGGGCAAGTATCTGAAAATAAATTTGGTGTTGCTTGTCCAACGGGGGTTGCATTTATGATTTGTTTCCTTTGCAACTCAGAAGCTGTAGATTCCCCTACAAATGATATTTCTACCTGTTACCTTTTAGCTTATCTGGTAGACTTCTGAAATGGATCAAATGGCATTAATTGAATTTTGAAGAATAACCCATTGACTTCATGACAACCCCCAGAAGCTGTATTGTGGGTACAAGGTAAGCAGGACTAATTCAGCTTTGAATATCTTGCCACTGCCACCTGAGCATCTTTGACAATTTTCACCTGTCCAGATTTTTATTAATGTAAATCTCTGCCTCGTTTTCATCAAAGACTGTGACAAAAAGTTTTAAGGCATTGGGCTTCGTGGTTTCAGAGGTCCTTGGCATAGATCTTCCAGCAAAGGGCCCTGAGGCACTTCATCTGAAAATGCAAAAGTGATGCTGACTGTGGATGTGGCAAGGCCAAGGTGCCTTAGGGAAATGATGGTTCAGTGCTTCAGCAGGACAGCTTCCCTTGGATGATGCCAATTAAGCTGTAGCTGTCATTTAAAGTTGCTGTCTTCTGGATCGCACCTCCTGTGCACAAGCAGGAATCAATCAGTCTCTGGTGCTGTGTTATAAATAAAAATGAAGGTTTGTGGTTTTTTAAATGTGAAAAAAAGTCCCCAAAACAACATGTACCCAAATGTTGCTCATTTCCAATAGTGGCAATTATTTCTTGGGCTCCTTCAGGAGGTATTAAGTCTGTCATCTCAGAAGTTTCATGTACCAGATGAATTAAACTAAAGCCAACACTTAAACACCTTTATACGGCTGTGAATTATTTTTAAATTCAGGCAGTGTTATATCAATAAACAAGCATGTAAAAAGCTATAGTGTAATCAGGTTTATTGTTTCATAATAGGTTTATACAAATTATGAATACCAGAGTTTTATTAATTGGACTTTTAATTATCTGCTATAGTGAAGAGTGATGTAAAATTACTAATAGCTCTGCTAATTAATATGGGGATTCAATGGTTGTTAATTAAGGGCAAATGGGACAGGGCTAACACAATCCCCTTTTGACTATGATGAATAAAAAGTCAAACCAATAGCTTATTTCCAAATTAACATGATTGATAAAAAGTCAACTCTGAGCACAAGTCATTCATCCTAAGGGAGCTGCAATTTTAATGTTTAGATGATACAAAAAAAGAGAACATGTCTATAGGCCTTGAAATAAAGGGAAAAACTGCAAAAAGCTTCAAAGGGCTAAACTACATATTTGTAGACTTGCTTTTAAATATGTAACTTTGTGCACAGTGAGGCTTTTCAGATCACTTTCATTCCTCACAGATTTAAATAAAGCTGACACATGAATGACTAGCCATCTGTAATATATTCCAGGAAAATTATCATTATTTGACTTTCTTTTCTGTTTATCAGATGTTCTGAACAGCTCTTTACACACTTAAAAAAAGAAGAAGGTGGTGTTGAGGGGAGAGAAGCACCTTGCCAGCAGCTGGTTTATCAGCCTGTCTCTGTGATCATTTCAGTCTATCCCTTTCTCATTGCTGTCTGCTCATTACTTGCTTTCCTGCGTGTGGCTAAACGTTTGAAACTTGTGTTTAAAATATTCATGAAGTCCAGTCTGGGTGTGTAGGTCTAGAAAAACCTCCAAGACGGAACCCAGGGTGTTTGGTGATGTGCTTATGTGACACAGATACTGTGGGGTGTATTGAGGGCTTTCATGTAGTAAGTGAGGTCTCGAGTTTGATTTCCCCTTTGCTGAAGGAGGTTAAAACTTGCATTTCCCATGATGAATGAGCACCAAGGTAAAGACTGCTTTGTTTTGGGATTGTTCCTGCTTGTTCTGCTACAGAAATGTGTCACAGGAGCAGTGAGTACCTAGGACAAGAAGTCAGATGTATAAATGTGGTTTCATGAGCAAATATTTAAGGCAAGTTTGAACCTATTAGGAAAAACAAAAATTCAAAACATTGAAAGCTATAATTGAAACATGCTGAAACTAGAGGAAAAACAGGAAAACATTTTGATCTTTATGAGAGAGAGATATATGTATGCTGTTTGACATAGAGTGAGCGTAATTTGCATAGTTGAATATGAATTTAAGAGCCTGGGATTGGAAGGAATCTCCTGAAACCATATTGCTTGGTCCTGTTCTATCACAGGCAATTATTTCACATAAAATTTTCACAATCTATCACATTCCAAATTAAAAGAAGCATCTTTTTCCACCCTTGGATGCTGAGTCTGTGCTTTGGTTCTCTGATGGTTAGAAGCCTTCTAATCCCTAGGCTAAATTCATTCATGACTGGTTTATTCTGGTTTTGTTCATGACCATTTGTTTCTGTTCCAGCTCTGATTTTTAGCTTGATTTTCCCCCCTTGAACTTCTACTTACAGGCTTTTTTGACTTTCCAAATGAGGCAATTCATATTGGGCTCCTTGTATTTGATAGTATGGCCCTTCCTAATTTCTGTATTATACTCCCCTGCATCTTTTGCAACTCCCTTGTGTACACAGGAACCCAGGTAGGGCCTTCTCAGTGCTTTAAGCAGTCCTGGGAGTATTTCTTTAAGCTCTTTGGGAAATGAACTGATTGATGTATCTGTGATCATATTTGCCATTTTTTAAAAGTCTATACATGTCACCCTATGTGTCATTTTCTTCCTCCTCTTTTCAGTGTCCTGCAGCTCAGGTTCATAATTTTTAGTCTCCAGTTACATACCCTTCACTGCACTGAATTTCATCCTACCTCTATTACTTTACTCCTCAAGGTTTTTCTTTATATGTGATATCCCAATCTTTTATGTTGACATTGTCTCCTTTTTGTTTATTAGGAAATTTAATTTTATCCTTGCCTTTTTTGATTAATATTATTATGAAAATATTGATTGTTCTACTAACTTTCATTTTGATAAGGGTAGAGCTTTTTCTTTTAAGAATTTGGTAAAAAATATCTGTGGGGAGTGGTCTTCCCCTTTCCTTGTATTTCAGTAATATCATAACAAGTTACATTTCTATAGTCAATACGTGCTGTGTTATTGTGAAAAGATATTTTTCATGATACAGGGCAGGAACTATGTCATGTGCAGTTTGCTTTTTTGAATGTTTAGCTTTTATTACTGTCAATACATAACAGTACGTATATGAAAAGCTATATTAGCAATAACATTTTCTTTAATTAATTTTTCCATGAATGAATTCCTATTAGAAATTCATTCTTACTACACTGTATTATGTTGTGATGCACTTTGGTAAAATTAACTCAAAGAGCTGCTCTTTGCAATTTTAATATTCCGCTGGGTTTTCCATTCTAGAAAACTCATTATTATACATGTACAAAGCTGAAAAGAAACAAGAGAGAGGCATATTGTGTGAATAACAGTCAGGGAAAAGAGACAGCTGGCATGATAATTTTCTAATAAAGCTTAGAAAAGGCTGCTGTGTCTTGAAAAAAATGAGAGTTTTAATTTGAGTATTTCTTTTGTTTGGATTTGCTTTGTACTAAAAAGTTCTGAATCCTATTCACACCTTTTATGAATATTAACTGAAAAACAAATATATCTTGTCAAGCCCTTCTACTTGGTAGGTGCAAAAGAATCAGTGGTGTGCATCCAGCGGGGGATGGTATTTCTTGTTCTTCTTATCCACTTATTCTCCCCCAACCAGACTGTGCAGTTTGGATCTTGATAAATAGAGATTTTTCTGAATCATGGACAACTTATTAACACATGGAGCCCTTAACTCTCTGTGTGCCAAACTGCAGCCTCTAAGAAATGTTTGTGCCTTAATTCCTATCACATTTAAGATCCTGATCTTTGGAGGCTGTGCCTAAAAGCCCACTAGTGGGAGGCTAGGAAGATTCTAGACAACAGTCAGAGAAATTAAACATTTCACTTCTGACCTTTGAAGTCACTCAAATCTTGTTATTTGTAAGTAAAGCTTTAGTTTTCTTCAGATATGACATTTTTAAAGACTTTGTGCTACTTTCTTACAGAATTTAAACCAGATTATTTTAAAAAATGTACTAAGTATTTACATTTAATTAGAAAACTCAAACACACAGCTTAGAGAGGCAAATTAAGATGAAATTTAAATTAGTATGAGGGAGAAAAGTTAATCCCTTAAAGTGAAAATTGAAGCAGCAAATTCTGTGCTTGCTGCTGCCTTTCAGCAGAGGATGGCCAAGACATCAGGTAGCCTTCCCTAATCTGCATTTCTGACTGGTTCCTTGCATTTTGTAAGGCTTTTAGAAATGTAACAAATGCAGTTTTGAACACATTATTATAGCAGTGTTTTAGAAATGTATTAATCCTGTAAAATATTTTCTGTTATTCCATGGCTTGATGTATTGTTCTAATGTGTTGCCCTGATATTAGATTATCCTAACTCATCTCTATTTTCATCCATTCATCCTTTTTATACAATATAATGTTATTTGCATTAATGAAGTTACTGCTAATTTATGTCACAGTGAGAAAGGAATCAGGCTTGTTATATCTGGTATCACAGTTCATGAGAGAATCAGTTAATTGCATTCCATTAGTAATTAACATAGAGGAATATGAAATACTAATGTTTTGTCAACTGCACATGTAATAGCCCTTATTCTCAGTAACCACAGGGCTGCAGGTGGCAGGGAAACAAAGGTCTCCACCTACAGATGGGACCTTTGCTGCTCTTAAATGAAAACCACTGACAATAGTTTTCTGAAACCACTGTACATAGTCATGACCATGTGCCACTGCTACCAAACTGGAGGCATTTATCTGACATTTGGTTTAATTATTAAACAAATTATTAATTGGTCCCTTTTTTCCTATGTAGGTTGAGGTTGGTTAATTTAATTTTTTGACATTTTTGTCAGCTTTTTCAGCACTTGAAACATTTTAACTCATTCATTTGTTCAACCATGTCTCGTGAACTGTGTGCATCACAGTGGGTTGCTGTCGCTGGGTTCAGGTTCTCAGAACCCTACCTGTACCCAGGGTTGTTTCATCAGGTTCAGGGCTGCAGGTGGGAGGATACAGCAAAAGGGTCAATTTTAACCATGCTCCCTGCTCCACTGGAGGCAGAGATTGAGTGACCCAGCAGGAATAAATCCTCATGATAAAGTCAGGGGAGTTCAGGTTAAGAAATCTTTCAATTTAAATTAAACAGTGTGGGCTCTGTTCTGTTAGGAGTTTTGGAAGCTCCCTGCTAAGAGCCAAAACCCACAAGAACATGAAATAAACAAACACTGGGGCTTCTTTCCTACTTCTTGGTCTGTAGAATTGATGTATACAGCTTCCCTATGTAGACAAAGAACTTTTTAGAGTTCTAAATGCCATTCAGATGTATTTTAAATTTGTTTAGCCACTTCTATTCCTTCATTTCATTCAGTCTACTGGAACAAAGATTTTAGTTGGGCTGTGAAGATACCAGTTTTTCTGGCATTGTGAAAGACTTGAGTTTCATGTGGAAGAACACTGGGAGTTGGAACACAAGTCTGCTAATGGAGTGGCTTTGCTGTTTAGAAAGCCATGCCTAGATGTCTTCAAGAGAAATTTTTTTTGCATGCTCCTTGTTTCAGTAGTGTTTTTCTGTGAATTTTGTGGCTGGTCTTGGATAGGTGTTTCTTCCATTCATTGGGAGTTGAGATGTCTCTCTCAGCCCTAGGTCCATTCCCATATCCATCCTTTTTCTTGGTCTTTCATTCTCTGCCATTTCCTCATTACTGCACAAAAAAAAAAATCCCCAGACATTTCGTGTACATTGCAAACTGATTCACTTAATAGATGATACTCTTTTAAAATACAGTGTATACAGTCTAGCTGAGAAATGGGAAGTGTTTTACAAAATCACTGAGCAATTACATTTCAGTTCTTTTCTGGTGGGGACTATGTAGAAGTCCTTTGAATGTCAGAACACATTAAAAAAATATCAGCAGCCTCTAGAAGGATCCAGTCCACTCGATCAAGATGTAATGAATTAACCCATTAGTCTCAGTTCCATTTCCTGCTGTTGCAAGTGGCATTGTGTCATCTCCCATTGATAGGTCTGATGAACTCCTTACATGGGAAGGCTGGCACCACAGTAGGTAGCAAAGTGTTTGCTGCCAGAGCTGGTTCTGGAACCAGCTGAGTTTTTACTGCCATTTTCATGACCAGAGCAGTGAGGGATCTTGGCTGTTGCATACTTGAAATATGGGGGACTGAGAGATTTCCTCTTCAGGATTTCTCATCTGGGAAACATCTTTATGTAAAATAAGTATAAGCTCTTCTCCCATGTCCTCCTTCAGTGACGGTGGGTGAGGCTGGGCCAAAACTGAAAAGACCTGGCTGAATATTGAATTGTGCTTAACACGCCAGAGAAAGAACTTGTAGCTGTAGTAATAGTGCACCCAGTGTATTTCCTCACCACTTCATGGCTTCACTGTTTGCTGCTACTGTAAAATCTGGGTGTGAAGTGTGTATTTAAACAGTGTTTCTTTATTTTCCCCAACTAATTTTAGTCTTTGACTTTGAATGACAGTTTATTTGTAAATTAGGAATAAGTGTGAGTAGGAAGGAATGGATAGCCCAGGTGATAGGTAACAGATAGAGAGCCTTTCATTTGTAGCTTGCCAGTTCAAATTTGGCTCGGGTCTGTATTGACAGAAATTCATTATCATCTGATGGTTGTTTGGGAGTCTGTGTGAAAGGAACTGATGGTATTCACATTCAAAAAAACAACAACAAAAAACAAAACCTGTCACAATTACATTCTTTTTGGCAGCTTCTGTGAGCATGAGGATGAACTTCCCTCTGACATCTTAAAGCAGTCTTTCCAGATAAGGCTTCAGGCGAATTGGCAGGACGATGTGGAAATTTGCAGACACTGTCCAAGTTTTATCTATCCTTTGTCTAATCAAGGGATCCTAAGCCTGTAAATGATGAGAAACAAAAGTGGCTTCTATGTGGCCTCTATCTTTGCTCTTTCAGGTGCCCAATATGCAATTGCTGCCCTCTGATTACCAGAGAATACCAAGCATCCCCAGCAGCTGAAAAGAGATAATTTGGATGAGCCACTCTAGCTTTAAAAATATTCATCTGAGAGATTTGCCCTCGGTCAAATGTAAATCTGCCAGACAGTCAGAAATATAATGGAGTCATTTTTGTCCCTTAGCCTTGTCTGCAGTTTGGCAAAATTAACTGCTAAATGCCAACAAACTGCCAAAATCTTGTAGCAAAGGTAGAGACCAAATCTCTCAGCAGAGCATTTTCTGAGTGTGGTGATATTTAACTTAATTGGGAAAGTGCAGTATGTCAATATGAACTTTTCCCACCCCCCTATCTGTCTCGCTCTGAGGCAGTCATACCATTTCATTTTAGCAATACAGAAACCTTCAACCACCAAAGGATGTGCCAGCCAAAAAACATCACTGCCAACAATTATATGCTAGATGTGTGTGGGCAATAACATATGCACTTAAAAGGACTGAAAAAGAAGGTATGCATGGTTCTTAGCATTTTATCTTATCTTGAGTTTCAGTGTCTCCCTAAAATTAGAATTAATTTCAAACAGCAAAAAGTCTCTGGAAACAGAACATGTAGGAGCCCTGTGATGAGACAGGAGATTTTCAGACCACAGTTTTCTTACTTTTACAAGGGAAAGCATAAGCAGAACTGTCTTCATTACTCCTTTAAATAATTAATGCTTTCAGTGTATTTCAGCATTGATTATCTGACCAGTTAGAGTAGAGTACCTTATGGTATTTTTTAAATTTCTACTTGAAATCTCTAATAACCCAAGCATATGTTGATACCCACGTAGGTACCAGAAGTAGGATTTTAGTGGTGACTGGCGTGTGACATGACTCATCTCCAACATATAAAAAATAGGCAAGATGTATTATAAAGGCAGACTTAATGCAAAAAACCAAAAAATAGCAAGTGTGCAGGATACTTCTATCCATGGATAGGAATGAAAGTGAGGAGATTCAAAAGGTCCTTGATCTACTGGGGAATTTTCTATTGCATTTCTAAATATATTTCACTGTTGATCCAGCATTAACTGGATTCTCTTCTCTCTGTTCAAAGTAAAATTCGGGCCAGTTTGTATTTTTGGTCATTCAAGATCTACTTAAAATATATTTTTAATACCTCCAGCTTCAGCCTTCTTAGACAATTAGGCAGTCACCCTTTCAATTAGTACTGGGGCCAGGATAGGAGGAATGAAAGAACATAGGCCCAGTTTTTACCTTATGCAAATAAAAAGACTTATTCTTATCTACACCTGTACACTTCTTAGACTGGCTTTTGTGGATCAGATGACTGTTTCATTTTATGGAACTATTACATACTATATCCAATGGAGAAGGTGGACTGATGGCTTGGGATTATTCATACAAAGAAGGTAAATTTGTCCATATGTGCCTTGTGTTTCTCTTCTGAGTACTCAAAAAGTCATTCTCTGGGCTGAGGTTGGGTATACTATATATTTATTAAAGCCAAAGGATACTCTGGAGTACTCTGTATGTTTTTTGCCATCTATTTTCATAAAAGGTGACTACTCTTGGAACAGGTACAAGGAAGGTCAGGGAAGGAAAGAGCAATCATACAGAAGAACTTTTTTGTTTATTCCAGTATAGCAAAGTCAGAGAAAGGCTAAAATTTACCATAGTAATATAATTTAGGATTGATATCCAAGAGGAAAAGTTGTCATTAAACTAAAACCACATGGTTAACATTGTCAATAAAGAAATTTAGACTGGAGATTAGAAGATTTCTGAATATTGGAGGAGAGAGGTTTTGAAACAGCTGTCCAATAACAGGAGAAATAATTCTGCTTCATATTTTGAGACAGTTATGAAATGACAAAAATAATGTGTCACCTTTAGTCATTAGAAACTTAATGAGTCAAAAGTTATTTCTAGTCTAGGCCCAAGACAGGAGAAGCAGAAATTCTTGCTCCTGAATTCTTACCCCTATCTTCTGGATGAACAGCTTAATCAGCAGGTGGATTTTCTTTTTTCTTGTCTGTGTCTTTCACAGTAGAATAAGAATTATCCAGGAAAAATGTTTGAGATCTTGTCACAAGAAAGGTTCCTGACAGCCTCGGTTGTTCTGTGGGCAGAGACAGCATTTGCTATCTTGTTCTGGCTGTGCCTGTGCTTGAGTTCCCCAACTGCAGAGCTTGGGAGCAGGTTTCCTTCAGGAGCATCATGAATTCTGGCACCTGAACATCAGGAGTACTGGAGGAACTACTGGCCATTTGTTTGTTGTGGGAGAGGTGTAGGCATGGCCATTCTGTCTTTATTTCCTTCTCCCTCTGGTATTGTAATCAAACATAGATATTCTGTAAAAATAACACACTGTTTGCCTGGGTTTAGCTCTGGTTTTAATGCCAGAGTAATTTTTAGCTACAAGCATAGTACAGAATCCAAATTAATAATCAGCGTTCAAATGCTATGTAATTATCTATCATGTTTAAAGGTTTAGCTTGTGCTGTCGATGGTTTTACATTTTTAAATGTGATGGTTTTTGTGCTTGGTTATTTCTGCTTCCCCAATTTGTTTTTTTGGATGCTGCTATTATATACAAAATGGAGATTTTACATTTTACATTTGCTTTTATTCTACAGTTGATTCATGCTTTCAAAAGTAAAGTCTACCTTTCTGCCTTATAGAACTATGGCAGAGATTAATAAATTTCATATAGTGCTTACTATTACAGCTATAATAAAGCCAAATTATATTCAGGTTGTGTCTACGTATTGTGGTTTGAGAGAATCACTATGCCAAAGACTTTACAAATTATGCAATTTGTTCTGTTACTACTAAAACTGCAGCTACAAATATATTCCTTCAGCATTTGACTTTTAATCCTAGTCTATTAAGAGGTTTGTTAGCCTCATGCCTGGGTAACACTGAGCATCAATCACATAACTGAGAGTTATTGATAAACGTCTAAACCTGTGAATAAAATGCACCTGCTGTTCTACTCTGCTGGCTTTGATTGGAGATGCAGCATTTCCCCAGATGTTTCACTCACTCACAAGCTCACCAGTATTCTTTTGTGGTGAACAAACAATAAATGTTTGAAAATAGCTCTAGCAAAATGTCAGTGCTACCACAGTCACGGTATTCATCAGAAGACTAATGTTTACGTGTGTGTCACTTTATGCAAAACTCATTTGAAACGATGGATCTGATCAGTGATCTTTGTATTACCTAGATCAGGGTTGCATGTGGTGCTTAACTGGAAAAGAGAAAGTTCTGGTTGGCTTCACCTGGCTCCTGCTCAACACAAGCCCTGCTGCAAGCGCTGGTGATACGGACACCTCTCAGCCCTCTTGTCCCTGCAGAACAGAGCTCTGCCAGCTGAGGAGGGCAGGCTTTGCCCAGCCCAGCCCTGTGAGAGGACGGGGGCAGTGATGTCAGGCTGTGCTGCAGGTTTTTTTCCCTCCTGGGACCTTGCCCAGGTGACACATCCCCAGCTGCAAGTGGAGAGCCCTGGGCCTCCCTCTGGCTCTGTGGCTTTCTTTGCTGCCGAAGGTGAGCAGTTGTCTCAGAGCCACAGCCCATGGCTGAAGAATCAGCTTAGCTGTCCATGATTTGTGCATTTGATTATACATTCTGGCTTGATGAGTTCTGTAATTTTTGTATTGCAATGTAGTTAGCCAAAAGCAGTGAATTAATTTTGTTCAGTTTTATACTGACCACAAGGTCACAGACAGCAAGACAGCTGAGTTAGTGGAGTTGGTTCCTCCCAGTCATGGCCAAATGTGTGAGAATTTTGTACTTAAACAAATCTGAGTAGAGTGAAAGGGAAGATCATTCCTACACTTCCATTCCATGGGGACCCTTTAGACCTTTGTCCTGCTGCTTTCTATTTTGAAAATAAATTGGAAAAATCTGTTAGAGGAAAGACTTTAGAATATAAAGCCTTTGGGACTTTCCAGTTTGAGAGAGAAGCGTAGCTTTATTTGCCTTTAAATAATAAAGTTTATTTTTTTTTCTGTTTAAGTATTTATAAGAAGTGAGACTGGGGTTTACAGTATGCAGTGAGGAATTCCATTTTCCAGAATGCCCTATTACTTTTTAATTGCTTTATGTTTTTAAAATGTGATAATATAAAATGCTTAATCATTCAGATTAATGAAACAATTTATGGAGAACAGGCAACTATTTTCTATGTAGTTTGGTTTATATCCTATATATCTGAGTAGTAGCTTTACATCCCATGGCCAACCTTTTATTCTGAAAATTGAGGAGGAAAATAAAATCTCTTTTATCTAAAGAAATGCCCTATACTTGCCCTGAAGTTTTACAATGGTGCTTTCCTCCTTGTCTGTTGATGTTTCTGAATTCTTCAGTATCAAACACATTTTTTCATTGACTGTATTTTTTTTATTAACCTGGCAGTCCCAAAGCAATTCATTAGCTTTAATTAAATTTTTATATTACCTAAAAAGTGACTTTTGAAAAATGGTATTGGGGGAACACAGGAACCAAGAGGTCATTTCACAAGATTATTACTACCCTGAAGTGCTGCTGAGATTTAGCTTTTGGTTCCTCTACCTTTGGTTTAAATTTAACAGATGAAAAGAAGCAATTTGAAATGTCAGAAATCAAAATATGTCACTAGAACTAGCAGAGTTCAGAAATACAATAATATATTTGCAATCTCAAAGAGCGTTGCAGTGATATGATTTTTAAAGAAGTATTATACTGAAATGACCAAAACAAGTAAGATTTTCCAGGATCAGTACCTGAAGTTGCTCTGCTTATAAGCAGATGTGTAAATCTGTTTGGCCAGTGGGCAATTTTTCATAAAAATAAACCCCAAAATATTGGAAATAACATAGGTGAATCATGGATTCAAGTGATTTCCTCACACAATAGTGGTGTCTTAGCACTGGAAAGGAAAAAAAATGGGTGAGAGGTTGCACAGAATGAACAGCATTCTGGATACAGAGAACTTCAGCCTTTTTTTGTTAGTCTCTGGCTCAGACTCCTTTCCTGATCTGTGTGTTGTTTCTCTAGTAGTGAAGCTGGAATCACAGCTCCTGCTTCTCTCTAAAGCCAGTGTCTGTGCAGTCTGGATAATCAGAGTATTGCTCATGACTCATCAGTGTTCTAATGCAAAGGTGACTATTGATGAGATCTTAGTGCTCTTGGCTAGTAATTTCCTTAAAGCTTATGTGTTATGCACATCCCCATCTTCGTGACTAGACCCCAAAAATATTTTTGCTGACAGCTTAAGCCAGGCTCTGATTTACTATTGCACTGGTGCTATGTGTGTGGGGTTAAGTTTTAAAACCATATCTCTAGTGGATGATGCACAGGAAAGCAAATCAATGTCACTATGAATGTTGATTAAACCCCCTGAGCCCACCCTGGACTCCAGAGCAAATTGATGGGCATTGCCTTTCTGAGCTAAGAAATAATTTCGTGACCATTTTAATGCAGATTTCCCATTTTTAAAGGGGGGATGCCCACTTTTCTTTTTTCTGCCATGAGAAAGTGACGTGTGCCAGGAGGCACTAGGTGTGGGGTTGCCCCTCAGTCTCATGGGCATCTGTTCAGCTCCTCGCCCTTGCTGAGCTCGGCTTTTGGTGGCAGTCCCAAGCGGGCACTGTTGACTCCCAGGTATGCTACATCTCCCTGCTGCTGCTCGGCGCCCGACGCGGCTGTGTGGGCCACGGGCTGCCCGCCCCCACCTAAAACCCGCTGCAGTTCTCATCAGTGCTTTTCGCACAGAGCACCTCGAACCTTTCCAAACCTCCATCCGCAGGTCGCGAACGAAAGGGCTCTCTGAAAGTCCTCATTTTGTTAACGTTTGTCCTTTATATATATTAAAAAAAAACAACTGAAAAATACCGGCTTGATTAGCATCCAGTTCCAAAGGGACCCGGGCCCCGAGCAGAACGGGAACAGAGTGATTCACCGGCACTGAGCGAGCGCGGCGTGGGGAGGCTTTCGCAGCGCCTGCCTGCAGTAGGGAGAGGAGCCTCGCTGCAGAGAGAACAGATGCATTTCACAGTCGCCCGCCAAAGGGAGTATATTATGCTCCCTTTTTAAACTTTCCCAAACACACACCATCTGTTTCACACTAGATACTTACAGGGTTTGATCAAATTAGAAGTCATACTGAAAGGAAAAACTAAGGTTAGCATGGACAGCTTCCTTAAAGCTACAGAAGTCGAAGATCTGTTCCATCAAAGCCTGAGTATTAACCTCTGTAAGCTGGATGAAACATTGCTGCTTAGTGGCACTGCCAATTGCATTTGTTCACTTATCTAGTCTCAATCAGAGTACTATTTGCAAAAGCAAAATAGAGAAAATATCCTATAAAATGACAGCAGGAGAAAACAATGGTGGACATGGTGTGGCTGATAAAACTGAGTTAAAAGTACTGAAACAGATGTTGGCTGTTTCAGAATAGCTGCCATTAGCTATGCCTGACTGCAGAAACAACCTCTGCAAACTCTGGCGTTCAAAAATCTTCTGGCACAGGATGGAAGGATCTAGTCCCTAAATCTGGGCTAGGGAAGTCACCTAGTAATTGTATGACAGTGATAAAAATGAAACGGAGACAAGTGGAGGAGCCAACATGTGATAGGATGAGTATAGTTTAAGTGGTTGGAAAGGAAAGTTAAAAAAAACCAAAAGGATGGAGGCTTATAGATCTCACAGGTTTTGTCCCTGTTTCAGTTCTGAGGTTGTGATTTGCAAAGGTATTTAGTTCTTGTTTCAGCATGGCAAAATGTGGCTTGCATAGCTGAGGCACGGAGCCTCCAGGAAAATCCATCACTTCTGAACACAAAGCTTAGGCTATTTGGGGTGTGTTTCTTTTTAATAGCTGTGCTTGAGCTTTGGTTTAAGATCTCAGAGCTAAGTGGCTTGAGCCAAATCCAAAGGAATTTTCCTGCCTGTCCTTAACCCCTGCTCTGTGCTCCCTGGCAGGGCTGGGTGCCAGTTTTACCTCCACTGCAATTTCTGTACACAAACTGCTGGGATGCCATGGACAGTGGGTAAACCAGGTGGGCACTGCTAAGCTGGGGGAGCCCTGCCCAGATCCTGGGCCTTGGCTGCTGGTAGTGAAATGTTGTACAGGTCATCTCCTTGTCCTGAGACAAAACAGTGGGAAAACCTGAGATATGAATGTGGAGAAATCCTTATCAAAAAACTTTGTTTTAGCTGTGTCAAAATTGTTGTAGTTAGATCTGAGACGCAGTCACAAAGAACATATGTCACAAATTATCTTGTTTTGTTAAGTGTTGTTTGGCTTATTTGAGACAATTCTAAAATAGAACTATAGACATATAAAACACTTCTAAAATAATGCCAGAATGCCATGGAAAAGGCTGTGTTGAAGACATTTCTAAGACATCTTGCAGCATCAAGTAGAGGAACCTTTTTTTTTTTAAACATCCAAGATCCAATTATTTCAAAGATGTTCATCTTGCTTCAAAGTAAAATCTTTTTATGATGGTGCTGTATTAACTGCCAGATGTGGATAATTATTTAAGCCAAACATCCAAACTCTGCAAAGTTCATTCATAACTTCTCATAGCATCCATTCATTTAATGTCTCTTTTAGTAAAAGGAGCCTCAGTTTAAGGCATGCTTTTAAGTCATAAATGTTTGAGCACAAGTGGGACAGATTTGGTGGGCAAATTTGAAATAATTTTATTTGTTACTCTATTAGAATATTACCTACTTCTTTCTCTTTCCTCCAAAAATAGATAGGAACAAGATATCTTACTAGTTTGGGATTTTCTTTAAATTGTTTATGTAGAACTTGACAAAAACCCAACAGATACAAAGGAGATTGTTCTTCTGTTCACTACCCTTCTGAAACTGGGAGGCACTGCAATTTCCCATGTGACATCTTGATTACATTCCTTTGGAAGATAGCATTTTTCTAAAAATTAATTTGCTTTTTAAAGATCATTTCACAAGCCTACACTGACATTCCACATGAGCGGAATGTGATACTGCCAAACCAGATAATCTATACCACAAAGTCTTGACAATATCTGCTCAGAGGACTTAGAAGGCAGAGCTGCGGGGGTTACTTGTGGCCTGTGGGCTAAGGGAATTTAGACTAGCAATGTTGCCAGGATACTCTTTGCTGATTAGGAATTAATTTCAGATCCTCGTTCCCATGATAAATTTTGTACACTTCCACATAGGTATGATCTAGAATATATAAATACTGCAGTGACACCATGGAAAAAGGGATTGGCGAAAGAACCGCGCACATCTGTCAAATTCTTATCTTTACCTTGAATTATTTTTGAATTAACCTTTCTTTTAATCTACAAGCTTCTTGCTTGAGGCAAAACAGTCTTTACTTCACAAAACCATCTGCCTGGTTTCAAGACTTTCATGTCAATGGGCAGACCTAGAATAAGGCACCATGTAGCGGTAGGCAATTTGACAGGAGCTTTGACAAATTGGAGATAAATTACATGAACATAAAGAACATACCATTGAGTCCTGAGTGATATACTAATTATATTTTTGTGCTTTATGAGTGAGAGACAGCTAAAACTGAAGGCAAAGTCACCAGTCCCACTAGTTGGGAGGTGCACTGAGAGCATTGCATACTTCATCAGACAATCTGGGAGTTTGAGTTCAAGGCTTTCAGAAAAAGAAACAGGCACTTATCAAGGTAAAACTTTGTCTTCAATTTTTGCATATCTCAAACAAAGGAAATGAATTGAGAGTAAAGTAGGTTCTGTATCAGGCAGTGGTATCTGCATAACAAATACTCTACTCCCATTGTTGATAGTGTAACCACTTTTTAAATACCATTAAAAATAAATTCAGCTAGCTTGTGTAGCAGTGAAACCCAACCTTAAATCTAGTGCAAAATATGTCAATTATTCTTATGCTGTTCATAGAATCATAGAATATCCCGAGTTGGAAAGAACCCACAAGTATCACTGAAGTCCATCTCCTGGCCCTGCACACGTCAGCCCCAAGAACCCCACCACGTGTCTGAGAGTGTTGTCCAAACACTGCATGTCTTGGGAGGGTGTGCTCTAGAATTTCTGGAGGGTAGGGAAGAAAACAAAATGTTTGCAATGTTTATGGATTTTTATCAGAGCTAAATAGCAGACAACCCCCACCACTCTTTTTCCAGAACAAGTGTGGCATTAGTGAGATCAAACCCAGTGTGAGATGTCATGGTAGTGCTTGGGAATTCAGTGGGACATCAGAAGCAACTGGTAATGGACAGGAAGTGTCTGAACTGGAAAATAAAGGTTGCAGTACAACTGTAAACAGAGCATATTTATAATATTCACATCGTGCATCCTTTCCAGCTGTGCAAGTTTTTGTTATATTTGTACTGCACCTTGCACAGTGAGGCCTTAGTCTGTAATAGGAGCTTCTAAGTACACATAAATAACAGTGTTTCTGTTGCTCACTGAGTGAATTTAACTAAGACTGCTTTCTTCAGAAATGCAATATGGGGTGAACAGACCATGAAAACTGTCACTGGGCTTTTTTTCTATAATCTATCAGGTTTTATGTGCTGTTCCTGTAGTACTGGGTTTAGCTGTAACGTCTCACAGGGGCACTTTTCAAAGATACACCCTGTTTTTATTTGCAATTAGAGCTGTTATCACTCTCCTTAAATAATGCATTTCATAATTTAAAGCAGACAGGGAAAGCTACACAAACATGAACTTAAATGTATCTCTACAACACTCCTGCAAGGAAGTTTAAAATTATGATATTGTTGTTACTTTCATTGCTAAATCAATGTACCAAATACAGTAATCAAATTTTAGACAGGGGTTACTAAAGGAGTTTTCACTGAAAATTGCTTGCAGTGTTTGGCATTATGAGTTTGTTTATAATCTACTAAGCAGTTGGCAAACATTAAAGATACACCTATTTTTATGACGTCTTCCAAGTAGAACATTTCTACCAGATCTTTAAATTTCACAAGCCTCTCCTATTAATTTATGAGAAAAGAAAACGATGGATTAAAATGAAAAAAAAATGAAGACTCACTCCTAAGTATACCTGCAGCCAACATGAGATACAGGTCCTTTTCCAAAGGTTACTAGTGACAAGGAGGATTCTTTCACTGTTTTCACAGAGATCTGGATTTTATCCACTGAGAAAAGTTAGAAACTCTGTGCTTAGAAATGTTGCAAGGTCCTGCAAATGGTCAAAGGAGAAAAGACCTAGTTGGAATCCTGTCTCCTGGACACGAGGACCTTTAAAAAAATCATTACATTCAAATGCCAAAAACTTCTGAGAAAGTGCAAATCTGGATGTAAATAGTTTGAAGTGCTTCTTACCTATCTTGATGACTATTCCAGGTATAACCTTCACTAAGAGAGGAGAGAATACAAACAGCAGAATTATTAAAATATGAATAAAATATCAAAGACTAGACTCTTCATCTGTTCACAAGTGTCTCATCTTTGTTTTAAAGAATTTACATTTGTTTAAATGTATATTTTATAATATATTGATTCAGGGTCAAATTTTGTAATGCTTACCTGAACCTCATTTCCACTCTCAATGTTTAGCAATGTTAAGCAGGGTTTTTCTATTTATTTAATTTTTTAGTTCAAAAAATTTTTAGTGTTTGGCTTGGAACTTTCTTCCTAGGGTTGTATGAAATATATTGAACTGATCAGTGCTCCCTTAAGGCAATATTTCAAATACTATTTTAGAAAGCATCCATAGCAGCAGACAGACCACACACATTTCAGTTCACATAATTTATTGGTTTCCTTCCTTAGTAATTGCCCCTTGGATCCTACAGCTTCAGTGTAAAATCCTAAGGCCCTCTAATAGAGGTCACTCAGTGATTTCCATAGACTTCAGCAGGGATAGCTTAAGCTGTGTTTACCTAGTTTGCAAACAAATAATATACTGCTCAGTGCATATTTATCTGCACTCACAGAAATGGATCAATTCATAGAATAAGACCTCCCAGAATTCCCGTTTCTCAGGAAAATGCATCCTGACTTGTTGAGACACTCGTAGATTCCCAGCAACCCAAGCAGTTTAATCAGGCAAATGAGCAAAACTCCCTTCAAGAGTAGGACAAAAGGAGATGAAACAGAATTTGGGAAAAGTTCATACTGAAGTCAGCGAACTTTATTGTAGTAACTGCTAAGTAACAAGGGTGTGGGAAAAGGAGTCAATTCCATATGTGACAGAAAAAATTGTGTTTAATTATCATATTCAAATATTGCATTGCTATAAAATCTAGATTGCAGTGCATGGGAGTGGTAAACACCTGTCTGGTATTTTAGCTTTTAAAAATTACTTCCCTTTCACTCTTTTAATGTGGTCATAATGTTCCCATTTGCTGTGGCAGCAGCAATGCCATGTAGACCTGCCTTTTGCTGCAGTGGGTTGTAGTGGGGGATGAGTCTCTTTGCACTGCCCTTCATGCTGTCACAGAGCTGGGAGCTGCTGTGGCCCCTCATTAGGCAAACCCGGCATCTGCTGGCCCCAGATGCCCATCCCTGGGAGGATTTTTTTCTCAAGGTAACATATGGACTTTAGCATCCCTGTGTGCTTCACTTGCTCCTTTCTGTGTCTCTCAACTTCTCCACAAGAAGCTGAGACAGAATTGATGTTATTTTCCCAGTGACTTCCTGTCTTGTTTTGTCTCATTTTATGTGTAGCGTCCATGCTTTGTTTACATTGCTATTTATGAATATATAGAGTGTTCTGTAGTAGTTGGAAATGTTCCAGCAAAAATGTACAGGATCTTCACAGTAAACCATGCCTGGTAAAGCATGTTACTCCTCTCTTACAGCATCCTGGGATATTGAATATGGCAAAATAGAGCACTCTCCTCTCTTTGTCATAGCACTGCATCACTTTATGCTGGATGCGAATGTGCCCTAGAGAAAGCAGATACAAGCAACAGCTGAGAATGGCTAGGGGGGCATACAGGCAAGGCAAATCAGCTGGAATTGGTGAAGGCTGCCCTACTGATCTAAGAATAGCCCACCTAATATGCTGCTACATTTGTGGAATCATAGTAGAAGAGTATGGGACATACGTGGAAAGGTATCATTGATTTATACTGAAATAGGTTAGAGGGAAATTTTTCTGGAATAATTTGTTTGTTGGAAAGTTTTGCTGAGTGCAGACTAATTCCTTTGGAACTGCCATCACTGCCACTACAGTGCTGTATTTTAACAATTCTCACTTTTGTTACAGCAGTGAACCTTTCATAGTTTCTTTGTCCTTAGGATGTCAGACATGAAAGGGAGGCAGTGTCATGCTGTTCATGAATTCTAGGTGCCTTGATCCTTGATCACTTTGTTAAATCATTAGAGGGAGGTCCCTCTGGGAATTATCAAAAGTCTCTGAAGAGTCACTTAGGAAAATGAATGTACCTCTCACATAACATACATCACTTCCAATCCTGTCTCGAGTCTGGCTTGTCTGTGAGATGTTTCTGAATGTTAATCAGTAATCAGGGCACAGATTGGCACATGCTGCTGGGCTTTGAAGCTATTCCTATCATATGATTTGTCACATCCTTAGTAGTACTTTGCATGATTTACATACATATCCTATTAGACTCCCTTGCTTAAGGACTTCAGATTTCAGCAAAATACTTGACAGCACCCAACTGTTGGACATTGTTGAGAGTTTCACATTAGCCAAGTACAAGGTGCCACTTGACAGCTCCAATTGACTAGAGGATTGAGAAGTGGGTTATATTGCTCGTCTCTGTTGTAGCATCACTGCTGGATAGCTTTTCCAAATGTCAGGGCATGTCTGTGCTTCCCAGGCTGGATGCTGTGAGATTGCACCCCAGCTATTCTTCCCGTTTGCTTGACAGGAGACATCCCAATATTATTTGCTGTGTAGAGTTCAGCACAGCTGCTCCCCCAGGGTGGGCAACTAGTTTTATTATGATGCAAATTTTCTTCTCTCAAAGTAAAGGGTGTAAGTCACAGGAATGGTTTATTGTTAGTTGATGTTTCTGGGTAAGCACTGCTTGGCAATAACTAAAACATACCTGTGCTATCAAAACTGTTTCCAGTAAAACCCAAAAAGTAGCTCCATACTGGCTGCTACAAAAAAACCCTACTCTGTCACAGTCAAAACCAGCACAATATACTTAAAACTCCTTAAGGAAATGTTTAAATACCTTTAAAATTAGAAAAATCCCTTTCTCTGGTCTAATTATCATCATTTAGCCTGGGCAGAATCACTGCAGGTGTTTTTCCTATTTTGGTTTAGGTATTTAGTTTTGGTTTATTGGGGGTTTTTTGGTTTTTTTGTTGTTGTTGGGATTTTTTGGTTGGTTGTTCGAGGTTTTGTGTGTGTGTGTGTTTTTGTTTGTTTGTTTTTGTTTTGGGGGGCATTGTGTTTTTTGCGATTTTTGATTGTTTTGGTTTTTGTGGGGGTTTTTTGTTGTTTTTTTTGGTTGTTTGTTTGGGTTTTTTTGTTTCATTTTTGGTTTGTTTCTGTTTTTTTGTATTTTTTTATGGCTTTAAACTGACGGAAGGTAGGTTTAGACTGGATAGTAGGAAGAAATTCTTCAGAGGGCAGGCTCTGAGCAACCTGGTTTAGTGCAAGGTGTCACTGCCCATGGCAGTGGGTTTGGAACTAGATGATCTTTAAGGTCCTTTCCAACATAAATCATTCTATGATATAAGAAATAAGATGCAATTCAGACATAATTAAGGGAATAAAAAAATTATTGTCCTATTTTCAGCAGTGTATTTTTGAAATTTCAATTTTAATTTTCACATTTGTTTTAGACTTTTATACCCATCTTTAATCACATAAAAGTGAAGGAACAGTTGAGACTACCAGCTGTAGATTAGTGTTTGTGATGATTCTAACATAACTGAGAAATCAAATTAGTTTTTAGTAAAGTCTAGATTTTAGCAGTTTTTCATTATGTTTATAGCAACTATTTACTCTCACTTCCTATGTGTATGTATGCATGGCGTTTCAAAATATTTCTAGAATAGAAACAGAACTTTTTGTTATTAATATGACTGCCTGAAGGGAATTAAAAATATCTTTATCAAGTGGTGGGGAAAACATTAAATGTTGGTTAGATAGTGCTGGATTCTTTGTAAGATTGAGATGGTGGGGGGAACAGTCAAAATGTGAAAATTATTTTGAATTAATTGCTGTATCTGTTCTAATATCAATCATATGTCACTTGTCTATGCCTTCTGTTAAAGCACCTGGAGAATTTCTTAACATCTAAATCAGTTTTTATTGTGGTCTATGTTTAGTGACCACTAAACAGATTGGACCTAGCATATCATACATTATTCTGCTCCTTTTGCTAGGAAAACCCTCTGGTAGGTGCCTCTCTAGTCATCCCCTGCAGGGATGTGAACAAATAAGACGGAAAGAGGAAATACAGAAACACTTGCAGTGGGGTTAGCTGAGCTCTTACTGAGGAGCACAGTTGCTTTATTTTTGTGCTGGGCTAGCCAGAAGCTGAAAAGGGAATGTGTGGTACCATTTCCCATCCTAGTTGGATAAGGAGAATGCCTTCCACAGTTGGGTAAGAGGCATTTACTGAAGAAATTATTCTGTAAGGAAATAACTAATGGGAAACAGACCTGCAGTGGACATAAGAAATATCTAAAGAGGCTCTTGGGAGGAACTTTCAGCTATGCAATGTTAGCAGATACAATTATAGAGGATTGTGAAACCACATCTGCCAACTGAAATAACTGGCAGTGAACAAAAGATGATGAGTGAAAGAAAATAACCATTGGCGTGGTTGTGAAATGCATTATCTAGTCATTTCCAGCATCTGTAACAGAAAGGACATTCCTATTTTATTTGTGGAAGCACAAGGAAGGTTCCAATCTGATGGTACAGCAGTGAAGGAGTTTGTAAAATTTGATATTATAACTTTACAATATTGTAAGACATTTGAAAATCAGGTGTATTTGTGTAGTGTCTAGAGTTGCAAGGAAAGAAGATTTGTATACTCTGGAACAGGTTTTCATTTCTCTTTCATTCCCTGGAGTATATATTGAAGAATGATGATTGGTGCATAATTTTATGTCACTGGCTAAGTCTGACCTGACCCTGTCAAACCATCAGGGTCACTTTCTTTACTTGAAGAACCAGTTTCCTCACAAATAAATAAAACAACAAACAAGCCTTCCAATAAGACCTTACCTTTGATCACAGTAGTTTTCTTTCTGTCATAAAAGACACAGTAGTCTGAGATGAACGGGAGCACTGGTAATACAGGTTTTCCAGAAGTATTTATGGAGAAAGAGACCATCCAGAGGCGTGAATTATGGTAAAGCCAACTTAATTTGCTTGCAAATGCAGTGACCTCCATGGGCAGTTGTACTGGAGCAGCACAGGTAAAACAATAAGAAGTGAGGAAGGTCAAATTAGTTCATCAACCAGGCAGTGTCTCCAAGAATGGGACCACTTCCCTGAGTATTCTACCTGCAAATGAGATGCCTTCTGTGAACTACTTGCCACCAACAGGCTGGCTAAGTCAGGATTTAAACATAATTTATGACATCAGAAGCAAATATGTGCTAGGAAAAACAGGTTTTCTGCCAGACTAGAGCTTAATCTCATGAGCGTGTCTCTTTCACAGAGAAGTGAAACACATGAGCAAGCTTTCCTAAATTACACACTAATCTACTTTTCAGTGACTTTAAAATTTATTACTGAAAGTACAAATAGCTGTCAGCTTGGAACTAATTAAAATGTTAGGATTAACCTAAGGTGTACTGTTGCCCAGGCTTTCAGCAAATGAGAAAGGCATAGAAAAAATGGATGTTTAACTGGTACTGTCATAGAATAGAGTTCTCAATGTAAGTGAAATATCTGATGACTTCAGCGAAGGAATGGATTTCTTAGCAACAATTAGAAGTTTGCAGAAGTTGGGTGAGTCATGTGATGTACCACATTATCTGTAGTAATGATGTTTTTAAGAGTTGGACTGGGAATCTGGTTATTCTGATTTATAAAAGCAAACGTAATTTATAATGTGCCATTTCTTACCAGCTGTGGTAGCTGAGGATCCCTTCATCCCTACCTGATAGATACGGAATAATTATTTCATTTAATGGACTGTATGTAAAAATACAACTACACACCAATCTATAAAACTAGAGGAATTATTAGGCCAGCCCAGTTCCCTCATGTACACACTCATGGGTGTGGATGTGGTACAGCCTTGATTTGCACACAGGCAAAACACCAGAGCTTGTACTTGCGCATGGCTCGCGGGCAGGTCAGAGGCGCTTTCAGCCGGCTGCAGCACGGTGCTCCTGGGGCAGGGGCTCTGGGGTATGGGGTATGTCTCTCCTCTGAGACAGGCGTGTGCAGGGGCTGAGGTGGCAAAGCCATTCTGGTATCTGGCTTCAAACCCAGCTCTGATATTTCCAGTGGAGTGGGTAAGCCACTAGGAAAAAATCCCATCTTCAAACAGTTTCTTGGCCACTTGGTCTGTTTTTCCTTTTCCTTCTTTCCTTTAATTCATTTGGTCTGGATCTTCTACTTTCAAAAGGCTTCCTCCACAGAACTTCATCATGGGGAAGACAGAAACCAGGAGTATGGGAGAAAAACTTCTGGCTTACTTTCCAGATCAGCAACTGAACCTAAGAGGAAAACATGATGACTGCTACAAATCACAAGACGAATCTTGGGGGAATTTAGTTGAGATTTTACAAACTTGTACAGAGAGGAGCAAATAGTGATGATATGAGAGTTTTTAATCTGGACAGAGTTCATACAACAGTCAAAGGAACATCTAAGTCCAAACATTCAGTGTGGGAAGCTTTGGCTTAAATCATGAGCTTCATCATAATTTCAACAACTGAAAACCATTCTTAGTGAATTATGATTCAGAAAGCTTGAAAAGAAGAAGCTGTCGATCATATCTTTTATTCAGCTAGTTTTGCAGCTAGGGGAAAACCAGCACAGTAACTTTTAAATCAATTATTGCTTTCATTTGATGATTTGGCCCCATTGGCAGCTCATTGCTTTTACCTCTGCAATATGTAGCTATCACATTTTGCTTATGTTAAACCCATATTTTTATATTTTAATTTTGAAAACATTAAATGTTTATTCTCTCTTTCTGCCTTGAAGTCATCATGCTTCATTGATGACATAATTTCCATGGAGAAAAATGAGTAAAACATAATAGTTTCAGATGAAGACAAAAACAGGGGAAGAAATGAAATTCCCAAAATCAAAGGACTTGAAGGAAATTTACCCAAGAAAACAGAAAAATCTGGCGTTTATATAGAGAAGCATTTTAACTAAAATCCTTCTCAAAGTTTTCCATTAAGTGTGAGTCTTAAATTTTATGTACTAACTGCCTGGATGCATGTGGCAAAAAAGTAATTGGGTAATAACTTATGAGCATCTGCAATGTGTTGGAGAAAAAAAGTCAGTCCTTGTTGGTCTGAGGGGCACTGTGAACACAGTGAAAGTTCTACATTTTGTCTGGAAAGATGGGCAGTTGAACTTCACTTTCCACTATTGTATTATTGCCACAATGGAACTATCATTCAGCCAGCCAGACACATTAACCAAGCAAGCCATAAATTCCACAAGATCTTGCAATTGTACTCTTCAGCTTTTTACTTCTTTTAGCATTCCTAAAAGTTATTGCTCTTTCCCTGGCATCTTCCCACATATATAAAGGTTCTGTCAGCTTTGACCTTCACCATGGACTTTTACCAGGTGCTTTCTACGACTTTCTGAAGTTGCTCTGCACATGCACTGTGGAGTCGTCATCAATCAAATTGTGTCACCCTGCACCACTCCCATCTACTGCCTGGTGTCATCCTGGCACTGAAGGTTTCAAAAAATACATATTTGACTTCTACTGACCTGAGTTTTAAATCTGTACTTAGAAAGAGCCCCGATATAAATTAGCCATTGTGATAGTTGGCACCTCTGTGACAGGAAGGACTTTGTCACCCCTAGCCACTCCTCCTTCTCTGCTTTCTGGAAGTGATGAGCCTCTTGACCAAATGGATCCTACAGCCTAGTGTGGAAACAGCCTGTGCTTAGTGCTTCATCATGTTCCCACATCTGCTGCCTTGTCACTTCTGTGAACTCTGTCACATGGCAGGGGAAGGAGGGCTGTTGGGGGCCTTCAGTAAACGTGAAACAATTGATTCCCTTTACTGTGTTACATGACTATGACTTCTAAGCAGCTTCCTAAAAGGGCAACATAGGAGATATTAATATTAAAGCAGGCAAATGTGCTCTGCCCTTATTGCCAATCCTGCTGTGCATGGGTTAGGAGTCAGTCCATCAAGAAAAATCGTATATTGATTTTGAATATTGACTGAAAAGTCATGAGACTGAAACACTAATAATTCTATGAAGAAAAAGGCTTGCTCTTAGGAGAAAGTGGGAATACGGAGAGCCTCAAAGGGAGACACAACTTCCAGAAAGACAGGGTGCTTTCAGCACTGTGCCTTGCCACTAGATCCCAAACACTCAAGTTCTGTGGGTCTCTTTTCAAAATCCCATTAGCTCCCTTTTTTCCTTCCTTACTCTTTGCAAAGTGAGGGCAATGGGTAATTTAAATTCAGCTGAAGGGCTTAGTACCTGCCTCAGTGCCCTGGGAGTGTGTCCTTTCATTGTAACCTTGCAATGAGAAGCTGTGCTAAATCTGAGTTCTGAATACCTCTGTTTCCACCCCCAAACCTACTGTTGTCCTTCCTTCTGCACGGCTGTTATGCAGCCATGTAGTGTTAGAGCCTTTCTCAAGTGTGGGACATCTGGCTTCAGCTCCTGTTTTTATGTGAACAAAAGCAGGGTCTCATTCCTTAATTGGGTCTCCAATCTAGAGGTTGCTTTGGAAAGGAAGGGAGAATAACCTCACCAGTCAGAGCTTCTCACACAGTGAGACTGAATGTCCAGTGGTAACCTTGTTGCTCTGTGTTGCCACAGAGCAGCAGAATTGCCTGGTTTCCAGTGATTTTGTTCTAATTTAAGCATACTTCAGTGTGAAAAGTAAACTACTTTTTGGGACCGTATAGGGGGATGAAGACTCCTGCCACAAGTGAGTGTTTTCTGAGGACTGGGGCTGACAAACTTTGGTTCTCTTTCCTGTCCTCCCTCCTGCAGCCAAATCAACAGAGAGAACTGAAAGCCTCTTCTCCCAGTTCTGTTACCCTTTAGCATAAGTGGCTGAAGTGCTTTGAGGCCTTTGCAGCTGAAGTGAGCAACTTGTGCAGCTGTGTTCTGCTACCCAGACACTCATCTGAGCCCTTCTGGAGCAGAGTGTGAGTTTGGAACACATGCATAAGCAATAATGCATTAACTATTGCTTAATAACTTATTAGAGCCTGGCTTCTGTTGAGACACCAGGGAAAAGCTACAGCCAATTAGTTGTAAGAGGGCGGTGGAACAAAGTTAAACTTTAAATTACTGCTGGAAAGGTGAGCTGATAAACTTGAGACTAAACTAGTGTATCAGCACTACAATGGAACTATCAGCTTTGTATAAAACATTAGTATGACAAATTAGTGCTTTGATTGTGCTAGATATAACCATATTCATTTGTTTAATTAAACAATCTAGGCTTCTCTTGGTGTGGGTCATTTAAAAAAATGTTAAAAATAAAATTAAACACATAATTAAGCTGACAACAGATAAAGACCCTTGTGCAGCAAGTTGAAGGCAGTTAATTTATAAGGAGCCTGGTCCCTGAAGGCTGTGTAGTTTATTAAAGTTACTGAGGCAGAGATGTGATAAAATATTTTATGTAGTGCTTTAAAGGCTAAATTGCTCTGACACTTTTAAAGTCCATGGGAAATAGTCAATTAGGATGTCTTGTTATCATGTTTTTTACTCATAAAGAATCTAAACAAAATCCATGGTTATACTAATAATTTCTCAAAGTTCCCAGATTAACCTTTTCTCAAGTACTTCACTGTGGTGTGTGAAATGGTCCTCACTGGTCACTCTGGTCATAACGAAACTCATCTGAAACATCATGTCTCTCCCAAAATGCCAAGGCAGAGGTTGGCAAGGATTTAGGTTGGAAACTTGGTCAAAATCTAAAAAAACCACCTGGTCCTGCAGGTTTCCGGGTACCAGGTCTGTAAAGTTGCTGTATGAGGGGAAAATATTGGTATTGCCTTAGGTGTCTGCAGCTGGAGGAATTCTGGTTAGGTATTTTCCAATGCTTTCATCTGGATTTGAAAATAAAACACACTAAAATGCCTATCACAAAATGTGCATTAGATAATTAAATAAACACTTGCATTTACAACCTGCTCTCTTGAAGGATTAGAAATATGTTTGAAAATGTAGTTGCAGTACTCAAATTGTTGTTTTCCATGTTTGGGTGTATGCAAATGTGTCAGCTTTATCTCTGATATTTCTGAGGGCTCAAGGAGTTATTTCTCCTGTATTTTCTAATGGGATATTTCCAAATTTTTTTTTTGCTACTGCCTTTTAGAAGTTTTAAGTCAAGTCTATCCTTGATCTTTATCAAGGTCACAAGGGCAGCTACTAAATTTCTTTTGGACTTCAAAGAGTTTTTCTTGTAACCCTCAGGCTTCTAAAACAAACAGGAAGAGGGGGAAAAACCAAAGGATAACAAGCTGTATTCAGGAGAAAGCTAAGGAAAGGCACAATAGAATGAAGAAAAAGGGACTTAACCCAAAACTTATAAAATCTCCTTGTTTTAAATGGACAAAGATTTCTAAAAGGATGTGTTACTTTGTAAAAGAGACTGGGTGAGGTCAATCCCTGGCTTTCATACTCCTGGTCATCTCTCCTCCTCAAAATATTTCTTTTTTCATCTGACAAAGTTTCTCTGAGCCCTTGTAGTGTGATGGAGTTGGAATGTGGTCCCCACTTAAAATTTACTGAAGTATGGTCAGGCTTACTTTTACCTATGTTCACAAATAGCTAAGAAAACACCACAAATATATTTTTAATCACCTGCATAGAAAATATCTGCTCAAATAGATATTTTTTTTCTGAATTTTGCACTGTCTGTGTTTCAGAGGCACGACTTAAATTGAGGTTCTAAATTTCTGGGGGTTCAAAGAGTTGTCTGTAGCACTGAGGTTTGCAGCTGTCAAAGCCATGCTGAAGACCTGCAGCCAAATGCTCCCTTACAAAATATCCTTATCCAGAGAGAGGGAGCATCAGGGGTTGGCTGCTCAGAGATGGGTGACTGTTTGTTCTGCAAGCAATCTATAGCTTTACTTTTTTTTTTTTAACTTTTTATCCTTCACATTTTAAAATTAATACCAAGTCAACTATGCCTAAAATTTCACTGCTACACAGAGTTTCAAGATTTGCTTCTTACACACGTTTTAGGGCAGGCCTATCCAACTATCCAATACTGAAAAGAGAATGGGAGACACAAATTCTGTGCTAATCTTTTAAGGGAAACAAGATGACATGTGAATGTGTTGACAATATTAATGTAGATCTCCTGCCAGGCCTTATAGCCTGTCTCCTTCCAGATTTTGGAGATCTGCATTGCAGATCTGAGTGCCAGCCTCAGATCATAGAAAAATAGCTAGCAATAAGTGATTCCCAAATGAATTTTTGCTGTGTCTGCACATTATTCAGCTTTCTAAACTTCTATTACTTTTGACTGGAGGTCAGTTTTGATTTATCATTTCAACTATAGTAACTATGTGAATATAAAAAGAATAAAAAATTTTCCTCTTTGTTATTTCAGTGTGATCAAGAAAAGCTCCTTTTAACTGAAACCTTTTCACAAGTTAATTGTATTCAAATATTCTGTGAGGTTGTATCTACTAACCTATAAACACAAAATTTGAGAAAAAAAGATTAATATACCATGGTTTAAAATTTTGTGTGCAGGACAAGCAGATTATTATCAGTAAATTTCCTTTTGTTTAGCACAGAGATTTTGGAAGCATTTGAAGTTCACACTTGAATGCTTTTGTGTTTTTTCATAAAAATTACTTTTGCAGATGAAACTAAATATTCAGTGTCTGAAAGTAAAAGGAGAAATTTGGTTCACTGTGGGATAATGAAAACTAAAAAACAATTATGTTGCTGCAATCAAGATCTCAGCTACAAATAACTAATTTCAGTTCTGTTCCACGGTTCCAAAATATACTGCTTATTGTTCTTAAAATATTTATATGTCTTTGAATTATTTACTGAGCAAAGGACGCTTGCACTCTTTTAACATAGAAGGAGATGAAAGATTATTTTGTGTCAACATAACAGAAGACAATAATAAATCCATAATGTAAATAATATGCCTGGAAAAAGAGCTGGGTATTATTAGTGTGTGTGTGACTAGATTGCAACTGGGCTTCACTTATGGAAATTCTTTTTCTAGCAGCGTGGAAACACTTGGTTTGAGTGAACAAAGTAATCAGAAAAAACTCTTCTGCAGTTGGCTTCTTTTAGAAAGATACTTGAGTAGTCACCTTGTACTAGTTTTAGATTTGATTGCTCAGAAGACTTGAGGATATGGAAACCAGCAAACAATGAATTAATTTCAATTTGTTTCCCATTTCTGTAGAGGTGGATTTGCAATATTAATGTGAGCAGTGTGAATTCTGACCTTTTCTGTCGTTGTGTTTAGGAATGAGATATTAGGGAGAAATTCTTTACTCTGAGAGAGGTTTCCTGAGAGAAACTGTGGCTGCCTCATACCTGGAAGTGTTCCAGGCCAGGTGGGATGGGGCTCTGAGCGCCCTGGGATAGTGGGTGGTGTCCCTGCCCATGGCAGGGCGTTGGGAAGAGATGGTGTTTAAGGTATCTTCCAACCCAGCCCATTCCAGGAATAGTGTCTTAGATTTTCCAGTCCTGTCTGCCCATGGGCCCTTGTCCTTTCATTCTTAATTTCTTCACTAAATTCCTTCATGAATTTTCACTGATATTGTCTGCTTTATTTCAAGTATACTGAAAAAAACCCCAGCCAACCAATGATGAAGAGCATCCCTATAGGAAAAAAAATTAGATGGAAGTAGGATATTTTTCTGGTTTTCCCTTGTACCTAAAACATTTTTGCCTTTTGCATGTTTTTCCTTCCCTTGTTTCCTTCATGAAAACTTGACCCAGTTAATCTAATACTTTGCATCTTCAGGCTCATGTATAAAAAAATTAGCTATATTTTTAATGCAAAGCACAAGTATAATTCTGTACATCTTTCTAAAAAAATGGACAATATCCAACACAGAATTTGACATTGTGGAACAGAGCAGGAGTCTTGCCAGCCAGCAGTCTCTGAGAGGTGACAGTTTAAAATAATTCAAAGGTGCTCAAGAAATACATTTCCCACATGGCAGTTTCTTTCTAGCCCCAGCAATTATGTCTGACTATTAAAATTTTGAAATATGGGGCAAAAGGAAAAGAAAGGATAAATGATAAAAGAGGGAGGGGATAATGGCCACAAATGTTCTCCTTGTGTTTCCTTCAGAAAGGCTCATGAATGGAGCCTCAGAATGTTTCCTGCTGCCATTGAAACCAATTAGATTTTTTGCATTAACTTCAGTAAGAGCAAATGCAGGCCCCTGGAAATAAATATTTCTGTCAATACAGCAAAAAACCTGTTTCATTTCAGGTCATAATGTAGACAGAGATATGATTTTGTCTTCTAATCTGGTGTAGGATTTATATAATTGAAGGAGAAGGGCACTTCAATACTTGGGTTAAAATAATTATATTTTGTCTTCTAAAAAAAAAAATCACACGGGAATTGTTCTGTTATAAAACTATTGAGATTCTTTCCTGTACTAAAAGAACAATCATCTGATCTTTGCAGTTACTGATTTGTGTAGTCAAAGAGTCGCTGAAGCATGTTCTGTTGTTTCTATTTTAGGAAGAACAGATCCCTTCATGATGCTGCCAAAAATTGTGTGCTTTTTTGGGGATCTAAAATTTGAAATGCAATAGATTTCTCCTGCCATGCTTCATCATTCAAGTTGCCCTTTTAAATCGGTGAGAATAAAGATCATCTCCAAGAATTAGAGTACCAGGCATAGATCTCTGAGAAAAGGTCTCTGTAAGAGTTGAGTTTAGTAGTTTGGGATTTTCTGCTCTGGAAACATATGTTTTGAATTTCCAATATAGCTGAAGCTTTTTCATCAATAAATGCTACTTAGTTTTAAATGAAAATATGTTCTAGAAATATTTACATTTGTGATTATTTTTTTGTTTCATTTTTCTGCCACCCCCCTGCATGGGAATATAAACCATGCTTGAATTGTTGATTTATTTATTTTAAATGGTAAGCCATCAAACAGCTGATTATTCAAGTATGAAAGTTTTCACATGGCAATGGAAGAATTCATTAGGGAATTGCAAGGTGTATATGGATAGTAACTTTTTTCCTCTGGAGAAAGAGTTACCAGTATGAACATATAAATAAGTTATTTCCCTGCTGAAATAAATCTGAAGTCTTAATTCTGTCCATTGACAATTTAATAGATTTGATTTTAGATATCCGTCTAATGATGTGATTTATTAAATAATGTACATCTTTAACATCTATGAAATTGAACAAAAAAGTCATCTGAAGATCACAGAAATCTAAACAAATGTATTCTTTTTTTAATTTTCAATGAACAAATTGTGCTTGGTTGGGATTTTGAAAAAATTATTTGTGAAAAAGTTCTTCTCAAAGTGGGGCGCAAAATCAGAAAATATGAAAATAAGACCCAGCCCACAGTATAATTATGCAAACATTTGTTTTGTAGAAATCCTGCATAGTTTTCCTTATCAAAGACAATCCAGATTTTTTCCAAGGGGAGATAGATAATATGCAGCAAAGCCTTGGAAATTCCTTGTGACGGTGGGCAGAAAGTAACACAATTCCCATTGGTTGTGTTTGCCCACTAATAAATAACACCAGGGCAGCTGATCAGCCTGTTAAAACAATTCCTTAAAGTATAAAAAAAAGCTGGGAACATTTGGCAGCCTTTTTGTTCAGTTGCCAGAGTTTCCAAGACCCAAAGAGGCTGGCACAAGACCTTTATCTGGAAACTGGCTCCAGAGAGACTGGAAGCTGGGAAGTCTGGGGAATACCACAGTCCTGCTGACCTGGGAGCAAGGAGCTTAGAACAAGACTGGTCCTTGAGCTGGGAGACACAGGCAAGAGTCCTCCAGGATCATGCCTGAGTTCTGCAGAATGTTTGGAAAAGGAACTATTTCTGCTAAGTGTCTTTATTTCAATATTCAGCTAGATAGATGTCTCAGATTTCTGAGCAGCTTTGCACAGATCTATTCAGAGGTCTAAGAAGTGGGGATGTAGCACAATGGACCCTCCATGAAGATATTATTTTTATGCTGTAAGCTGGAATAAATCCATGCTGTGACCTCCTTGGACAGATGGGGCAAATACCTCAACAAATGCAGGAGCAATTTCTATCATTCAAAGCTGATGGGACAAACAGCCCACTCTAAAATTGTGTCTAGAGGATGCTGATGTACACAGATAATTTGCCTTGTTTTGCTTGAGAAATGAAACACAGACAGTGTGAGTGTCTGCACAATAAAATAGCAGATAAATTCAGTGTAGGTAAATGTACATGAGAAAAAAAAATTCCTTACTGCCTAGATCTATGATGATGCGTTGTGATTTTATCCTCTGTATTCTGGGGTAAGATATTCCAGTGACAGTAGGTAAGTCCCTGAGGGTGTCAGTTCAGTGCTCAGTAATGCTTAGAAGACAAATCAAATGAAAACAAAAGACAAATCATTAGAAAATATATTTAAAAAAAAAAGAAATGGAGAATATCATTATTGTGTTGTATGAAAATCCATGCTCTGCCTCCAACTAGACACTGAGAAGTTTTTGCCACCCCTCCCCAGACTCCAGGAGGCTGCAACAGAGCTGAGGAGGGCTCCATGAAAGGTCTACAAGATAAGCAAAGCATGGAAGAGCTTCTGTATTAGGAATGATTAAATAAACGAGGATCTTTCAGTCTGGAAGAGAGAGGGCTGATGGAGACTGTGATAGCAGTCTATAAAATCATAAAGTGCTGATAAGGCTCAGTTGTTCACATTCTCTGCACAGTATCTTGTCCAAGAGCCAGGGGAAATCAAATGAAGGTAGCAGGAGCCAGACTTAAAGGAAATAAAAAGACGCAGATCTCACGTAGTGGGTAGGTGATCTTGCCAAAAGATTGATGGGTGCTAAAATTCTCTGTTGGTCTAAGGGGAGAATGGTCAAGCTCATGGAGGAGAAATTCCCTAAGGTTTAGCTGAACACATAGATATTGTGTCTGGTTCAGGAAGTCCCTAAGTTGAGAATAAGTGGAACCTGGGTGAATATTAGGGGAAATAATGATTTATACTTTTCCTGTTTTTATACTTTTCCCTACTTATCCACTTATGGCCATTGTTGGGGGCGGAATACAGTGCTTGAGGGGTTTCTGGTCTCAGTATGGCTGTGTTTATGTTCTCAACTGCTTTTCAAATTTACCTGAATTTGAGGAATTGTGTACTCTGTGTGTGTTAAAAAAAAAAAACAACAAAAAACAGGTCAGACTTGGAATCTGAAGTTTGGGTCTAAAATGCAATTTCTGACCTTTATGTGAACTTTTAAATCTGGATGGGAACAGAAATTCCCCAGTGGTAAATATATCATTATAATTAAATAAACACTGTGCCTGAAGGTGCAAAATACAGGAATATAACCCCAAACAATTCAACACTGATTTCCCTTTGCCCATTCCTGCTTGTTTGCAATGCTTTTTCAAGAACTCTATACAGAATGAAGTAAAGGGACAAGCATTTAGTTCAAAACTGTCATGTAAAGAAGTAAAAAATTCCACTGTAGATTAATGAGCATATATTCAGCAATTTATGCCAATGATCTGTCAAGTCTCCATCAACAGGTGCATGCAAGCAAACAAATTTCGCCATTTCTGATGGGTCAGATGCCTATAGGAGAATTTGGTTGAAACTTTTGAATGGGGCACTGCTCCCTTTAACTTTACTGCTTCCTTCTCTGGCATGTTTATTTTCATTTTTCTGTTAAAAAGCTTTAGGAAAAATGCATTCAGAAATGCTTACAAAAGTAAATCCAGAACTCAATGTTATTCCTATGGCTTGACACAGGCAAAAAGTCTAGGGGAGCAAAAATGTTGGTAATAATCTTTGTGGCATGTTTTATGAACTGATTATGCTTGTTTTGTAATTGCATCGTATGAAGTTCAGAAATGATTCTTATAACTATTTGAGAACTTGAAAATTACAGTGAGGACTGTGTGAATGTTAAGGAATATATGTAATTGTGAATAGGAAAGTGAAAATTCCAAATAAATCTTTCCCAAAAGCTTTCCCAAAGCTGCTTTATTACTGAAACAAAGGATGTGGAAGGCACAGCATCTCTCTTTCATTGTCATCGTGTGCAGTGCATTGGTGGTACATTGGATGTGACCAGGGTGTGAGAGCAGAGCTGGTCCTGCAGCCCTGGAACGCCTGCTGAGCTCTTCCAGGAGTTTGCCCAGCTGGAGATTCCTGGTGTGGTTCTCAGCAGTAGCTGCAAGCCATGTGTAGGGAGCTGGTCATGGCCCTTCTCTATCTGCCCATCTCTTCTGGCCACTAAATGCTCTTAATCACAGTTTTAAAAACGAGTGCAGGGAGAGAGCTGTCTTTCTCTGAAAGTGAGTGCAACATATTCTGCAAGAATTATATGGGCTACAAAGAGGAGAAAGGGAAAATATGTGTGATCATGAATGGAACTGGCTGTGAAACAACCTTTCTTAGCAACATAACTTCCCTTTCTTAAGGCACCAGGCTCCAATTCATGGAACAACCACTGGCACTTAGCAGAACATCAGGGGCAGATACCACACAGGCTGTCTGCTCCTGCCTGACCACTGGGGTGAGACCAGGCTTTCTGATAAGACAGACCTGTGTGGGAGCCTTCATACTAAATCTGAGAGTGTTTTGTGGAGGGAAAGGTGGCACAGTCTGCAGTTCATGTTGCAGGTTTTTTTAGAAACTGCTATGCCAGGAAATAAAACTATAAATATTTCCAGTGCCTTTAATCCATAGCCTGCTACTTACTTCTCTATTATCCTATGATGCTGGATGATCATAAGGTAAAGAATCACTATATAATCCTATTATATCCACTCTCTCTTTCAACATTCACTGCTTTAGACAATTGTGTAATTACTTTTCATTCATTTCCACCACTTATTATGGAAACCTTTTCTTTCTACATCCTTGAAGCATTGCATCCCATAGGTATGATGGGATATCTTGTGCTAAGAATAATTTTCCCCTGTAAAGCTTTTGAAGCATTATAGAATCTCATTTTTTCTAATCAGCACTCTAGTTTCTTGTGGGCTAAAATTAGGCTTCCTGTCTCTGGCATGCGAGGCGTCAGCGTGTGTGACCTTCAAGCTGCCATCCGGCCTTGAAGTGCAATTTTTGCATCGGGAAATCTAGAGGCAGCAGCTTTACCCTTTTTTGCAGCAGCAGCAAGATCATCAGAAGCAGTCAACTGAGCAGCAAGTGCAGGGATATCACTCCCGGGAAGCCATGTTACGGGGATGCACAGAGAGCTCTCCGGAGCTGAGGCGCCGACGGAAAACGGGGCTGATCCTCCTCCGCCCTGTGCCTCCCCGCAAGGTGACCAGCGCCGAGGGTTTGCATGAATATTAATGGCTAAACTATAGAGTGATGAAGAATCAATACTTTAATCTGCATAAGGATAATGTGCATTCCTTATGCATTGTAAAGCTGCTGCACTACGGTGTCTGAATTTCACTCGTACGCTGAACTCATCCGCAAGCTCTCTCTCCTTCTGAATTATGCATACGTTCCATAGCCTGTTGCCTACAACAGATTTATGACAATCTCATTGCACCTATGCAAATCTTTTTTGGTTTTAAGCATCAAGCACTTAATGTCTTTACTGAGGGAGAAAAAATCATTGCGCAGGAGTGGATGCAAAAAGGTTTTATTGCTCACAATGTGTGCTGCTCTTCCTAACTTTCATATTAGTTCCACATTGTATCTGGTCAGTTAAATGTCCATTTTTGCCGTGCTCTCAGCACTTTGTTCACTTCAGCTGCGGCAGAATATTCTTTGTCCTCTTTTTCTCTCATGTACTGAGCACAGCAGCTGATGATAACAGAACTGAAGTTACAGCTTGGAAATCACCGTTTTAGGTGATTTTAATTATGATGGATGAAGGAGAAAAATGGCAAAAAACATGCTTTCAGTAGTACTGAGCAAATATGACATGGAACTGATACACAGAGCTTATATTACAGATCTGTCAAATTACCCAAGGATAATTTGGGTAGCTGGCAGATTCCCAGCTCATCAGTTCCGTAGCGCAGGCAACACACGCTGGTTGGTTTTGCTTGGGCTTGACGTATAAATTTCTGACCATCACCAGAGCAGCTTTAATTGATAATGGACATCTAATTTGAAAATAGGTGTGTTCCCCTTTAAATGGTAGCTGTCACATCACATCACGTCACATCACATATGTCACGTCATGTCCCATTAAATCACATTATATGCTGGCATGATGGAAGATAGCATGATGAGGGGCTAATGGAACGTGACAGTTAATACCTGCTAACAATTTGAGTGGTGGGTATCAGGTCTGAATGGGTGCCAGGCTTCAGCTGGGTGTTTGTGAGACACAGTGCAGTCTTTGCCCAAAGACTGAGCTTTTCCTCAAAGGGTAACTTTAGCAGCTGCCCAGCTCCATATTTAAAACCAGTAGTGGTATATTTTATTTTTTTATAAAGTGACTTATGACACCTTAAGGGACATGCTAAGGGAGAGATTAAGGTCTGTCAGAAAACATGCAGAAATTTGACATACATGGCTTTCATTTCTCCACTCCTGTCTGATTTTAGGTGCCAAAGTTCTGTGGGGATTTGCCTAACATGAAAAATTAATTTATGAATTGGACGAAGCCCTGCTTAATGCAAGAAAGTTCAGCTGAGTGATCTACTGGAAAGTGCTCAATAATCTGCAGAATCTGTGATACTGTTTTAATGATCGGGTTAAGTTTCCACACGGTGTTTGTGCAGCCCCCTCTGGGATCTCCACAGGTTAAATTACAGTATATGCAAGAGTGAGTTATGACTTGAGTAAAGGCAACAGGGAAAGCACAGTATGTGCAGCTTCCATTTTTCATTGCTTGCACTACATTTGCAGCAATGTCAGTAACAGAGACCTTGGGGAATCAGAGTCATTGCCAAATCACAGGGGAAATTTCTCATGTAGCTCTTCCCAAATATTGATTGTTAGGCAATCTTTGAAACCTGCTATGTAAAGAATTTTTTTGCTTGTAGACTGCAGGGATGCAAAGGTTTCTAAGCTAAACATAAAGCAAGATAAAAAGTCTCCTAATTGGTGAGGTTTTGCCTCAGGATTTTTGTTGTTGCTTTCTGCACTAAGTCTCATTAAAACACTGAATAATTCTGGTGTCCTGTGTTATCTGTTTAAAGAACTGATTGAGTTGTGGGGTGGCTTTCTCCCCAGTATGTTCTCTTTGAATCTTAATTTAATGGGAAAAGAAGACCAGTTCTTTTCTGGAATTGCTGTGGCATAATAATTTACACAATGATTTTAAAATCTGGGAAAGTCTGCATCTATCATGCACATATATTAATGGCTGGGATAACTGTTTCAGGGTGCTTAATTATTATGAAACATTAGGATTGTGTATCTGTTTGTAATCCTTCTGATAGCCTTTCATTCCCTGCACCATATCTGTCATATCCTCCACTTCATGGAGTGCATCAGTCTCTCAACAGGTAAGTCCTTCCGAATGCTCTGAAATCCTGGTGTCCCCGTGTACTTTAGGAACAGTTAGAGTGGTCATTATACTGAGACTAACCATTTTTCAACTAATTAAATTGATTCTGATAACTCTCAAAATGTCAAGACTTCAGCTTTCTGGAATCGCTCATGGGAGATGCTAAATTGACAGTGATCATTAATTATAGATTTTCACCTCTTGCTGGAGTTTTCTGTAATGGGGTCTGTTTAAGGTTACCTTTGGAGAGTTACTTGGATCTGCAGCATGTGCAGGGAGCAGCAGGACCAGCATCCTGCTGTAGGGTAGATGTGTTTCATCTTGAGTAAACTCAATGGGAAATTTCAGAGACACTATCTGTGTGTTCTTTTCCTTGTAGGCTCTGTTGGATTAGGCTCACAAATTGCTGATTTTAGAGTTACTGAACTCTAGTCTTTCTTAAAATCAACGTGACTTGAAGGGACAGTGGGAGGAGGGGTAATTCAGGTGCTGCCTGGGCACAGGATGAGAATGGCACTGATGTTTTAGGACACTGGTGTGCCAGAAGCCAAGGCTTCCTTCCTATATGGGAAAAGATGGGCATCAGTGCAGGGGCTGCCTTGCTGCTCTATTCAGATGGGGTAAATTCCACTTCAGCCTCTGGATCTTGTGTTTCTGTTTGACTTACCCTCCTTGGCAGCTGGAGCCAGCGAAGATAAAATTCCAGGTGCAGTGGCTGGGATGGAGTTTGGGCTACCTGCAGAGAGCACCAGATGCAGGTGCCCGAGCAGGCTGAGTATTTTTGGTAAAACCTGTACATCTCTCACCTTTTGGTGACCTGCCAAGGTCTGTGCACTGTACAAAGTACCTGGTTTGGATTGGACACTTCATCAGTGGTTCGTTGCTTCAGAGGTTTTTCTTCTATTGAGCGTGGCTTCTCTAATTTGTTAATTTAATCCAGTTATTTATTTATTTTCATTTTTCATTTGTTGTGTTCCTAGAGACTGTGGTTTGTGGATGCATCAGATAACTGAAAAATATGTTATCACAGCTGTTGTGTTACAGCATAAACAAAGAATGAGAGAACAGTGACTTGTTATTTTTAATATATAATAATTTTTAATATACTGGATTTTAAATATTTGATTAACATAAATACTGATAAATTCTTTCCAGGCTGTAATGCAGATGTGGAGGCTGTATAGTATTTGAGTTTACCAGTAGAAGTACTGACATACTGCTCTGGTTTATATCACCAGCTATATTTTATCTGTCCAGTCCCTGGTACATATTTTTTCTTAGTCACCACAACTCTACGAAAGCTTGCCATCCCTCATCTCCACTCTTATCTGCTACTGTACAACTAAATCCTGCTCCTTGCTGTGAATCAGATTTGTCTGTCCCATCACCCTTCGCTGCAGATGTTGAAACAACTGCTTTAGGATTGTCCCTTCAGTTCTGGCTTTTATGTGTTTCCTATTTGAATGGACTTCTTCTCCCTGATCTGTACATTCTAATTCTACTATTAAAATAGGAGGAGTCATCTGAATTTGTTATTTGCTTTCAATCCTCACCAGGCCCTCCACAATTCATTCCTAGTTTTTCTTATTCTACAAATGAGTTCACATTGAATATAGATAAAGGCACAAGATATACATTAATATATGGAACTTAACTACTGAATGAGTAATTTTTAGGGAGCTATTTCTATTGTATGGTGATTTAAAGACTTGTAAGTGATTTACCAGGCAAATCCTCCTGCCCTTGGCACTCATGCAAATAATAATGCAAAATAATTCTCTTAATTTCAGTGGCATTACAGTACTCTGTGGGTAAGGAGAGCTGAAGCTGGCCTGCTGAATCATTTTAATAGAATTGTTTTAAAGAATTGTTTTAATGGAATTGTTTTAATTGTTTTTGTCTGCCTCAAAGTCAGCAGAGATGGAGAGGCCCCATCTCCCCTCTTACCTGGCTTCCCTGTGGCATCTGGTCTGTTGCCTTACTTGTTTTGTGTCCCTACAGCAGCTCGGGATCCAGTTCAAAAAGGAGGGTTGTTTTTTTGTCAGTCTCTATGTTGAGATAAGTACTTGGAAAGTGAGGATTTGAGGCCAAATGGCCTTTTTCTGTTCTGATGCAAATTCATGTTCTTCATCTAAATTACGGTGGGTCCTATGGAGATAACTGTGTGCAGAGGACCGCAGCAGCAGTGGGATGGTGATGAATGCCAATGGCTGCCAGTAGTAAAAGCCCCGGGTGATGGGGATTTGTGCAGCAGGCAAGGGTTTTGTTTCTACATTCATGCCAGTGATCACCAGGAGCTCGGGTGCTTTTGCTATGACTGGCTACAACGCCAAAATTATTAGCAAGAGTGTGATATGTAAGCTGTTTTATCATTTTAACTACTTTTGCACTTCAGTTTTAAACCACAAAATACTGGTGTTTTCTTTAATAGTTTGCTACGCTGTAGTTTGTGATGGTTTTTTTCCTACTTCAGACATATAAGGTCATAAGTGAGTTACAAAACTGTTGTTCCAAAATTGAAGGGATTGATGCATCTGTTCAGCAGCTTTGGAGGTTCTGTTCCAGCAGCATCAGTGTGTTATCAGGTTTTATCATGAGGTGTATTATTTCATCATAAGGACCTAATTCCTGAGTGTGAAACACCTTCCAGTATTGGTTTCAATTTACTCTACAAAAGCATTTTCAGTGTTGGTGGAAGGCTCAGTAGGAGGAGGGAAATAACCCCAGAAAGATGCATCAAATTGCAACATAATTAACTGAAAAAGGAGTTATGTAATGTGCTTCATATTTATATATCTTCTAGCAGTGCTACTGATTTTAACCTCAATGTAAGTGCTATGATTTTTCCCTTAAAACAAGGCTTTTATTTGTACAGCATTAACAAATGTAAATGATCTATGAGTGTCCTGGACCTTCAGTTTTTTTATGTAAATTCCCCACAGAATGCTTGTTTCACCCCTGAGGAAATATTTGCCATCACTGCATTGAGATCAAGGATCAAGGACCCCACTCATGATGGGTGTGGCAAAGGACCAGCTGGGAGTAGTGGTTCTATCAAAACCCAGTTTGGTTCTATCCAAACTGGGAACTGTGGTTTCCACCTGCTCTGGAGCTGTGGATTCAGGGGACAGCCAACCTTGCCCATGTAGCCCAAGGTGGGGCAGTTGCACTTCTCCAGGCAGGAGGAACAGCTCTGTTTTACCTCTGCTTCTCCTCACAGAATGTAGTGAAGCTGCTCTGAATGTAACACTGGAAAATATGGGAACATGGGAATACAGCCCAAAGGAGTGCTTGTGATGAACCCATGCCCTAATTTGCTGATTGCCCCTTCTGCAGAGTGTGCAGTAAGTCAGGAGGCCGTGTTGAGTGCTGAAGAGAGAGCAAAGTATAGAACAGCTGCACATCAATAACTGTGTCCTGCCTTTTGTTTCCTCAATGTTGCTTGAATTCCATGGAAAATACAAGCAATGAAGATTTTGCTATGAAATGAAAAATTCATTATTTTGCATATGCAGAAAGGGTATAGGTCAAGATTTAAAAATTCATCTATTTAATTTTGCAGACTTGCTGCTATTTTGATATGCCCTTTATTTTTCTACCCATTGTGCTTGTCCATGTTTTCCCATGTGCTATGTGTGGTACAAGTGCTGACCAGAATGTTACTGGGCATCTGTGCAAAACTGCAGACACTTAAACACAGCTGCTGGAGTTTTTCCAACTTCTATTATTGGTCACATGCAGAGAATGACAGGAGGAGGCAAAGCACCTCATGCAATCTTGTGTTGATTCACACATCTGTGCATTAAAAATTTGTCTTTAAATGCTGAGGTTTTGTTGACTGGAACAGAATCATCCTCCTAGAATTATGTATCTATAGCCACAAACAAGAACATCCTGAAAATTAGTGGTTTATTCCTGTGCTCCTTTTTATGTTTCAGCTGTAACTCTCTGGCTATGATGCTAATGCTTGTACATATCACGGTGCAACATGAAATTGCTGTAAGATGTTCTGTCAGTTTAAGTTGTTTAAATTAGCTGGTAGTAGTGACTGCATAATCAGCTGATCCCAGAAAAACTGAAAGTATAAACACAGTCAAGTTTAAGAACATTTCTTACGTTGCCTACTTGGCAATATAGTGCAGTATATATATGAACAGGTGTTCTTACATGCCTGAAACTTGTAAGAAGTGATTAAAAATCCAAGTTTATAATGAGAGTTGAGAACTGTTCCTCAATGGGGGATGTCAAGGAAATGGTCTGCTTCTAGAATGAAGCACACAAAAAGCACGTCTAGAGAGAAACATTTGACAATTCTGCTGCCACCTCTTGATCGTATCCTGTAGTTACAAGTAGTGGTTGAAAAATTTCATCCAAAATGTCAAAGCTGAAAAAAGTGTAGATATATATGCATCTATAGAGGAATAATTATTTAATGTGTTGATGCTATAATTTTAGCTGAGCAGGTGGCCATCTTAGACTCTGCAGTTGATGTACGGTTTTATTAAGCAGTTTTGTTCAAACTGTTTAATAACTTACACATTTAAAATGAGAGGATTGATAAAAATGATAAATAACTAATGAATTGCAGCTATGTTCTATTCATTTTATCAGCTTATCAGGTCTTTACTGCAATGCATTTTTACTAAATGCAGCTTAAATCAGGGCTGCTGACTTTTTCTGTCATTGAACTGACCTTGCTGTCTTGCTCTCTGCTGCTCCTTTCCAAGGGGTTCCTTGGAGATTCCTCAAGTGTCTGCAAGTCATCTCTTGGGACTGAAATGTCAGCATCTCCCCTCATGTGAATGTCTGTTGAATGTCTCCTACATCAAGGTTGCATGTGTGTGTCAGACTGGGCGATGGGGCTCCTTTTTGGATGAACACACCTCCTGGTAGGGGAGTAATGTCTCATTTTTGAGCAGATGTCGTGCACGTCCAAGCATATGATAGTGTGTGGTACTCATGTGCTGTGCCAAAGCTTTAGATAGCTCACCCACACCAGAAATTTGAGCAGTGGCCTGCTTGGTTTGTGAGAGCATTGTGTGAGGGTGGACATAGTGCCCACAGGAGTGTGGGTTGGTTTTTTGGGTTTTTTAGGCATCTAAATAATAGATTCTGGACTTGAGATGCGGTGGAAAGTATGGTTGCCAGGCCTTGTGCTCATTCCTTGGTTAATCTTCAGTATTTTCCTAAGTTTCCAATCCATAAAGCATAGCCTGCTGTGCCAAAAATATGTTTTAGAATTAGTTCTTCAGGGACAAAATAGTCTAATGCTATGCTGTGGTGGCCACATAAATAGCTATAATAAAAAAAAAAATTACTTAAAAAATGTTAGTTCTAAGAATAACCTGGATATTTGTATCTGTTGCCAGTAGGGAGATGTTAAATTATTATACTATGAAGATAATTTTGTAACAAATGAACAATCTTCTTCACAGTGAAATTTCTTATTATGAGAATATGAATCTATGCCTCACTGAATCACAGGCCAAACTTGCTGCTGCCATGGGAGAGTATTATCCTGGCAATACAGAGACTTGCTAGAGAGCTACTATATCCCTTTCAAGTTTACATTTATGTAGGATTGAATCAGTGAAGGGGTTAACTTCGGGATTGATCATTTCCTTGGGCTTAGATTAGTGTTCAGAGGGGAAGGTGGCTGGGAGCCACAGCTGGTTCAGAGCAGTGTGGTTACAGGAAATGTTTGAGGGGGCTGCCAGCAAGGGGGACAATGTTTGAGTCAATGACCCACACTTGAGATGTTTGTTGGCATGTCAACAGGCAGAAATGTCTATTTTCCAGTTCCTCCTAAGAATGGGAAGTAAGAACCTTGGAGTGCTGGAAGTTATTGGTCAGGAGTGATTAGCAAGGGCCATGACTTTACGGGAAAATCATTTGAGAGGGAAGACGTGGTCCCTCTCGGAGGCAGGCCAGTTCTGGAGCACTGCAGCAGCAGGGATACTGGAGTGCTGGTGCAGAGCCACAACTCCTCACTGCAGTCAGCATTATGGAGAAGGAATATTATTGCTAACAAACATTAAACTCTTGTCAAAGCCAAGGGCTGAAAGCTGGGGTGAAATGCAGGGGGCGAGTTCTAGAACAAGCTGGAGCAATCTGAGAACAAGAGCTGGAATCTGGTTTAAATGGTCTTTTGTTTTCAGGGCAAGTTTTACCATAGTAAATGAGAAATCAGGTTTGTAATTCAAAATAATGGCTGATGCACCTGACTGGTAATAGTCCAAGCAAAAACATAATGCACAGAAGTGCTCAATTATTTCCTAAGACTGCCTTGTGAACAGATTTTGCTCATTTGCAGCTGAGTTGTTTGTGCTTCTGTTTATCTCAGATACCCATTACACTTCCATTTATAGTGTGACAGTGTTTGGCTATATCTGATTCTCACCAACTCAAGGCAATTAAAACTGCTGGCCCAGTGTCACTTGTCTCAAAACATGCTCAAACATAGTATGATTACTACAGCTTTCCTCTAAGACTGAAATGTGTGTATTTAATAGCTTCAGCAACAGTATGGAATAGGCTGATTAATAAAAGCGTTGGGTAAGTGGGATTGCTGGAAAGAAGATGAACAATTAACCATGGTGTTATCACCTTTGTGTGATAATACCTGCATGGAGGTGAAACAATACAGGGCTCATTATGGCAGAGTGTTGACCCAAGTGATGAATGTGCACCAATTTCACCACAACATATTCACCCTCTGGTAGTTGTCCCCTATAACAGACCAAACACCTTAAAAGACAGCAAGGTAAACTGCTAAAATTCATAGCTACCAGCTACTGGTCTGTAAATACACAGAGATTTGTTGTTTATCACAGAGGGAAGGTGAGTCGGAATGTGAGTGATGAAGCTGAGACACAAAAGTATAGAGCTTGGATTTTTTTTTTTTTTTATTGAAGAATAGTGTTTCTCTGTGTGAGAAATGAATGACACAGCCCAGAAATGTTGACTGCTTCAAGGTGAAGTAGGTCAGCTGGGAGAAACCCTGATCACAAGCAAATCTGTCAACTCTGGGGAGGCACCTATTACCACATCCTTCTGTGCTTTTTTTTTTTTTAATGTCTTATGTCCTTCTGTCCATTTACTGTTATTGACCCTTTTCTCACACACTAATTTAGTTGTGTCAGGTCTGGAGGGCTCCAACCAGTTGTGAGGGGGAGATGGAACAGGCTCCCCAAGGAAGTGGTGGAGTCACTGAAGTGTTAAAAAAATGAGCAGATGTGGCACTTTGCAAAATGGTTTAGTGGGCACAGTGGTATTTTCTTGAAGGCTGGACTTGATCTTGAAGGTCTTTTGCATCTTTAGTGCCTCCATGATCCTATCACAGTGTGCCTGGGCCCTATGAGAGAGCATAACCCTGAGACCTACCAGCAGGGTAATGGTGTCCCCAAAGTTGGTCTGCAGCAGTTGAATTGTGGTCTGTAATCTCCAGAAGAACATGCAAAGCAAGGTTTGTCTTATCTGCTTCAAAATGACAGCTGCCTGCACACAAGAAATGAATAGTGTTATTCATTAAGTGTGGTAGTGGTGAACCTTGTTGGTATCTGGTGCCAAATATATTTTGCTTTTTAACTGATTTTCATTGGTGCTGGCCCAGTTTTGCACCTACTTCAAATGCTTTCCTGTTGCAAGGAAAGGTAAAAGTCAATAACTTAATATAGCAAGAGTTGTGAGAGTGCATAAGTGTTGACATCTCCTAATTTTATAGCCACAACTATGAATAAATTGGACTTTTCAGAATATTTCCTTGAAACACCTATTCAGCAAAACCTGTAGGAATATGGTTAACTTGGTCAATTCCAGTGTGATTTGGTTGTTTGTGTGTTCTGCTGTGCAGAGTTGGATTGAAAGGGGTTGTGTCTTTTGTTATGGAGGCTCAGTGTAGCAAAACATCCACATGTGGCAAAGAGCAAGTGCCTGGCCTGTGCTTGCACTTCTTTAACAGCTGCCTAAAATTAATGATTTGGGACATTCCAGCCTCTAGCATTTGATACAAATTTTAGATACCAGTGAGACCAGACTGGACTGATGGCAAAACAGCCTGGCCTAAAATTGTCTGGCTTTAATGGAACAATCAGAACTCTTACTTGTGGCAAAGACTCTGGTTTTGTCTAATGGCTAAAAATGTGTCCAGTAAAATATCTCATTATGGTAGTTCTCAGTTGCAACCTTTCATTCTTCATTGTATGAAGATGAACTAGACAGGGGGGTAAATGCACTGCCTGAACAAACTTTTTACTGTCCTTGGAACTTTTTTTTCCTCCAGATCTGTATTTAATACCAAAATCTTACTTCTCGCTATATAATATTATTACATATAATTTGTTTTTGTTCTGCAGCCAATTTTTTACCCCACCTGTCTTTATGGTCTAACATTAGGCATGTTTCTCCCACATGTTCATTAATGAAAGGTCTCAGAGCCTTCACATTCAAATAATTTAGTTCAGTAGATGATGACTCAGATGTATAAACAACTTGTTTCTTTTCTTGCAGTTACCCAGCTGCCAGGCCATAATAGGATTATTCTCTTGGATGTTTCATCTGAGCTTACACCCCACTCTGGCAAAATAGTCATATCATTTACACTATACTTAATTTCTGAGAATGCAGTTGCTACATGAGTCATTAAAAACTGAAACTCTTGCTTTAGGACATCTATTATTGTTGCCATATCTTTTTTTGGAGATATGAGTGTGTGTGTGATCCAGTGAGGCAATATGTCAGCTGCTTCAGATGATGAAACCACCTCAAGGTTAAGGCTAAGCTTTTGATTCCTTTTTTCAGCATGGAATTTCTTTTATTATGAAGTATTAGCAGAGGTTCAGAGTAAAAGTCTCTTTTGACTGCATTGTTGCTGAGAGGAGGGCAGCACAGCCTGGGTCACATCCGATGTTCCCAGTCACATCTGTCACACTTGTCATTAGTCACCTCCTCCAGCTCCTTCTTAGAAGTAATAATGAAGTCTGCAATCTTGGTAACAGAGACATCTTACTCCACTTGGAAAAGAGTGGAAAGGAGCCTTTCTCTCCACTTTGCCACCCTCTTTAAGAAACTTCTCCCAAATTCAGCCCTGCTCTGTCTGCCTGCTCCATTACCAAGCAAGCAGGAGGTCTCAGCTGTATTCTGGAAATTGCATGCTTATTCCCAAGGGCCCAGTGTTCTCTTACAAAGCTTCATTTCGAAGTGCCAAAGACAAAAGTAGGTGTTCTGAGGCAACTGTGCCCCACAGCCCACTGGATCATTAGGCAGTGGCAGACACTTGTAATGGAAGCTGCCTCTCCAATATCCCTGAGCAGGGTAATGTGATTCTGCTGAAGCTTTGAGCTGTCGCTTTTTCCAGAGGAGATCAGATATTCTTGCTGGATGAGATGTGATCAAAATATTTTGTTTCTCTTACTCTAGTAATCTAATTCTTGAACTGTAACATGAACCTTTTTTTGTGGAGTATCACATTCAAATTGGCATAATCTGTCTGAATAGAAACTACCAGTTATTTCACAAAAAGCACAAAGAACTTATGACTCCACTTTATTGATTAGGGAGATAAATATCTACTTTAACATGTTGCTGGAAATTTTGTTTGAATGATATGCTTAGCAAGCCAGCATTGTGTTTTTACCATGTTAAACTACTCATTAACCCATAGAGAAATGCAGAGGTATTTGGACATTATTCTCAAATGTGCCTGCAAATTTTCACATGTAATAAAGGCCAGAGATCTGTGCCTTGCAAATCTATATGGTTTATCTGGTGCTTGTATGTGAAAAAATTAAGATAAATTAAGAAGTCCTGGATTCTTAATTTTCTGTTGTAGATTACACGAAGAACAGATTTAAACAAAGAACTATAAGGGGGAAAGATGAAATATTTTATTACTCTGTTATCCCCCTCACAGGCTCAGAGAGCAGCAGTGAAGTGTCCCCTGGTTTAGGCAAAGCAGGATGCCAGTGCGGGGAACAACCACCCACGAGACTGGGGCCTTACAAAGCCTGACTCAGTATAGTGAGATGGGTTTTCCTGGGAATGCCTTGAGGTGATCTATTGTGATTCCAGAGTGCTGAACTGGAAAAGGAGCATATCCTCTGCTTAACACAAAGAATTAGCACTGGCCATAGGTATGGAGAACATACCAGTCTCTAAAAGGAGATAACTGAAACCTGATGTATCCCAGATTTATTACACATGATTTTGGTATTGTGATACTAACAAGTGAATTATCATTGCTGTGTTGATAGAAGTGTGTGAGCAGTCAACATCACTGATGAGCTGCATTTTCAGGACACAAATACATGCCTGAAATGAAAATTGGCACCCATAGAGTTGGATAGTGAAATTATATTGGGCTCCAGCATCATCCTTGCATTTGTAGTTTGCTCACAGCAAGCAGTGGAGAAAACCAGGACTACCTATATCTTGGCAGAAGATGAAATCCTGACCAGCTGTATCTCCATTTGCAGGGGTGACTTCTGAATAAGGAATGATTGGGAAAATCAGCAGCTAGTAGGGCTGGAGACATGGCAGAAATAACTGTGGGAATGCACTGGAGCAGTCTGAGTGGATGGGTCGCACAGGTGTGAGAACACATTCTCGAGTTGTTAGCACACACTCAAGGTGCACCATATGCTTTCTGTAGGTGCTTAGCCAAGAGTGCTGGCACAGCTCTGAGAAGAACACGGATGCATGGGGAGGGGTTCACGTGTAGGTTGTAGAGGGAACCACAGCCAGCAGCTCCTGTGGCATCCTGCTGCTCGTGTGCATGTCAGGCGTGTGAAGAGGCACTGAAGTGGAGATGTACCCAGTAAGAAGATGTGGATGCCTCTGTGCAACAAATTAGTTTGACCTTACCCTTGCTGTTTGCTGACCATCTCCAATGTAGGGGTTTGAGCACTGATCAGGCATCCTGGGTGGACTTTCCTATTTTCTGGTCATTTTATGTTTTGTTAAAACAAAACCTTAAAGCACCAGCTCCTGCCTCTCCTGAAGCAGTAAAAGTATGCCCTGCAAGGAAGTGTGTTGTAAAAGAAACTCAGTATTTCTTCCTCATAGGTGTCATGGTCTAGCCCCAACAACTAAGAACCATCCAGCTGCTCGTTCATATTCCCCAGTGGGATGGGGAAGAGAATTAGAAAGATAAAGTAAGAAAACTTGTGGGTTGAGGCAAGAACAGTTTAATAATTTAAATAAAAATAATATCATTAATATACCAAAAATAAAATTAAAAAAACAGAGAAGCTTAAAAGCCCTTGATAAATGTAAATACTGCTCAGCAACAACTGAAACATCAATGTTAGCAATATTGTTCTCATCCTAAATCCAAACCACAGCACTACAGCAGCTACTAGGAATAAAATTAACTCTATGCCATCCAAGCCCAGCACAAACACTAATGACTGTTTCCGTAATTAAGAAAATGGTATAGACTGTTGTTGTACAATTGCAATCTCCTGCTGCTGCATAAGTGTTGAAGAATTTATTTTCCAAGCAGGAGACATTGATCCTGTGGCAGTGTTCTGTTGCCTTAACGTTGTTTACATAAAAAAGGAAAAATGATTGATGTAATCATTTAATTTATGGTGCTAAGAAGTGTCAGTTGCTCACTCCACCAGTATTGATCTAAGGCGTTCTGACTGGCTTATGCATCAGGCCTTTCAAAGTTTCGGATAATTGGAGACCAAAGTAAAAGTACAGTTTGATAACCATGATGTTTCCCAATTACTGTTGTGCCATTGATTTCACTTTCCCATAAAATGGCATGACCAGTGACTACTTGTTATGAAATTACAGTTTTTAAGAGGCATCACAAGGTGAAAGAAAGCAGCTTTAAAAATATATATCTATAAAATAAAATACTAGGGTGTTTGAGTACAGTTCTTCCTGACGATTCTTTTAAATTGGTTGTGCTTGCCTTCACTTTAGTTGCAAATATCCACGTGGGGAGATTAATTTTCAGAAATAGGATCTTAGGGCAGCAAAGGTGGGGAAGGGTCTGGAGCACAAGTCCTGTGAGGAGAGGTTGAGGGAGCTGGGGACGTTTATCCTGGAGGAAAGGAGTCTCAGGAGGGACCTTATCACTCTCCACAGCTCCCCCAAAGGAGATTGTAGTGAGGTGAGGGTTGGTTTCTCCTCCCAGGTAAGAAGTGACAGGACAAGAGGAAATGGCCTCGAGTTGCACCTGGGGAAGTGTAGATTAGACATAAGGAAAAAAAAAAAAGCTCAGGGCTGCAAAGCATTAGAACAGATCACCCAGAAAAATGGTGGAGGTGTAATCCCTGGAAGTGTTCAATAAATGCGTGGATGTGGAACTTGAGGACACGGTTTAATGGTGAGCATGGTGACTTGGACTTGATCTTAAAGGCCTTTTCCAACCTTAACAATTGTATTACTTTGTGAGTGTGTTAATTTCCTTTTTTTTAACCTTTCAGTTCATATATATATTTTTATTTATGTAATCAAGGTTTTCCTTGAGGCTATATGGATATCCATAATATATCCAGAAGGAAAAATAATTAACATTAAAAGAATATGCAATATTATAATAAGCAAGAGTTTTAAAACATGAAAAAGAAAGTGTAAACCTTTTTAAAGGTTTCAAAGGAGTAGCCTTTAGTATTTGTAAATTTAAATTACTGGGATCTAAAATTAGTGAAAACACCATTCAGATAAAGTTTGTGCTTGAATGCAGATGTGTGGGAGCATTAACCTTCACAAAGTTTTAGGTATATTTGAAAAGAAAACCCACCAAAACTAATTATACACCATTTTACTTCCCACCAGTTTCCCTGAAGAATGAAGAAATTGCCCTCTTTAGGTCCTTTTCTACAGTTTATGCCATTAAAATAGATCTTTCTTCTGCACAACAGGAAACACTGAAAGCATGGTTTAAATTTTCAGGAAACTCCTTTTATTTTTGATCCTTTGAAATTGTAATGTTAATACATTTTCAATTAAATAGGAACAACTCCCTGTGCACCTCAGCATGAAACACAAAGGGATTTTGGGACCCTTCCAATTACTAGGGCTTGAAGATTTTTCTTAATTATTTAATTTTTAACATATTTCTTTTTATTTAAAATAGAAGTTGTACTGTGGGGCTCCTTCTAACATGGAAAGGAATATGACAGCATTCTGTTTGCCCTTTCAAGTAATTTGTTATATAAAAGTCTGAATTTTAACACAGATCTTTTTCTGTAGTGTTCTTTTGCTTTTACCATCTGCATTGCTGTCCATGATGAAAGCTTTTGTTTGCTCCTCCAGCAAAGACGAGGACTGAATCAAAACTACGACAAATCTATGTTCAGTTATTTCATCTGTGAATAACTATGTTCATTTGATTGCCACAAAATGGCTTTGACATCTCACCAACCAATTTGGGTAGGCAGGGTCCTTTGTGCAATATCCTCTCTCTGACACTGTAATACAAAGTGTTGATGAGTGAGAAAAAGGTGTTTTACGTGTTACCGTGTCTAAATATGCCTCCAGGTGACAAAAGTTCAGAGATAACCTCGGGCTGACAGACACGGGCTGAGTGTTCCCTGGCTGTGAATAGCAGAGCGCGGGGACAGCAGCTGACGCTTAAATGCAGGTGACAGCATCAGTAACAAATCGTTATATTTGACTGATACCATTTAGCAGTTCCTGCTTTCCATCACTCTCACGGAGGACGCAGTGCACTAATAACACCCAGTATGGACTTTTCACTTGGTGCTCTTGAAATGCTGTTTCATTAAATAGCTGCCACCTACTCAGCTGAGTAAAGCTGGAGGTTCAGGGTGCTGGGCTCACCTGACTTCTCAGGTTGTGGCAGGAGTTGCAAAGTGGTGGATTGTGCATATTCCTACCTCCCATTTTTTGAATTCTTTTCCTGCAAATGGGAAAACAAAACGTTTTTACTCTCCTTGTTTTGTTCCCTCTTCTTAAACATATTCTGTTTTGTTACAGAGATAACGAGAATTCACTTCTAGTCATCTTGGTGACAAGTGTGTCCCTGTCTCTGAAAATGGTATCTGTTGCTGCAACCTCAAAGCAAGACAGCATGCAAATTAGTTTTATGTCTTGTAAAAAAATGTCTGAGAGGTTTTATTTATCATCTCCACATATGTTAATTTTTTAAAATTCCCAAAACTGAAGAAAACCAGTCATAAAGCAGTGATATCTACTGTTGCTCACAATAGCAAACACCCCCACTTTGTTTTACATAGCAATATGTCCCAGGGGCTCCTGGGTTTGTGTCATCTTCTTAACCACTCCTTAATTGAGGAAATAGGTAAATTGTTTCCAAACTTGTGTTTCTAAACTGTTACTTTAAATCTACATGTACAGCCAGTAGCAAGGAGTTTGATTTTCAATTGCAAAGCTGCACTACCTGCAGCAAAATCAGTATTCAAAAATCTGTAGGTGCTCTATAATGGATTTATCCTTCTGGCCTCAGGCAACTCGGAGTGAAAATCACGATAGTAGTTTGGAACTTTGACATTTTTCAGGCTGTGTAATTAATATCAGTGGGTTTAGGGATTCTCAATATGGAAGTTAATGTTTCTCGCATTTAGTGGTAAAGTTTATCATGGTGTATATCCCATTCTCCACTCAGAGCAAGGAAAATACCATAGATACACTTCACAAAGACAAATGCTCCTGATATTTTAAAACAGCCCTGCTTTTTCTTCATTGAATGGAAAATGCTGGCAAAATTTGGAATTCAGGGCTTTTTTTTTCCTGTGTTTAGCAGGATGTTTAATATATTCTTGTAACTAAATGAAAATGTTATTATCTGAATTATGGAGGGGCAGATTGTGGAGTGTGTGGATTTTGTGGTCAGATATTCTGTCTTGACCAGATCTGTATCCTGCTCCCATCATTGAGCATTTCAGGTTCCAGACAAGTATAAAAGCTTATTAAGTGATGGGCAGCTCAAATAAAATTTCTTTCACACCTGTTTTCTTCCTCTGTTTCAATTTGTGGGAATAAAAACCAGTTAATTCCCTACTTTCAAAATGGTGGTATTCTGTTAAGCAGTATTGGATGCCTTCATTCCTTACTCAAATGTGGCATTCATTCATCATTTGTGCAATATGTTTTTCTTGCCCTCATTAATGCCTGGGCATTACACTAATTATATGGAAATACAATCTGTAGTATTTTATAGTTGTTTTTTATGTTCAACTCAACAACAATAATTAGTTTTTCTAAAAGTTTATATTATTTTGTGGTTTGGGTTGTTTTGGCCAATGACGATGTAATTTTTGAAGCTAAACTTCAAATAAGAACAATTGAGGTCATTTGGAAGATGAGAATTGACAAAAAGAATTGTTAAATACAAATTTCCTGTGGAGACTTTGCTCTTTAATATAATTTTTTACCCTAGACATTTTTTTTTTAAAGATGGGTTACTCTACCCTTATAGGTCATATGCACTGAATATCCTTGAGTTACTCCTGAGTGCTTTCACTGATGACAGTTTGGTTTAATTTAGCTACTACTACAAAGAGATTAGGTTGTCAAGAAGATACTATTGGAGGTTTAGGGATTGCTAAAATCCTTCTGAAATGAAAAGTAATATACACTGTAACTTTCTTTGATAGTTCTTTCATGAAGAAACTGGATGAAAATCAACCACAAGGGATTTTTTTTATTTTCTGGACAAAAGAGAGAGAAAAAATCATCTCATGTTTAGCAGTTAATGAAAACTGAAAAAAAAAAAA